>CANNZV010000423.1:0-22545 GCA_947561585.1 Caprella mutica
AAGGATCTATCTACAGCAAAGGATCTATTTACAGTAAAGGAGCTATCTACAGCAAAAGATCTATCAACAATAAGGGATCTATCTGCAGCAAAGGATCTATCTACAGCAAAAGATCTATCTTCAGCAAAGGATCTATCTACAGCAAAGAGATCTATCTACAGTAAGCGATCTATCTACAGCAAATGATCTATATACAGCAAAGTGATCTATCTACAGTAAGGGATCTATCTACAGCAAAGAATCTATCTACACCAAAGGATCTTTCTTCAGCGAAAGATCTGTCAACAGCAAAGGATCTATCTACAGCAAAGGATCTATCTACGGCAAGGGATCTATCTACGGAAAAGGATTCATTTATTTATTTACAGCAAAAGATCTTAGATCTATCGACAGCTAAGGATCTATCTACAGCAAAGGATCTCTCTACAGCAAAGGATCTATTTACAGTATGGGATCAATATATCTACAGCAAAGGATCTATCTACAGTATAAGATCTATCTACTACAAAGGATCTATCTATAGCAAAGGATCTATCTACAACAAAGAATCTATATACAGCTAAGAATCTATCTACAGTAAAGGATCTATCTACAGCAAAGGATCTATCTACAGCAAAGGATCTCTCTACAGCAAAGGGTCTATCTACAGTAAAGGATCTATCTACAACAAAGGATCTATCTACAACAAACGATTTATCTACAGTAAAGGATCTATCTACAGCAAAGGATCCATCTACAGCAAAGGATCTATCTACAGTAAAGGATCTATCTACTGCAAAGGATCTGTCTTCAGCAAAGGATCTTTCTACAATGCAGGATCTGTCAACAGCAAAGGATCAATTTATAGCAAAAGATCTATTTACAACAAAAGTTCAATTTACAGCAAAAAATCTATCAACAGCAAAGGATCTATCTACAGGAAAGGATCTGTCTACATCAAGGGATCTATTTACAGTAAAGGAGCTATCTACAGCAAAAGATCAATCAACAATAAGGGATCTATCTGCAGCAAAGAATCTATCTACAGCAAAGGATCAATCTTCAGCAAAGGATCTATCTACAACAAAGGATCTATCTACAACAAAGGATCTATCTACAGGAAAGGATCTATCTACAGCAAAGGATCTATTTACAGTAAAGAAGCTATCTACAGCAAAAGATCTATCAACAGTAAGGGATCTTTCTGCAGCAAAGGATCTATCTACAGCAAAGGTTCTATCTTCAGCAATGTGATCTATATACAGTAAGGGATCTATCTACAGCAAATGATCTATCTACAGTAAAGTGATCTATCTACAGTAAGGGATCTATTCACAGCAGAAGATCTTTCTACAGCAGAGGATCTTTCTACAGCAAAGGATCTATCTACAGCAAAGGATCTATTTACAGTCTGGGATCTATCTACAGCAACGGTTTCATCAACAATAAAAGATCTATCTACAAAAAAGGATCTATCTACAGAAAAGGATTTATCTACAGCGAAGAATATATCTACAGCAAAGGATCTATCTACAGCAAAGGATCTATCAACGGCAAGGGATCTATCTACGGCAAAGGATTTATTAATTTATTTATAGCAAAGGATCTTAGATCTATCTACAGCTAAGGATCTATCTACAGCAAAGGATCTATCTACAACAAAGAATCTATATACAGCTAAGAATCTATCTACAGTAAAGGATCTATCTACAGTAAAGGATCTATCTACAGTAAAGGATCTATCTACAACAAAGAATCTATCTACAACAAACGATTTATCTACAGCAAAGGATCTATCTACAGCAAAGGATCCATCTACAGCAAAGGATCTATCTACAGTAAAGGATCTATCTACTGCAAAGGATCTGTCTTCAGCAAAGGATCTATCTACAACAAAGAAACTATCTACAGCAAAGAATCTTTCTAAGCAAATGATCTATCTACAGCAAAGGATTAATCTACAGCAAATGATCTATCTACAGCAAAGGATCTATTTATAGCGGAGAATCTTTCTACAGCAAAGGAACTACTACAGCAAAAGATCTATCTACAGCATAGGATCTATCTACAGCAATGGATCTATCTACAGTAAGGGATCTTTTTGCAGCAATGGATCAATCTACAGCAAAGACTCTATTTACAGCGAAGGATCGATCTACAGCAAAGGATCTATCTACAGCAAAGGATCTATCTACAGCAAAGGATCTATCTACTGCGGAGGATCTATCTACAGCAAAGGATCTGTTTACAGTCAAGGATTTATCTACTGCGAAGGATCTCTCTACAGCAAAGGATCAATCTACATTTAAGGATCTATCTTATGCAAAGGATCTATCTACAGCAAAGTAATCTATCTGCAGTGAGGGATCTATCTACAGCAAAGAATATGTCTACACCAAAAGATCTGTCTACAGCGCAGGATATGTCAACAGCAAAGGATCAATCTATAGCAAAAGATCTATTCTCAACAAAAGTTTTATCTACAGCAAAGGATCTATCATCAACAAAGGATCTATCTACAGGAAAGAATCTATCTAAAGCAAAGGATCTATTTACTGTAAAGGAGCTATTTACAGCAAGAGATCTATCAACAGTAAGGGATCTATCTGCAGCAAAGGATCTATCTACAGCAAAGGATCTATTTTCAGCAAAGGATCTATCTACAGCAAAGTGATCTATATACAGTAAGGGATCTATATACAGCAAATGATCTATCTACAGTAAAGTAATCTATCTACAGTAAGGGATCTATCTACAGCAAAGAATCTATATACACCAATGGATCTTTCTACAGCGAAAGATCTGTCAACAGCAAAGGATCTATCTACAGCGAAGGATCTATTTACAGCAGAAGATCTTTCTACAGCAGAGGATCTTTCTACAGCAAAGGATCTATCTACAGCAAAGGATCTATTTACAGTATGGGATCTATCTAAAGCAACGGTTTTATCAACAATAGAAGATCTATCTACAGAAAAGGATCTATCTACAGAAAAGGATTTATCTACAGCGAAGAATATATCTACAGCAAAGGATCTATCTACAGTAAAAGATCTATCTACTACAAAGGATCTATCTACAGCAAAGGATCTATCTACAACAAAGAATCTATATACAGCTAAGAGTCTATCTACAGTAAAGGATCTATCTACAGCAAAGGATCTATCTACAGCAAAGGATCTCTCTACAGCAAAGGATATATCTACAGTAAAGGATCTATCTACAACAAAGGATCTATCCACAACAAACGATTTATCTACAGCAAAGGATCTATCTACAGCAAAGGATCCATCTACAGCAAAGGATCTATTTACAGTAAAGGATCTATCTACTGCAAAGGATCTGTATTCAGCAAAGGATCTATCTACAACAAAGAAACTATCTACAGCAAAGAATCTATGTTCAGCAAATAATCTTTCTAAGCAAATAATCTATCTACAGCAAAGGATCAATCTACAGCAAATGATCAATCTACAGCAAATAATCTATCTACAGTAAAGGGACTATATACAGCAAAGGATCCATCTACAGTTATGGATCTATCTACTGCAAAGGATCTGTCTTCAGCAAAAGATCTATCTACAACAAAGAAACTATCTACAGCAAAGAATCTATGTTCAGCAAATAATCTTTCTAAGCAAATGATCTATCTACAGCAAAGGATCAATCTACAGCAAACGATCAATCTACAGCAAATAATCTATCTACAGAAAAGGGTCTATCTACAGCAAAGGATCCATCTACAGCAAAGGATCTATCTACAGTAAAGGATCTATCTACTGCAAAGGATCTGACATCAGCAAAGGATCTATCTACAACAAAGAAACTATCTACAGCAAAGAATCTATGTTCAGCAAATAATCTTTCTAAGCAAATGATCTATCTACAGCAAAGGATCAATCTACAGCAAAGGATCTATCTACAGCAAAGGATCTATTTATAGCGGAGAATCTTTCTACAGCAAAGGATCTACTACAGCAAAAGATCTATCTACAGCAAAGGATCTATCAACAGCAAATGATCTATCTACAGTAAAGTGATCTATCTACAGTAAGGGATCTATTCACAGCAGAAGATCTTTCTACAGCAGAGGATCTTTCTACAGCAAAGGATCTATATACAGCAAAGGATCTATTTACAGTCTGGGATCTATGTACAGCAACGGTTTCATCAACAATAAAAGATCTATCTACAAAAAAGGATCTATCTACAGAAAAGGATTTATCTACAGCGAAGAATATATCTACAGCAAAGGATCTATCTACAGCAAAGGATTTATCAACGGCAAGGGATCTATCTACGGCAAAGGATTTATTAATTTATTTATAGCAAAGGATCTTAGATCTATCTACAGCTAAGGATCTATCTACAGCAAAGGATCTATCTACAACAAAGAATCTATATACAGCTAAGAATCTATCTACAGTAAAGGATCTATCTACAGCAAAGGATCTATCTACAGTAAAGGATCTATCTACAACAAAGAATCTATCTACAACAAACGATTTATCTACAGCAAAGGATCTATCTACAGCAAAGGATCCATCTACAGCAAAGGATCTATCTACAGTAAAGGATCTATCTACTGCAAAGGATCTGTCTTCAGCAAAAGATCTATCTACAACAAAGAAACTATCTACAGCAAAGAATCTTTCTAAGCAAATGATCTATCTACAGCAAAGGATTAATCTACAGCAAAGGATCTATCTACAGCAAAGAATCTATTTATAGCGGAGAATCTTTCTACAGCAAAGGAACTACTACAGCAAAAGATCTATCTACAGCATAGGATCTATCTACAGCAATGGATCTATCTACAGTAAGGGATCTTTTTGCAGCAATGGATCAATCTACAGCAAAGACTCTATTTACAGCGAAGGATCGATCTACAGCAAAGGATCTATCTACAGCAAAGGATCTATCTACAGCAAAGGATCTATCTACTGCGAAGGATCTATCTACAGCAAAGGAACTGTTTACAGTCAAGGATTTATCTACTGCAAAGGATCTCTCTACAGCAAAGGATCAATCTACATTTGAGGATCTATCTTATGCAAAGGATCTATCTACAGCAAAGTAATCTATCTGCAGTGAGGGATCTATCTACAGCAAAGAATATGTCTACACCAAAAGATCTGTCTACAGCGCAGGATATGTCAACAGCAAAGGATCAATCTATAGCAAAGGATCTATTCTCAACAAAAGTTCTATCTACAGCAAAGGATCTATCTACAACAAAGGATCTATCTACAGGAAAGAATCTATCTAAAGCAAAGGATCTATTTACTGTAAAGGAGCTATCTACAGCAAGAGATCTATCAACAGTAAGGGATCTATCTACAGCAAAGGATCTATCTACAGCAAAGTGATCTATATACAGTAAGGGATCTATATACAGCAAATGATCTATCTACAGTAAAGTGATCTATCTACAGTAAGGGATCTATCTACAGCATAGAATCTATCTACACCAATGGATCTCTCTACAGCGAAAGATCTGTCAACAGCAAAGGATCTATCTACAGCGAAGGATCTGTCTTCAGCAAAAGATCTATCTACAACAAAGAAACTATCTACAGCAAAGAATCTATGTTCAGCAAATAATCTTTCTAAGCAAATGATCTATCTACAGCAAAGGATCAATCTACAGCAAACGATCAATCTACAGCAAATAATCTATCTACAAAAAAGGGTCTATCTACAGCAAAGGATCCATCTACAGCAATGGATCTATCTACAGTAAAGGATCTATCTACTGCAAAGGATCTGACATCAGCAAAGGATCTATCTACAACAAAGAAACTATCTACAGCAAAGAATCTATGTTCAGCAAATAATCTATCTAAGCAAATGATCTATCTACAGCAAAGGATCAATCTACAGCAAAGGATCTATCTACAGCAAAGGATCTATTTATAGCGGAGAATCTTTCTACAGCAAAGGAACTACTACAGCAAAAGATCTATCTACAGCAAAGGATCTATCAACAGCAAATGATCTATCTACAGTAAAGTGATCTATCTTCAGTAAGGGATCTATTCACAGCAGAAGATCTTTCTACAGCAGAAGATCTTTCTACAGCAAAGGATCTATATACAGCAAAGGATCTATTTACAGTCTGGGATCTATCTACAGCAACGGTTTCATCAACAATAAAAGATCTATCTACAAAAAAGGATCTATCTACAGAAAAGGATTTATCTACAGCGAAGAATATATCTACAGCAAAGGATCTATCTACAGCAAAGGATCTATCAACGGCAAGGGATCTATCTACGGCAAAGGATTTATTAATTTATTTATAGCAAAGGATCTTAGATCTATCTACAGCTAAGGATCTATCTACAGCAAAGGATCTATCTACAACAAAGAATCTATATACAGCTAAGAATCTATCTACAGTAAAGGATCTATCTACAGCAAAGGATCTATCTACAGTAAAGGATCTATCTACAACAAAGAATCTATCTACAACAAACGATTTATCTACAGCAAAGGATCTATCTACAGCAAAGGATCCATCTACAGCAAAGGATCTATCTACAGTAAAGGATCTATCTACTGCAAAGGATCTGTCTTCAGCAAAGGATCTATCTACAACAAAGAAACTATCTACAGCAAAGAATCTTTCTAAGCAAATGATCTATCTACAGCAAAGGATTAATCTACAGCAAAGGATCTATCTACAGCAAAGGATCTATTTATAGCGGAGAATCTTTCTACAGCAAAGGAACTAATACAGCAAAAGATCTATCTACAGCATAGGATCTATCTACAGCAATGGATCTATCTACAGTAAGGGATCTTTTTGCAGCAATGGATCAATCTACAGCAAAGACTCTATTTACAGCGAAGGATCGATCTACAGCAAAGGATCTATCTACAGCAAAGGATCTATCTACAGCAAAGGATCTATCTACTGCGAAGGATCTATCTACAGCAAAGGATCTGTTTACAGTCAAGGATTTATCTACTGCAAAGGATCTCTCTACAGCAAAGGATCAATCTACATTTAAGGATCTATCTTATGCAAAGGATCTATCTACAGCAAAGTAATCTATCTGCAGTGAGGGATCTATCTACAGCAAAGAATATGTCTACACCAAAAGATCTGTCTACAGCGCAGGATATGTCAACAGCAAAGGATCAATCTATAGCAAAGGATCTATTCTCAACAAAAGTTCTATCTACAGCAAAGGATCTATCTACAACAAAGGATCTATCTACAGGAAAGAATCTATCTAAAGCAAAGGATCTATTTACTGTAAAGGAGCTATCTACAGCAAGAGATCTATCAACAGTAAGGGATCTATCTGCAGCAAAGGATCTATCTACAGCAAAGTGATCTATATACAGTAAGGGATCTATATACAGCAAATGATCTATCTACAGTAAAGTGATCTATCTACAGTAAGGGATCTATCTACAGCTAAGAATCTATCTACACCAATGGATCTCTCTACAGCGAAAGATCTGTCAACAGCAAAGGATCTATCTACAGCGAAGGATCTATTTACAGCAGAAGATCTTTCTACAGCGGAGGATCTTTCTACAGCAAGGGATCTATCTACAGCAAAGGATCTATTTACAGTATGGGATCTATCTAAAGCAACGGTTTTATCAACAATAGAAGATCTATCTACAGAAAAGGATCTATCTACAGAAAAGGATTTATC
Organism: Caprella mutica; assembly: GCA_947561585.1. Lineage (NCBI taxonomy): Eukaryota > Metazoa > Arthropoda > Malacostraca > Amphipoda > Caprellidae > Caprella > Caprella mutica. The sequence continues at coordinate 7,656 of CANNZV010000423.1, forward strand.
TACAGCGAAGAATATATCTACAGCAAAAGATCTATCTACAGTAAAAGATCTATCTACTACAAAGGATCTATCTACAGCAAAGGATCTATCTACAACAAAGAATCTATATACAGCTAAGAATCTATCTACAGTAAAGGATCTATCTACAGCAAAGGATCTATCTACAGCAAAGGATCTCTCTACAGCAAAGTATATATCTACAGTAAAGGATCTATCTACAACAAAGGATCTATCCACAACAAACGATTTATCTACAGCAAAGGATCTATCTACAGCAAAGGATCCATCTACAGCAAAGGATCTATCTACAGTAAAGGATCTATCTACTGCAAAGGATCTGTATTCAGCAAAGGATCTATCTACAACAAAGAAACTATCTACAGCAAAGAATCTATGTTCAGCAAATAATCTTTCTAAGCAAATAATCTTTCTAAGCAAATAATCTATCTACAGCAAAGGATCAATCTACAGCAAACGATCAATCTACAGCAAATAATCTATCTACAGTAAAGGGACTATATACAGCAAAGGATCCATCTACAGTTATGGATCTATCTACTGCAAAGGATCTGTCTTCAGCAAAAGATCTATCTACAACAAAGAAACTATCTACAGCAAAGAATCTATGTTCAGCAAATAATCTTTCTAAGCAAATGATCTATCTACAGCAAAGGATCAATCTACAGCAAACGATCAATCTACAGCAAATAATCTATCTACAGAAAAGGGTCTATCTACAGCAAAGGATCCATCTACAGCAAAGGATCTATCTACAGTAAAGGATCTATCTACTGCAAAGGATCTGACATCAGCAAAGGATCTATCTACAACAAAGAAACTATCTACAGCAAAGAATCTATGTTCAGCAAATAATCTTTCTAAGCAAATGATCTATCTACAGCAAAGGATCAATCTACAGCAAAGGATCTATCTACAGCAAAGGATCTATTTATAGCGGAGAATCTTTCTACAGCAAAGGAACTACTACAGCAAAAGATCTATCTACAGCAAAGGATCTATCAACAGCAAAGGATCTATCTACAGCAAAGGACCTATCTACAGTAAGGGATCTATTTACAGCGAAGGATCAATCTACAGCAAATGATCTATCTACAGCATCGGATATTTCTACAGCATAGGATCTATCTACAGCAATGGATCTATCTACAGTAAGGGATCTTTTTGCAGCAATGGATCAATCTACAGCAAAGGATTTATTTACAGCGAAGGATCGATCTTTAGCAAAGGATCTATCTACAGCAAAGGATCTATCTACAGCAGAGGATCTATCTACTGCGAAGGATCTATCTACAGCAAAGGATCTGTTTACAGTCAAGGATTTATCTACTGCAAAGGATTTCTCTACAGCAAAGGATCAATCTACATTTAAGGATCTATCTTATGCAAAGGATCTATCTACAGCAAAGTAATCTATCTGCAGTAAGGGATCTATCTACAGCAATTAATATGTCTACACCAAAAAATCTGTCTACAGCGCAGGATATGTCAACAGCAAAGGATCAATCTATAGCAAAAGATCTATTCACAACAAAAGTTCTATCTACAGCAAAGGATCTATCTACAACAAAAGATCTATCTACAGTAAAGTGATCTATCTACAGTAAGGGATCTATCTACAGCTAAGAATCTATCTACACCAATGGATCTCTCTACAGCGAAAGATCTGTCAACAGCAAAGGATCTATCTACAGCGAAGGATCTATTTACAGCAGAAGATCTTTCTACAGCGGAGGATCTTTCTACAGCAAGGGATCTATCTACAGCAAAGGATCTATTTACAGTATGGGATCTATCTAAAGCAACGGTTTTATCAACAATAGAAGATCTATCTACAGAAAAGGATCTATCTACAGAAAAGGATTTATCTACAGCGAAGAATATATCTACAGCAAAAGATCTATCTACAGTAAAAGATCTATCTACTACAAAGGATCTATCTACAGCAAAGGATCTATCTACAACAAAGAATCTATATACAGCTAAGAATCTATCTACAGTAAAGGATCTATCTACAGCAAAGGATCTATCTACAGCAAAGGATCTCTCTACAGCAAAGTATATATCTACAGTAAAGGATCTATCTACAACAAAGGATCTATCCACAACAAACGATTTATCTACAGCAAAGGATCTATCTACAGCAAAGGATCCATCTACAGCAAAGGATCTATCTACAGTAAAGGATCTATCTACTGCAAAGGATCTGTATTCAGCAAAGGATCTATCTACAACAAAGAAACTATCTACAGCAAAGAATCTATGTTCAGCAAATAATCTTTCTAAGCAAATAATCTTTCTAAGCAAATAATCTATCTACAGCAAAGGATCAATCTACAGCAAACGATCAATCTACAGCAAATAATCTATCTACAGTAAAGGGACTATATACAGCAAAGGATCCATCTACAGTTATGGATCTATCTACTGCAAAGGATCTGTCTTCAGCAAAAGATCTATCTACAACAAAGAAACTATCTACAGCAAAGAATCTATGTTCAGCAAATAATCTTTCTAAGCAAATGATCTATCTACAGCAAAGGATCAATCTACAGCAAACGATCAATCTACAGCAAATAATCTATCTACAGAAAAGGGTCTATCTACAGCAAAGGATCCATCTACAGCAAAGGATCTATCTACAGTAAAGGATCTATCTACTGCAAAGGATCTGACATCAGCAAAGGATCTATCTACAACAAAGAAACTATCTACAGCAAAGAATCTATGTTCAGCAAATAATCTTTCTAAGCAAATGATCTATCTACAGCAAAGGATCAATCTACAGCAAAGGATCTATCTACAGCAAAGGATCTATTTATAGCGGAGAATCTTTCTACAGCAAAGGAACTACTACAGCAAAAGATCTATCTACAGCAAAGGATCTATCAACAGCAAAGGATCTATCTACAGCAAAGGACCTATCTACAGTAAGGGATCTATTTACAGCGAAGGATCAATCTACAGCAAATGATCTATCTACAGCATCGGATATTTCTACAGCATAGGATCTATCTACAGCAATGGATCTATCTACAGTAAGGGATCTTTTTGCAGCAATGGATCAATCTACAGCAAAGGATTTATTTACAGCGAAGGATCGATCTTTAGCAAAGGATCTATCTACAGCAAAGGATCTATCTACAGCAGAGGATCTATCTACTGCGAAGGATCTATCTACAGCAAAGGATCTGTTTACAGTCAAGGATTTATCTACTGCAAAGGATTTCTCTACAGCAAAGGATCAATCTACATTTAAGGATCTATCTTATGCAAAGGATCTATCTACAGCAAAGTAATCTATCTGCAGTAAGGGATCTATCTACAGCAATTAATATGTCTACACCAAAAAATCTGTCTACAGCGCAGGATATGTCAACAGCAAAGGATCAATCTATAGCAAAAGATCTATTCACAACAAAAGTTCTATCTACAGCAAAGGATCTATCTACAACAAAAGATCTATCTACAGCAAAGGATCCATTTCCAGTAAAGGAGCTATCTACAGCAAAAGATCTATCAGCAGTAAGGGATCTATCTGCAGCAAAGGATCTATCTACAGCAAAGGATCTATCTTCAGCAAAGGATCTATCTACAGCAAAGTGATTTATATACAGTAAGGGATCTATATACATCAAATGATCTATCTACAGTAAAGTGATCTATCTACAGTAAGAGATCTATCTACAGCAAAGAATCTATCTACACCAATGGATTTTTCTACATCGAAAGATCTGTCAACAGCAAAGGATCTATCTACAGCGAAGGATCTATTTACAGCAGAAGATCTTTCCACAGCAGAGGATCTTTCAAAAGCAAAGGATCTATCTACAGCAAAGGATCTATTTACAGTAAGGGATCTATCTACAGCAACGGTTTTATCAACAATAAAAGATCTATTTACAGAAAAGGATTTATCTACAGCGAAGAATATATCTACAGCAAAGGATCTATCTACAGTAAAAGATCTATCTACTACAAAGGATTTATCTAAAGCAAAGGATCTATCTACAGCAAAGAATCTATATACAGCTAAGAATCTATCTACAGTAAAGGATTTATCTACAGCAAAGGATCTATCTACAGCAAAGGATCTCTCTACAGCAAAGGATCTATCTACAGTAAAGGATCTATCTACAACAAAGGATCTATCTACAACAAACGATTTATCTAATGCAAAGGATCTATCTACAGTAAAGGATCCAACTACAGCAAAGGATCTATCTACAGTAAAGGATCTATCTACTGCAAAGGATCTGTCTTCAGCAAAGGATCTATCTACAACAAAGAAACTATCTATTCTACAGCAAAGAATATATGTTCAGCAAAAAATCTTTCTAAGCAAATGATCTATCTACAGCAAAGGATCAATCTACAGCAAACGATCAATCTACAGCAAATAATCTATCTACAGTAAAGGGACTATATACAGCAAAGGATCAATCTACAGTTAAGGATCTATCTACTGCAAAGGATCTGTCTTCAGCAAAGGATCTATCTAAAACAAAGAAACTATCTGCAGCAAAGGATCTATCTACAGCAAAGGATCTATCTTCAGCAAAGGATCTTTATACAGCATAGGATCTATCTACAGTCAAGGATTTATCTACTGCAAAGGATCTCTCTACAGCATAGGATCAATCTAAAGATAAGGATCTATCTTAAGCAAAGGATCTATCTACAGCAAAGGATCTATCTAAAGCCAATCATCTATCTACAACAAAAAATCTATTTACAAAAGCAGAACTTTATACAGCAAAGGATCTATCTACAGCAAAGGATCTATCTACAGGAAAGGAGCTATCTACATCAAAAGATCTATCAACAATAAGGGATCTATCTGCAGCAAAGAATCTATCTACAGCAAAGGATCTATTTACAGCAGAAGATCTATCTACAGCAAAGTGATCTATATACAGTAAGGGATCTATCTACAGCAGATGATCTATCTACAGTAAAGTGATCTATTTACAGTAAGGGATCTATCTACAGCAAAGAATCTATCTACAACAAAGAATCTCTCTACAGCGAATGATCTATCAACAGCAAAGGATCAATCTACAGCAAACGATCAATCTACAGCAAATAATCTATCTACAGTAAAGGGACTATATACAGCAAAGGATCCATCTACAGTTATGGATCTATCTACTGCAAAGGATCTGTCTTCAGCAAAAGATCTATCTACAACAAAGAAACTATCAACAGCAAAGAATCTATGTTCAGCAAATAATCTTTCTAAGCAAATGATCTATCTACAGCAAAGGATCAATCTACAGCAAACGATCAATCTACAGCAAATAATCTATCTACAGAAAAGGGTCTATCTACAGCAAAGGATCCATCTACTGCAAAGGATCTATCTACAGTAAAGGATCTATCTACTGCAAAGGATCTGACATCAGCAAAGGATCTATCTACAACAAAGAAACTATCTACAGCAAAGAATCTATGTTCAGCAAATAATCTTTCTAAGCAAATGATCTATCTACAGCAAAGGATCAATCTACAGCAAAGGATCTATCTACAGCAAAGGATCTATTTATAGCGGAGAATCTTTCTACAGCAAAGGAACTACTACAGCAAAAGATCTATTTACAGCAAAGGATCTATCAACAGCAAATGATCTATCTACAGTAAAGTGATCTATCTACAGTAAGGGATCTATTCACAGCAGAAGATCTTTCTACAGCAGAGGATCTTTCTACAGCAAAGGATCTATCTACAGCAAAGGATCTATTTACAGTCTGGGATCTATCTACAGCAACGGTTTCATCAACAATAAAAGATCTATCTACAAAAAAGGATCTATCTACAGAAAAGGATTTATCTACAGCGAAGAATATATCTACAGCAAAGGATCTATCTACAGCAAAGGATCTATCAACGGCAAGGGATCTATCTACGGCAAAGGATTTATTAATTTATTTATAGCAAAGGATCTTAGATCTATCTACAGCTAAGGATCTATCTACAGCAAAGGATCTATCTACAACAAAGAATCAATCTACATTTAAGGATCTATCTTATGCAAAGGATCTATCTACAGCAAAGTAATCTATCTGCAGTAAGGGATCTATCTACAGCAAATAATATGTCTACACCAAAAGATCTGTCTACAGCGCAGGATATGTCAACAGCAAAGGATCAATCTATAGCAAAAGATCTATTCACAACAAAAGTTCTATCTAAAGCAAAGGATCTATCTACAACAAAAGATCTATCTACAGCAAAGGATCCATTTCCAGTAAAGGAGCTATCTACAGCAAAAGATCTATCAACAATAAGGGATCTATCTGCAGCAAAGGATCTATCTACAGCAAAGGATCTATCTTCAGCAAAGGATCTATCTACAGCAAAGTGATTTATATACAGTAAGGGATCTATATACAGCAAATGATCTATCTACAGTAAAGTGATCTCTCTATAGTAAGAGATCTATCTACAGCAAAGAATCTATCTACACCAATGGATTTTTCTACATCGAAAGATCTGTCAACAGCAAAGGATCTATCTACAGCGAAGGATCTATTTACAGCAGAAGATCTTTCCACAGCAGAGGATCTTTCTACAGCAAAGGATCTATCTACAGCAAAGGATCTATTTACAGTAAGGGATCTATCTACAGCAACGGTTTTATCAACAATAAAAGATCTATTTACAGAAAAGGATTTATCTACAGCGAAGAATATATCTACAGCAAAGGATCTATCTACAGTAAAAGATCTATCTACTACAGAGGATCTATCTAAAGCAAAGGATCTATCTACAGCAAAGAATCTATATACAGCTAAGAATCTATCTACAGTAAAGGATTTATCTACAGCAAAGGATCTATCTACAGCAAAGGATCTCTCTACAGCAAAGGATCTATCTACAGTAAAGGATCTATCTACAACAAAGGATCTATCTACAACAAACGATTTATCTAATGCAAAGGATCTATCTACAGTAAAGGATCCAACTACAGCAAAGGATCTATCTACAGTAAAGGATCTATCTACTGCAAAGGATCTGTCTTCAGCAAAGGATCTATCTACAACAAAGAAACTATCTATTCTACAGCAAAGAATATATGTTCAGCAAAAAATCTTTCTAAGCAAATGATCTATCTACAGCAAAGGATCAATCTACAGCAAACGATCAATCTACAGCAAATAATCTATCTACAGAAAAGGGTCTATCTACAGCAAAGGATCCATCTACTGCAAAGGATCTATCTACAGTAAAGGATCTATCTACTGCAAAGGATCTGACATCAGCAAAGGATCTATCTACAACAAAGAAACTATCTACAGCAAAGAATCTATGTTCAGCAAATAATCTTTCTAAGCAAATGATCTATCTACAGCAAAGGATCAATCTACAGCAAAGGATCTATCTACAGCAAAGGATCTATTTATAGCGGAGAATCTTTCTACAGCAAAGGAACTACTACAGCAAAAGATCTATTTACAGCAAAGGATCTATCAACAGCAAATGATCTATCTACAGTAAAGTGATCTATCTACAGTAAGGGATCTATTCACAGCAGAAGATCTTTCTACAGCAGAGGATCTTTCTACAGCAAAGGATCTATCTACAGCAAAGGATCTATTTACAGTCTGGGATCTATCTACAGCAACGGTTTCATCAACAATAAAAGATCTATCTACAAAAAAGGATCTATCTACAGAAAAGGATTTATCTACAGCGAAGAATATATCTACAGCAAAGGATCTATCTACAGCAAAGGATCTATCAACGGCAAGGGATCTATCTACGGCAAAGGATTTATTAATTTATTTATAGCAAAGGATCTTAGATCTATCTACAGCTAAGGATCTATCTACAGCAAAGGATCTATCTACAACAAAGAATCAATCTACATTTAAGGATCTATCTTATGCAAAGGATCTATCTACAGCAAAGTAATCTATCTGCAGTAAGGGATCTATCTACAGCAAATAATATGTCTACACCAAAAGATCTGTCTACAGCGCAGGATATGTCAACAGCAAAGGATCAATCTATAGCAAAAGATCTATTCACAACAAAAGTTCTATCTAAAGCAAAGGATCTATCTACAACAAAAGATCTATCTACAGCAAAGGATCCATTTCCAGTAAAGGAGCTATCTACAGCAAAAGATCTATCAACAATAAGGGATCTATCTGCAGCAAAGGATCTATCTACAGCAAAGGATCTATCTTCAGCAAAGGATCTATCTACAGCAAAGTGATTTATATACAGTAAGGGATCTATATACAGCAAATGATCTATCTACAGTAAAGTGATCTCTCTATAGTAAGAGATCTATCTACAGCAAAGAATCTATCTACACCAATGGATTTTTCTACATCGAAAGATCTGTCAACAGCAAAGGATCTATCTACAGCGAAGGATCTATTTACAGCAGAAGATCTTTCCACAGCAGAGGATCTTTCTACAGCAAAGGATCTATCTACAGCAAAGGATCTATTTACAGTAAGGGATCTATCTACAGCAACGGTTTTATCAACAATAAAAGATCTATTTACAGAAAAGGATTTATCTACAGCGAAGAATATATCTACAGCAAAGGATCTATCTACAGTAAAAGATCTATCTACTACAGAGGATCTATCTAAAGCAAAGGATCTATCTACAGCAAAGAATCTATATACAGCTAAGAATCTATCTACAGTAAAGGATTTATCTACAGCAAAGGATCTATCTACAGCAAAGGATCTCTCTACAGCAAAGGATCTATCTACAGTAAAGGATCTATCTACAACAAAGGATCTATCTACAACAAACGATTTATCTAATGCAAAGGATCTATCTACAGTAAAGGATCCAACTACAGCAAAGGATCTATCTACAGTAAAGGATCTATCTACTGCAAAGGATCTGTCTTCAGCAAAGGATCTATCTACAACAAAGAAACTATCTATTCTACAGCAAAGAATATATGTTCAGCAAAAAATCTTTCTAAGCAAATGATCTATCTACAGCAAAGGATCAATCTACAGCAAACGATCAATCTACAGCAAATAATCTATCTACAGTAAAGGGACTATATACAGCAAAGGATCAATCTACAGTTAAGGATCTATCTACTGCAAAGGATCTGTCTTCAGCAAAGGATCTATCTAAAACAAAGAAACTATCTACAGCAAAGAATCTACGTTCAGCAAATAATCTTTCTCAGCAACTGATATATCTACAGCAAAGGATCAATCTACAGCAAACGATCAATCTACAGCAAATAATCTATCTACAGAAAAGGGTCTATCTACAGCAAAGGATCTATCTACAGGAAAGGATCTATCTACAGCAAAGGATCTATTTACAGTAAAGGAGCTATCTACAGCAAAAGATCTATCAACAATGAGGGATCTATCTGCAGCAAAGGATCTATCTACAGCAAAGGATCTATCTTCAGCAAAGGATCTTTATACAGCATAGGATCTATCTACAGTCAAGGATTTATCTACTGCAAAGGATCTCTCTACAGCATAGGATCAATCTAAAGTTAAGGATCTATCTTAAGCAAAGGATCTATCTACAGCAAAGGATCTATCTAAAGCCAATCATCTATCTACAACAAAAAATCTATTTACAAAAGCAGAACTTTATACAGCAAAGGATCTATCTACAGCAAAGGATCGATCTACAGGAAAGGAGCTATCTACATCAAAAGATCTATCAACAATAAGGGATCTATCTGCAGCAAAGAATCTATCTACAGCAAAGGATCTATTTACAGCAGAAGATCTATCTACAGCAAAGTGATCTATATACAGTAAGGGATCTTTCTACAGCAGATGATCTATCTACAGTAAAGTGATCTATTTACAGTAAGGGATCTATCTACAGCAAAGAATCTATCTACAACAAAGAATCTCTCTACAGCAAATGATCTATCAACAGCAAAGGATCAATCTATAACAAAAGATCTATTCAAAACAAAAGTTCTATCTACAGAAAAGGGTCTATCTACAGCAAAGGATCCATCTACAGCAAAGGATCTATCTACAGCAAAGGATCTATCTACAACAAAGAATCTCTCTACAGCAAATGATCTATCTACAACAAACGATTTATCTACAGCAAAGGATCTATCTACAGCAAAGGATCCATCTACAGCAAAGGATCTATCTACAGTAAAAGATCTATCTACTACAAAAGATCTATCTACAGCAAGGGATCTATCTACAACAAACAATCTCTCTACAGCAAAGGATCTATCTACAGTAAAGGATCTATCTACAACAAAAGATCTATCTACAACAAACGATTTATCTACAGCAAAGGATCTATCTACAGCAAAGGATCCATCTACAGCAAAGGATCTATCTACAGCAAAGGATCTATCTACAACAAAGAATCTCTCTACAGCAAATGATCTATCAACAGCAAAGGATCAATCTATAACAAAAGATCTAATCACAACAAAAGTTCTATCTACAGAAAAGGGTCTATCTACAGCAAAGGATCTATCTACAGGAAAGGATCTATCTACAGCAAAGGATATATTTACAGTAAAGGAGCTATCTACAGCAAAAGATCTATCAACAATGAGGGATCTCTCTACAGCATAGGATCAATCTGAAGTTAAGGATCTATCTTAAGCAAAGGATCTATCTTAAGCAAAGGATCTATCTACAGCAAAGGATCTATCAACGGCAAGGGATCTATCTACGGCAAAGGATTTATTAATTTATTTTTAGCAAAGGATCTTAGATCTATCTACAGCTAAGGATCTATCTACAGCAAAGGATCTATCTACAACAAAGAATCTATATACAGCTAAGAATCTATCTACAGTAAAGGATCTATCTACAGCAAAGGATCTATCTACAGTAAAGGATCTATCTACAACAAAGAATCTATCTACAACAAACGATTTATCTACAGCAAAGGATCTATCTACAGCAAAGGATCCATCTACAGCAAAGGATCTATCTACAGTAAAGGATCTATCTACTGCAAAGGATCTGTCTTCAGCAAAGGATCTATCTACAACAAAGAAACTATCTACAGCAAAGAATTTTTCTTAGCAAATGATCTATCTACAGCAAAGGATCAATCTACAGCAAAGGATCTATCTACAGCAAAGGATCCATTCATAGCGGAGAATCTTTCTACAGCAAAGGAACTACTACAGCAAAAGATCTATCTACAGCAAAGGATCTATCATCAGCAAAGGATCTATCTACAGCAAAGGACCTATCTACAGTAAGGGATCTATTTACAGCGAAGGATCAATCTAAAGCAAATGATCTATCTACAGCAAAGGATATTTCTACAGCATAGGATCTATCTACAGCAATGGATCTATCTACAGTAAGGGATCTTTTTGCAGCAATGGATCAATCTACAGCAAAGGATCTATTTACAGCGAAGGATCGATCTACAGCAAAGGATCTATCTACAGCAAAGGATCTATCTACAGCAAAGGATCTGTTTACAGTCAAGGATTTATCTACTGCAAAGGATCTCTATACAGCAAAGGATCAATCTACATTTAAGGATCTATCTTATGCAAAGGATCTATCTACAGCAAAGTAATCTATCTGCAGTGAGGGATCTATCTACAGCAAAGAATATGTCTACACCAAAAGATCTGTCTACAGCGCAGGATATGTCAACAGCAAAGGATCAATCTATAGCAAAAGATCTATTCTCAACAAAAGTTCTATCTACAGCAAAGGATCTATCTACAACAAAGGATCTATCTACAGGAAAAGATCTATCTGAAGCAAAGGATCTATTTACTGTAAAGGAGCTATCTACAGCAAGAGATCTATCAACAGTAAGGGATCTATCGTCAGCAAAGGATCTATCTACAGCAAAGGATCTATTTTCAGCAAAGGATCTATCTACAGCAAAGTGATCTATATACAGTAAGGGATCTATATACAGCAAATGATCTATCTACAGTAAAGTGATCTATCTACAGTAAGGGATCTATCTACTACAAAGGATCTATCTACAGCAAAGTAATCTATCTGCAGTGAGGGATCTATCTACAGCAAAGAATATGTCTACACCAAAAGATCTGTCTACAGCGCAGGATATGTCAACAGCAAAGGATCAATCTATAGCAAAAGATCTATTCTCAACAAAAGTTCTATCTACAGCAAAGGATCTATCTACAACAAAGGATCTATCTACAGGAAAAGATCTATCTGAAGCAAAGGATCTATTTACTGTAAAGGAGCTATCTACAGCAAGAGATCTATCAACAGTAAGGGATCTATCGTCAGCAAAGGATCTATCTTCAGCAAAGGATCTATTTTCAGCAAAGGATCTATCTACAGCAAAGTGATCTATATACAGTAAGGGATCTATATACAGCAAATGATCTATCTACAGTAAAGTGATCTATCTACAGTAAGGGATCTATCTACTACAAAGGATCTATCTACAGCAAAAGATCTATCTACAACAAAGAATCTATATACAGCTAAGAATCTATCTACAGTAAAGGATCTATCTACAGCAAAGGATCTATCTACAGCAAAGGATCTCTCTACAGCAAAGGATCTATCTACAGTAAAGGATCTATCTACAACAAAGGATCTATCTACAACAAACGATTTATCTACAGCAAAGGATCTATCTACAGCAAAGGATCCATCTACAGCAAAGGATCTATCTACAGTAAAGGATCTATCTACTGCAAAGGATCTGTCTTCATCAAATGATCTATCTACAACAAAGAAACTATCTACAGCAAAGAATCTATGTTCAGCAAATAATCTTTCTAAGCAAATGATCTATCTACAGCAAAGGATCAATCTACAGCAAACGATCAATCTACAGCAAATAATCTATCTACAGAAAAGGGTCTATCTACAGCAAAGGATCCATCTACAGCAAAGGATCTATCTACAGTAAAGGATCTATCTACTGCAAAGGATCTGACTTCAGCAAAGGATCAATCTACAACAAAGAAACTATCTACAGCAAAGAATCTAAGTTCAGCAAATAATCTTTCTAAGCAAATGATCTATCTACAGCAAAGGATCAATCTACAGCAAAGGATCTATCTACAGCAAAGGATCTATTTATAGCGGAGAATCTTTCTACAGCAAAGGAACTACTACAGCAAAAGATCTATCTACAGCAAAGGATCTATCTACAGCAAAGGACCTATCTACAGTGAGGGATCTATTTACAGCGAAGGATCAATCTACAGCAAATGATCTATCTACAGCATCGGATATTTCTACAGCATAGGATCTATCTACAGTAAGGGATCTTTTTGCAGCAATGGATCAATCTACAGCAAAGGATTTGTTTACAGCGAAGGATCGATCTTCATCAAAGGATCTATCTACATCAAAGGATCTATCTACAGCAAAGGATCTATCTACAGCAAGGGATCTATCTACTGCGAAGGATCTATCTACAGCAAAGGATCTGTTTACAGTCAAGGATTTATCTACTGCAAAGGATCTCTCTACAGCAAAGGATCAATCTGCATTTAAGGATCTATCTTATGCAAAGGATCTATCTACAGCAAAGTAATCTATCTGCAGTAAGGGATCTATCTACAGCAAATAATATGTCTACACCAAAAGATCTGTCTACAGCGCAGGATATGTCAACAGCAAAGGATCAATCTATAGCAGAGGATCTATTCACAACAAAAGTTCTATCTACAGCAAAGGATCTATCTACAACAAAAGATCTATCTACAGCAAAGGATCCATTTACAGTAAAGGAGCTATCTACAGCAAAAGATCTATCAACAGTAAGGGATCTATCTGCAGCAAAAGATCTATCTACAGCAAAGGATCTATCTACAGCAAAGTGATTTATATACAGTAAGGGATCTATATACAGCAAATGATCTATCTACAGTAAAGTGATCTATCTACAGTAAGAGATCTATCTACAGCAAAGAATCTATCTACACCAATGGATCTTTCTACAGCGAAAGATCTGTCAACAGCAAAGGATCTATCTACAGAGAAGGATCTATTTACAGCAGAAGATCTTTCCACAGCAGAGGATCTTTCTACAGCAAAGGATCTATCTACAGCAAAGGATCTATTTACAGTATGAGATCTATCTACAGCAACGGTTTTATCAACAATATAAGATCTATCTACAGAAAAGGATCTATCTACAGAAAAGGATTTATCTACAGCGAAGAATATATCTACAGCAAAGGATCTATCTACAGTAAAAGATCTATCTACTACAAAGGATCTATCTACAGCAAAGGATCTATCTACAACAGAGAATCTATATACAGCTAAGAATCTATCTACAGTAAAGGATCTATCTAAAGCAAAGGATCTATCTACAGCAAAGGATCTCTCTACAGCAAAGGATCTATCTACAGCAAAGGATCCATCTACAGCAAAGGATCTATCTACAACAGAGAATCTATATACAGCTAAGAATCTGTCTACAGTAAAGGATCTATCTACAGCAAAGGATCTATCTACAGCAAAGGATCTATCAACGGCAAGGGATCTATCTACGGCAAAGGATTTATTAATTTATTTATAGCAAAGGATCTTAGATCTATCTACAGCTAAGGATCTATCTACAGAAAGGATCTATCTACAACAAAGAATCTATATACAGCTAAGCATCTATCTACAGTAAAGGATCTATCTACAACAAAGGATCTATCTACAACAAACGATTTATCTAATGCAAAGGATCTATCTACAGTAAAGGATCCAACTACAGCAAAGGATCTATCTACAGTAAAGGATCCATCTACTGCAAAGGATCTGTCTTCAGCAAAGGATCTATCTACAACAAAGAAACTATCCATTCTACAGCAAAGAATATATGTTCAGCAAAAAATCTTTCTAAGCAAATGATCTATCTACAGCAAAGGATCAATCTACAGGAAAGGATCTATCTACAGCAAAGGATC
>CANNZV010000423.1:24247-38990 GCA_947561585.1 Caprella mutica
GACACTTAGGACCAAGAGGACACTTAGGACCAAGAGGACACATAGGACCAAGAGGACACATTGGACCAAGAGGACACATAGGACCAAGAGGACACATAGGACCAAGAGGACACATAGGATCAAGTGGACTCATAGGACCAAGAGGACATTTAGGACTAAGAGGACACATAGGACTAAGAGGACACATAGGACCACGAGGACACATAGGACCAAGAGGACACTTAGGACCACGAGGACACACAGGATCGGGAGGATATATAAACAACAAGACACATAGGATCAATGGGACACACATAAGAATAAGTAATGCATACGAATAGAGAACACACATGGAAAAGAGGACATAAATAGATATTATAGTAATAACAATAAAAATATATATATAATAAAATATAATAATAATAAGGTACAGAAAAATGAACAAAAAGAAGTAGACATATAGTTTTAGAGGTTGACCGTTTTTTATCGCTCCTCTATAGCTTGTTACAAATATAAAGAAAGTAGAATTTTTTCTAGAGAATGAATGTTGTCAACAGTAACTATAGGTAGTATCAAATTTTGGTTTCATATTTCAATTTTTAATAGATTAATTAATAATAATAAACAAAAAGATAGATAGCTGAAATAGAAAGACGTATCCAACATACAACTATTGGTCATAAAATTCATTGTCAGGTCGAAGTTTTCCACCTTTCTCCTGATGATGAATAGAAATCTTTCTATTCGAAAGCTTGAAACCTGATAAAACCTTCAACGTTGAGTTTAAATAACCTCATAATAATATGGATTTCCCGTTGAGTTTGAATCTTTTCCATCAAATCCGTCTCCACGAGAGTGGATTACTTCGGACTGCCAATGAATTTTGTGACCAACATGTGAAGTTAGCCAAGACCATTCAGATGAAACACTTCAACTTAAGATGCAAAAGAACAGACGTATTCCCAAAATCTATCGTAGGACAACCACCAATTAGAACTAGGGAAGCCTTCATTTACTACCAACAGACCGTGCCCCGACAAGCTTTAAAATTCTTCATTAACGACAATTGCAAGAAAATAGCATTTTTGTACAATTCAATTGAAAATCTTATGAACATCCTAGAAGAACATCTTCCATATGAATTACTCATACAACTTACAGAAAAAGCGAAGGAACGTTATGCTAAAACAAAATCATTAGAAAAACGGAGGTTAATGGAAAAATATGATAAATTAGCTGATAACTCTTCACAATATAGGACTAGTAACAATATTAAATCCGTTAGAAACTTATCTAGCAAAACTCTATCAGTAGATCAAATTAACGTTTTAGAGAAAGGTTTAAATTTTAACACTGGCCACTGTAAGAAAGATATTTTAAATTTAACGGCAGCACTTGATAATGAAATTGATTGTACAAATAAGATACCAACATTAGATAAACCTTCCATAAGACTGCAAGTAGCTAATGCATTAAATATTGCTGACATTAAAAAACATTCCCAATTCTCGAAAATCACATTCAAAGAACAACAGGCCTTAATATCATTGAAAAAAGATAAAGATATACAAATTGTAAAAGGAGATAAAGGAAACGAAACTGTTGTGATAGACAAATTAGAATACAAACAGAAAATAACTGATCACTTGAATGATAACAACACTTATTTACCAATAGATAATAACCCAATTAAAATACTACAGCGAAAAGTAAACTATGAGTTAATGAAATTGAAAAACAAAAGTAAAATATCTGAAGACCAATATAAATATCTTAGATGTAATAAAGAAGTTATCCCTAAATTTTATGCAACTATCAAGACCCACAAAGAAAATTTACCAATTAGGCCGATTGTAGCTTTTAACGATAGTCCAACGTATGGATTAGCAAAATTCCTCTCAAACATCTTGATGCCCTTAACAGATCTAGCACCACAAAAACTTAAGAACAGTTATCAAATTAAAGACATTCTGAAAGATTTAACAGTACCACCAAATTGCATGCTTGTCTCGTTTGATGTTAAAGCACTTTTCACGAGTATCCCCATTGATTTTGCCATAGAAGCAGTAAGAGAAGCTTTAGAAACAGATTACACTTCCCTCAATACGTCTTTAGAACAAGAAGACATACTAAAGTTAACCAAAATTTGCCTGGAGTCTACATTTTTCCAGTATGATGAGAAGCTGTACAAACAAATTGTAGGTACACCAATGGGATCGCCAATTTCGGTAGTAATCGCAGAAATAGTAATGCAGAAAATAGAAAAAAACATAATAGATAATTCTTCTTATATCATAAATTTATGGAAGCGTTATGTAGATGACGTAATAGCAATTATCCCTGAAAATAGTCAAGATCAATTACTAAATTTTATTAATGCTGTAAACCCGAACATACAATTCACTCTAGAAAGCGAAAGAAATCAAACTTTACCATATTTAGATCTAAAAGTAATAAGACACCAAGATGGTACTTTGAAATTCAAAATTTATAGGAAACCTAGTAATACTGGTAGACTTTTAAATTACAATAGCTCTTCTCATATTGCTCACAAGAGAAGCACGATTAGATCACTAGTAAGTAGAGCTTTCAAAATTTGCAGTGAAGAACATCTAGAGGAAGAACTGATACTAATTAAAGAACAATTAACTAACAATGGATACCCGAAGAAAATGATAAATAACGAAATTCACAAATTCCGTACAATAAATAGTAATAGAAATGATACTAACACGATTGATGACATAGAGAGAAAATTCATAGCTGCACCATACGTTTCAGGGACAAGTGAAAGATTACAGAGAATATTAGCCCCATTCAACTTATATCTAGGTAATAAATCAACGAACACTATCAAGAATTTCCTAGTAAAACCAAAAGACATAGTAAAAGGTATAGATAAATGCAATGTAGTGTATAAAATAGATTGTAATGAATGCACTAGTGAATATATAGGAGAAACAGGAAGAAACTTACACACAAGAATTGATGAACATAAAAAAGATGTTAGAATAGGAAAAGAAAATAGTTTGGTTTACCAACACTCACGAGACACTGGGCACACTTTCAATTTCACAGATGCCAAAGTTTTACATCGAAATCAAAATGTTTGGCACCGTAGAAGATTAGAATCATTCTATACACTGCATCATCAAAATTCAATTAATAGAGCATATGATGTAACACCTGCATTGATACCCATTGTTAATAAATGCCGTAACTGATTTATAATACATCTATAGTTTGAAGAGTCAACTGTAAATTTAAAACATTAGAAAATAAACTGAAAATAGATGTGTGAACATGAGTATATTCGAAATAAAAAATAGAATAATAGTAAAGAAATATAGAAAAAAGAAATTTGAAGAAATATATAGATATAGAGGTTGACCGTTTTCTATCGCGCCTCTATAATTTGAAGAATCAAAATAATAAAATGAAATTTCAAGAAAAAGATTTATAGCTGTAGAGGTTGACCGTTTTCTATCGCGCCTCTATAGTTAGAGGGAGAAAAATATATATATATATATATAAAAGTGGAATTTGAGGAAAAATTTATAGGAATAGATTTATAGCTATAGAGGTTGACCGTTTTCTATCGCGCCTCTATAGTTAGAAGAATAAAAAAAAAAATGAAATATATAAAAAAGGGGAATTTGAAGAAAATTTATAGGAATAGATTTATAGCTATAGAGGTTGACCGTTTTATATCGCACCGCTATAGTTTGATGAATCTAAATAATAAAACTGAAATATATAAAAATAATATTGAAAGAAAGAGATATATAACTATAGAGGTTGACCGTTTTCTATCGCGCCTCTATAATTTGAAGAATCAAAATAATAAAAAAGGACACTTAGGACCAAGAGGACACTTAGGACCAAGAGGACACTTAGGACCAAGAGGACACATAGGACCAAGAGGACACATTGGACCAAGAGGACACATAGGACCAAGAGGACACATAGGACCAAGAGGACACATAGGATCAAGTGGACTCATAGGACCAAGAGGACATTTAGGACTAAGAGGACACATAGGACTAAGAGGACACATAGGACCACGAGGACACATAGGACCAAGAGGACACTTAGGACCACGAGGACACACAGGATCGGGAGGATATATAAACAACAAGACACATAGGATCAATGGGACACACATAAGAATAAGTAATGCATACGAATAGAGAACACACATGGAAAAGAGGACATAAATAGATATTATAGTAATAACAATAAAAATATATATATAATAAAATATAATAATAATAAGGTACAGAAAAATGAACAAAAAGAAGTAGACATATAGTTTTAGAGGTTGACCGTTTTTTATCGCTCCTCTATAGCTTGTTACAAATATAAAGAAAGTAGAATTTTTTCTAGAGAATGAATGTTGTCAACAGTAACTATAGGTAGTATCAAATTTTGGTTTCATATTTCAATTTTTAATAGATTAATTAATAATAATAAACAAAAAGATAGATAGCTGAAATAGAAAGACGTATCCAACATACAACT
Organism: Caprella mutica; assembly: GCA_947561585.1. NCBI lineage: Eukaryota > Metazoa > Arthropoda > Malacostraca > Amphipoda > Caprellidae > Caprella > Caprella mutica. Next base: position 28,748 of record CANNZV010000423.1, read on the forward strand.
ATTGGTCATAAAATTCATTGTCAGGTCGAAGTTTTCCACCTTTCTCCTGATGATGAATAGAAATCTTTCTATTCGAAAGCTTGAAACCTGATAAAACCTTCAACGTTGAGTTTAAATAACCTCATAATAAACTAAATTCCACATTTGTTGCAAATAACTATTATTGACATGGTAGGATAAAGTAGGTATCATGAATATAAGTTTGAGGCTATTATAAAAGAAATGAATGTCTGAGGACAGTAATTTAAACTTTAACCTATCTCAATTTGATGTACTTACAGCTGGTGATGGACTGTAGCTTAGTTAATTACGACAATTAGTTTGTATAAAGAACAGGGAAAACAAGGGTGTAAATTTCCTTTCTATCCTCTCAGTCAAAACAAACTACCACTGGGACGAAAGAATGTCCCTAGATATTAGCAAAAGATACCCTAAAATGGTATTCATAATACTTTCTTATAAATAACAATAATTGACAATCAAATACGAGGAACATAAAACAAATCAACATTAAGATTAAACACATATAAATTTAAAATTGCCGGCTATTCCGGCACACTCCCTACTCGAACGATTAGTTCGTAATCATAAGTAATATCCATTTTTCTATGTGAGATCAGTTAGTTACTTGGAGAATCGTTCATTTTCATTTGTCAAATACCCTAGAACAATTTTACTATCTGAAAACAAATGAACTGCACTTGCTTCTAAATGCAGATTAGCTAGTATTTGTTGGGCAGCTACACTTGTATCCAGAGCGGCAAAAAGTTCAAGTCGATGAATTGGAGTGGCTGTCCGTGGTGCAAGTCTGGAGTTGGCCGCGACAAGTGACACATTAACTTCTTGGTTTTCATTAACAGACTTTATATACGCAACATATCCAGTAGCCTTCTCAGAAGCATCAGCAAACATATGTAGTTCTTGTCGAGTCACTTTTTCAAATTCAGCCGAACAGTATGATCTAGGAATGGTGATAATTCCATCAATTAATCTTAATGACATTTTCCAAATCATCCCATTGTTTCTTGTAAGTTTCTGGAAGTGGATCATCCCATCCAAGGGATGCAATTGACGGATTTACTTTCTTAGAGGGTACTAGGGAGCGTTGGAGAATCCTTGCAGTAAGTAGCAAGGGAGAAACCAATCCCAAAGGATCAAATATTGAGTTGATTGTAGCCAGAACACCACGCTTTGTGAAGGGTTTTTCTGGAATTGTTGTCCGCAGTACGAGCTCATCACTCATGGTATTCCATTCTACACCTAATGTGTGTGTTATTCCGTCATCAGAAAATTTCACTGTTTCATCTTGCTTTTGACCGGGAGTGTTATCGAATGCTTCTACGACTGCCGACGAGTTTGACCGAATTTTATGTAAATGTATGTTGAATTTCTGTAGAGCATGTTTAGTTTGTTTAGTTTATGATAAAGCTCAGTAACAGGTGAAATATAAGAGGCGATTAGTTTCAGTATTCTAATGTAGGTGGTTTTCAAAAAAAATTCCATACCGAGACTCTTAATAACTGCAACACTGGTTTCCAATAGGTTCCTCTTGACCAAGAACAAATTATGTCTCGCAGCTACTTTGTAATTTCCTTATCCTTGCAGGTAATCTTCTTCAGTTGATCAGCAATAAATTACTTCTCCATATGTGACCGTAATTATAATAAATTCAAATTTACAGCATTTATATTATTTTTTATAAGTAGCGCCTCAGTTTGTCTAAAGATGTAGCGGTAGCGCAGCTACATTATTCAGCTGATTTTCGAAATAGCGCTGCCCACTTCTGCGTATAACCCAGTGTCTCTTTTTTTTGTTTCAATAAACTGCTAATTTCTCTCACATTTTGCTATAATATGGTAGTGAATTTGCTTTAATATTGTAATGTATTGTAATTAATTCATTTCAATATCAATCAGCTTCATTTCCGAGTTCATAATTTTATATCAAAGGATATAACTGTTCAGGAGTATTTTTGATTATGATGGGAGTATATTATGCTTCAATTGATAAATAATTATTAAGTTAACGAGTGCTAAACATGCAACAGTTTCCTCTTCAAAAAATTTAAGCATGAGTAGGTAATTTTTCCACTATTTCATTTCTCAAAATCCAAATATTATCCAGCTTTGCGCCCCACCAGTCAACATTGAGGAGATTAGAAAATTCTTACCACTTTTCTACTTTCAAATCTCCCGATCACTGGTTATTTTGAGTAACCAAAAACTCTTCAAGATCTGTCCATATTTATTGATTTCATCCTGTATATACAACAAGTGAAAGAAAATATTCTGAATTGTAAAGTGAATGAAAATATTCTGAATTGTAAAGTGAATGAAAATATTCTGAATTGTAAAGTGAATGAAAATATTCTGAATTGTAAAGTGAATGAAAATATTCTGAATTGTAAATCGCTTCATATTTGAGTAATTGGCTAACTAATATAGTTAGTTATAATATTAGAAGCTTCAATAAGAATATAGATTCATTTCTAGCTGTCTTGTGTTCTGCCAAAGTTTCACCTGATATCATTGTTCTGAGTGAGACATGGCTGTGTGAACCAACCGATGTTGATGGGTATATATGTCTTTTCACTCTTTCAAGCACGGAAGGAGGAGCGGTGAAGTTTCTATTTTCGTTAGCGATTCATATTCGGCATCTAATTTGTCTGAACACTGTATTGTGAATGATACCATTGAGTCTTGTGTGGTGAAGATTTCACTGGGCTCTTTAGATTTAACATTGGTAGCCATATATAGACCCCATTCGGATAATGTTATAAACTTCTGCAACTGTTTAAGAGATTTGCTGTCTAAAGATTTTGCAAGTAAAGATATTTGTTTGGTTGGCGACATAAATGTCAACTTGTTAGATCAAAATAATAGAGATATTGTCCATTTTTCTTCCATTATGAGGACTTTCAATTATTTACCGGTGATAACAAAGCCTACGAGGTTCCCGTCTGCGACTTTGAGCAACGAGGCAACCCTTTTGGATCACATTTGGACAAGTTTTTCTTTTGATTACGGTAGTTCTGCAGGTATTGTTTTAGACGATACGACTGATCACTGCCCAACATTTTTAACGTTGATAAAACCTTTACTGATGCACGACGGTGAAACGAAGAATAATCTAATTAAAATTACGTTTAGAATGGTTAACGAAACAACTATCGATGACTATTTGGGACGAATCACATCAGTGGATTGGTCGGTACTGGATAGATATAATGATATAAATTCTGCCACTGTATTTTTCCTTAATAAAGTCAATTATATTTATTGTGTTTGTCTCTTACAGGGTTTTGGTAGCGATTGAGAATTAAGTATGTTGGTAGGAAAAGATTGTCTGAACCTTGGTTGACTACTGAGATATTAAATCATATTAAGTGTAAATCTGAGTGCTTTAAGAGGTGCAAACTGGCACTAATAACCGATCTTGAAAATAGGAGAGAACGCAATTTTGTCAATAATATTGTTAGCAAAGCAAAGACCAGTTACTACAGGGGTAGATTTAAAGACAGTATGAATGACTTGAGGTGTACTTGGAGAGAATTACGTAAGTTGGTGTCTTGTGACGGAAGTAAGCGACAAATTGACGAGGTCTCATGTGATAGTAATATCATAACTAATCCTGTAGATATTGCTCAATGTTTTAATGACCACTTTTTCTCTTTGGCTTCAAGAGTGTGTGATGCTTTGCCAGCACTTACTACTGACCCCCTTGCCTATGTTGAACATAATGATTGCTCCTTGGTTCTGAGTCCCGTATCGGAGCAGGAAGTGGGTGAAATAATTCTGTCATTGAAAAATAGTAAATGTGATATTAATACAATTTCTGTGAAAGTTTTGAAACTCTGTAGATCTATTCTTAATGGACCACTTTCTATGTTGATCAATAAGTATTTTTTGTATGGTGATTTTCCTGACGTGTTCAACTGTGCTTGTTTGGTGCCCATCTATAAAAAGGGATATAGAAAGGAGGTTGCCAATTATAGACCTATATCCATATTACCCCTGTTCAGTAAGGTCGCCGATAAATGTATTGCTAAGCGATTAGTTACTTTCATTGATGATTGTAATGTGCTCTGTGATAATCAGTATGGCTTTAGGAGAGGATTATCAACTGTAGATGCGATTGTTGATTACTCTGAATATATTTGTGCGAAGTTAGAGGAGCGTAAGCATGTGGTAGGTGTATTTGTTGACTATGCTAAGGCATTTGACACAGTGAACCACGCTATACTGCTGTCTAAACTTAAAGCTTATGGTATAAGAGGCGTGACTTTTAAATTGTTTGAGAGCTATCTAAAAGATAGGAAGCAATGTGTGAGGATAGGGGATATTTTGTCAAGTTATGGTGATGTGAATGCTGGTGTGCCCCAGGGTAGTATATTAGGACCAATTCTGTTTATTTTGTATGTCAACGATTTCTCTAATATATCGTCCAGATTGAAGACCATACAGTTTGCAGATGACACCACTGTATCTGCATCTGGATCTGATTTTGTTGAGCTGTGTGTTGTCGTTAATGCTGAACTTGAAAAAATTCAAATATGGTCAAATACTAATTGAATGGCACTTAATACAAATAAGACTGCGGTTGTTGTTTTAAGTAATAGGTTACATGATGTTGTGAATGGAGATTGTGCTGTTACTTTGAATGATGTAAATATTGAATTCCAGCAAGAAGTTTTATTTTTGGGTCTCACACTAGACCAAAAATTAAAATTTAATGACCATATATCTCTTGTTTGCAATAAATTGTCTAAGATAGTTGGAATTATGTATAGGATTAGATTGTTCCTCCCTCTAAAGTCATTGATAAACATATATTATAGTCTGTTTTACCCGTACCTGATTTATTGTAATGTATTATGGGGAGGGACATATAATATACATTTGAATACTCTCGAAATGCTTCAAAAGAGAGTGGTAAGAATTATAACTGGCAGTGAGTTTCTGGCTCATGCGGAGCCTCTCTTTCATAGCACGGGAATTTTAAAAGCAGATGATGTTCATAGTTACCTCTTACTCATATATTTTTTCAAAAATAAAGATAAATTCACCATTACAAATACAGCTTATCAAACAAGGCATGCACATGATCCTATTGTAAATCGCCATAGACTGACATTGACGGAACATAGTGTGCACTACTCTGCTTCTAGACTCTGGCGTTCTTTGCCTGTTCACTTGAAAAATATTCAATCGAACAGTTCCTTTAAATATAAACTTAAGAAGTATTTTCTAGATCAGTATGCCAGTGCAGAAACGTGATGTAAATAACTGCTCTAGGAATATATAAATTTAAATGTATATTTTTTTTATGTTCTCTAGTCCTATTATTTTTTGTATAGTTCTAGTTTAGGTTTATTATTATTTAATTTTTAATTTTGCCCAAAAATTTCCTAAATAAGGGAAATTATATAAGGGCTTGATGTATATATTTTTTTATTATTCATCAATAAATATCCTTATCCTTATTCAACTTCACTATATTAAATGAAAATTTAAATTAAATTGAGAATACACAAACGGTTGGGTTATAGAAATGATGATGTAAATTAATGAATTAGTAACTTGATTGTAAATATCATGTGGCGCTCATCATTCATATTACATAAAATATTACATTAGTTCCATTCACCATATTGGTATAATCGATTTTTCCTGATCACTGATAGGATTATACTCTTTTTAAGAAAGCATTTTATTTTATATTAGTCAATACATGTCATAGTAAAGTTAATAATTTCTATTCTTCCTATTATCCTAGATAAAATAGATTAATAGATTACTGCATGATTGAAATAGAGATAGAAACAAGTAGGAGAGAAGTATTATGAGAGCAGTGCTGTATTAATATAAAGTTATACATTGGATTCTATTCACTTCCATTGGTAACTGTATTCATGGATTAGGTTTTCCATGAACATTGTTACCAAATGATGGTGATTGATTTTGTTAGTGAAGGAACAGTCATGACTGCCTACTCTTCAAAAGTCTATTTTAACGATTCTTATTTTTATATCAGTATGAGAAACCTGTAATCATTCAATTTTTTCAGATGGAGTCTATAGATGAAGGTTGTTTAATAGATGTAGAGGGAGTTATTGCTGACTCATCCAATGTGACCTACTTGATAGATAATGACATCAAGCCAGATGTTCCGGATCTCTCTCGACAAGGTGTTGATCACGATTGTCTAGCAAAGGGAGCAAATCAAGAGGAACTTTTACCCCAAACTACATACCTTAATTATGTTAAGAATGTTATTTCTGACATGATATATCGATCAAACAAGAAAATTTTGATTATGACAAAAGTGACACTAATTCTGAGATCAATCAAACACTCATAGGAAGAGTAAATATTCTAGATACAGTGAAAATGGAACAATGTGAAACACCTTTCAGTGGAAAATTTGGGTGTACTACTAGCCCCGAGAAGGAAATAACACCGAAAAAAAGTACTTCAAATGCAAACATTGTGATACGGCATTCTCTGTTTCATCTTGTCTCATTAGACACGAGAGAATTCATAAAGGTGAAAAGCCATTCAAATGCAAACATTGCAATAAGTCATTCTCTGATTCTTCCTCTCTCATTAGACACGAGAGAATTCATAAAGGTGAAAAGCCTTTCAAATGCAAACATTGTAATAAGGCATTTTCTGGTTCATCTACTCTCATTACACACGAGAGAATTCATACAGGTGAAAAGCCATTCAAATGTAAACATTGTTATAAGGCATTCTCTGATTCATCTTCTCTCATTACACACGAGAGAATTCATACTGGTGAAAAGCCATTTAAGTGTAATTGTTGTGATAAGGTGTTCTCTGATTCATCTCATCGCAATAAACATCAAAAAGTTCACACTGGTGACAGAACCACACAATCAACCTAACTCACTATCTCTTAAGAGGTTACGGGCAGTTTCCAAGAAGTTTATTGATAGTAAATGATGATACTCAACAGTTTGAAGAGAAATAAGCAAATTTAATATCAAGCTATCAATTTTTATAATGCAAATACTCATCCCTGGCCATTTTAGTCCCACTTGGCAACATTAACAATGCAAGATACAAAGCTACACTTCAGTCATAATAGATTCTTGCTACAAACGAGTAGAAAGCTCAACAAGCTTGCTTTTCTTGGTTATTTAATGGAATTATATTATTTTATCTACGCATATCATAATAATTATATTTGAAACTATAATTTCAATATCTAACTTTTGTGGAATGGTGAATATCCTAATATGCTAGTAGATAACTAAATATAATTCTTTCAATTGATGAGTTTATTTTAACTTGTCTAACTTTACTAATTTATTGACTCCAATCTTCTCAATAAATGGTGCTGGATAAATGAGAGAGTTGTGGTGCTCAAATACAACTACTTTATCATAGTTGAATGGTTGAAGAAAAATTGTTCTAAAGTCTCAGGTCTCTTCAGTTTGGGAATTTCCCTCATGGTGTTATATTTTATCATCAGATTTATAAATTGTAAATATTTTTGGTTTGTATGTTGCTAATTTTGTATATATAATTTTATTAGAGGAAGAAAAATTACAGGAAAATCAGACTGCTTCAACATTTAGTTGAATATTCAGTTATAAGTGAATGGTATTTTCGAGCCCCGAACTGTTATATTGTCTTTATTTCTTTTTACCATGCTTATCAATTCTTTAATGTTATTTGTCTTTTATACTTATAGCATAACGCTAGTTCCCAACAAACATCAAAGTAATTAGTTTATATTGTTACAATAACATTCAATTTATACTCTAATTGAAGGATTAAACTTACTAGAAATAATTTAATGACTGTATTTCCTATAGTATGTATTGATGAAGATTCCGTCCTATAATAAAAGTTTATAGTGATGAAAGAATAACTGTTATGGATATTATACTGAATCTATGTATACATTTTGAATGTATTTTGGTCATTTTTCATTTATATTTTCCCACCACAGTCTTTTTTTAACCTTATTTTGTCCATATTAAGTCTTAACACTGTTCTGTACTGATTATTACCGAATATTAATTTTACTAAATTGGGACTACCTGAAATAGTGCTGCCTGACTCCCAGCTCCACATTACCCCAAGTGGAGAGGTCGGAGTTAATTCACATCCTTCCTCCCCGTTAGTGCCCTCCTCCCTGGAAGAGGACTGGGGGTAACTACATCCTGGGTTCTAAAAAAAATTCACTGAAGAAAGTTTCACTGGGAAGATTTCACTGAAAGTTTGACTTAGAAAAATTTCATTAAGGAAAGTTCGACTTAGAAAAATTTCATTAAGCAAAGTTCGACTTAGAAAAATTTCACTGAGGAAAGTTCGACTTAGGAAAATTCCTCGGAGGAAGATTCCACTGCGGAAAGTTCCAATGAGTTTCGCTGTGGCGTTTCAGTTCGCTGTGGCAACGGAAATTGGGTCAGTGGTGCGAATAAAGGCGGGGGAGGGAAACTTTGTTTGTTGATGTGTATTACCCTGCAAACATTTCCACATGGCATACACATGGATGCCATGTGTTTAGATGGTTATAATATGGCAATATGTTTTTAAGATGTATCATCCACATTGAAACAACCTAAACACTAAAATAACAGATGTTAACCATGTTAACACATGGTTAACATCTGTTATTGAAATGGTCATTGACATGTGGTTTTAATGTGGTAAATTACACATGGTTAACATCTGTTATTGAAATGGTAATTGACATGTGGTTTTAATGTGGTATATTACACATGGTTAACATCTGTTATTGAAATGGCCATTGACATGTGGTTTTAATGTGGTAAATTACACATGGTTAACATCTGTTATTGAAATGGTACTTGACATGTGGTTTTAATGTGGTAAATTACACATGGTTAACATCTGTTATTGAAATGGTAATTGACATGTGGTTTTAATGTGGTATATTACACATGGTTAACATCTGTTAATGAAATGGTCATTGACATGTGGTTTTAATGTGGTAAATTACACATGGTTAACATCTGTTATTGAAATGGTCATTGACATGTGGTTTTAATGTGGTAAATTACACATGGTTAACATCTGTTATTGAAATGGTACTTGACATGTGGTTTTAATGTGGTAAATCACACATGGTTAACATCTGTTATTGAAATGGTAATTGACATGTGGTTTTAATGTGGTATATTACACATGGTTAACATCTGTTATTGAAATGGTCATTGACATGTGGTTTTAATGTGGTAAATTACACATGGTTAACATCTGTTATTGAAATGGTCATTGACATGTGGTTTTAATGTGGTAAATTACACATGGTTAACATCTGTTATTGAAATGGTCATTGACATGTGGTTTTAATGTGGTAAATCACACATGGTTAACATCTGTTATTGAAATGGTAATTGACATGTGGTTTTAATTTGGTATATTACACATGGTTAACATCTGTTATTGAAATGGCCATTGACATGTGGTTTTAATGTGGTAAATTACACATGGTTAACATCTGTTATTGAAATGGTAATTGACATGTGGTTTTAATGTGGTAAATGACACATGTGTAAGATTTTTCCAATGTGTTTCTCTAGTCTTAGAAAGTGTTTTATTATATCCACTTCTAAGCTAGACACTTATCTTACTTGAATATTACTTATCTAGATATAGCCTATCATCTTATTTTCTTCTTTTCCAGTTCTAATTAATACATAAATAAATGATGAATTAATAAATGTGACAATCAAACAAGAGTAAATTTTTATCTATTTATTCCTATTGTACTCAGCTTATGTCTTCAGTCAGATTGGTCCGTAGTTTTGGTTCGAGTATTTCTCGAGTGAGGTATCGCTGCAGTGATAATCTTTGGTACTTCCTTCGTGCGTAACAATCTGTTATTGCTATGTAGCCAAGATTAGTGTTTGCTGCGTCCGTATGCTAGGGCTGGAATTGGAAGTATCCGTAGCTTTGTGAGTTCTCCGTAGGTTAAGTCGTGTTCCGTAGACTAGAATGTGCTGGTCTCTCTAGACTAGCGTAGACTTGGAATTGACTGTCTCCGTAGACTGGGAATGACTGGGATATGCGTCTCTAGACTGGGACCCTGGAATAATAAATCCAGTAAGAAATTTGGACTTAATTTTCCTTCAACAATTTGCCAAAATAACAATAAAAAATAAAAAGAAAAAATTATTCTTTACATTATAATCAACTGAAATAATTTACTAATTTACCAATTACCCTGCAAACATTTCCACATG
>CANNZV010000423.1:39238-328390 GCA_947561585.1 Caprella mutica
TATCAATACCATATGTTACCCATATCTGTACCATATGTTACCCATATCAATACCATATGTTACCCATATCTGTACCATATGTTACCCATATCAGTACCATATGTTACCCATATCAATACCATGTGAAACACATATCTGTACCATGTGTAACACATATCAGTACCATGTGTAACACATATCAGTACCATGTGTAACACACATCAGTACCATGTGTCAAGAAATCAAAAAGATCATACTAATTTTATTGCCATTTCTTACTTTACTTACAATTACCATTTCAATAACAGATGTTAACCATGTGTAATTTATAACATTGAAACCAAATGTCAATTACCATTTCAATAACAGATGTTAACCATGTTTAATTTACCACATTAAAACCACATGTCAATTACCATTTCAATAACAGATGTTAACCATGTGTAATTTACAACATTGAAACCACATGTCAATTACCATTTCAATAACAGATGTTAACCATGTGTAATTTACAACATTGAAACCACATGTCAATTACCATTTCAATAACAGATGTTAACCATGTGTAATTTACCCCATTAAAACCACATGTCAATTACCATTTCAATAACAGATGTTAACCATGTATAAATTACCACATTACAACCACATGTCAATGTACCAGTTCCTGCAGTGGTCTTAAATGTGGCGACCTGGATCCATTTTCTCACTAAACTGGCGACTTTCCTGCCACACTATAAAACATGGAAAGTTGGTGGATTTTTAGCTATTTATTAAATTATTCCTCCGTTATCATTAATTTGTGGCAGAAAAATAGGTGAAATGTTGGTGGATCAGCCAAATTACTGGACATTTATGCTGAATTTTTTTCAGCTTTTTGAAAAGGTTAGTGGGATTTCATGCCAGTCTGTATTTGGTGCACAAAATCCCACTGACTTTATGAAAAAGCTGAAAAAATCCACCATAAATTTCCAGTTATTTGACTGATCCACCAACATGTTCTCCATTTTTTCCATAACATAGGAATAAATAGCTAAAATGGGATGATGGGATGTTGTTAGGTATAGGATGCATATATATATTTATATATTCTTTTAAAATAATAAATGTAAAACCTAAAAGATAGAAATATTTAATTAATAAATAAATATAGTCATAATTCATAATTTGTAAAATCTGAAATTAAAAGTTTATTATTAGATTATTAAAATATGTAAATCTAAAATATATTAAATTAGTAAATCTGAAATGAAATAATAATTAGTACAGGTGTAAAATGTATGTCACTAGTAGGTGATGCTTGATAATTAATTAGTAACAGAGTTGTAAAGTTTAATTGATAGGTAGGAGTCACAATAAACAGTCAGTCTTAGTCTTGTTGGTGTAGGGTGTAGACCTAACTTTGTGCTGATGTGATAAACCTTAATTTGTGAAATTTGTGTAAGCTGATTCCTAATGTCTTATGTATTTCACAGATACAACTGTATTTAAGCTTTATTATAGCTAAACTGTATAATGAACCATTAACAAAATGTGTTACAAAATTGAGTTGTGTCTTCTGTGTTGATTGTAATAACCAGGGTAAGTGCCTACCTTTCTGTTTGTTTATATTTTTTGTGTATTAGGATGAATTATTGAAACTAGTTTATTTGTTTGTTACAGCCTGGTTATTTTGAAGATCTTGAATAAAACTAAAGAAAACTAAGATTCTTACTTCTACTCAACAATAGTTTTCATCTAAAGATAATAGTCAATAAAACAGATTTAGCATATCTTAAGCAAGCTACTTATTATTGGAAAATAACTGATAAACTCTAATGTTTGGGAACACGGCCCCCCAATAATGTTATTTTCAAAAGAGAAAAATTCCAGTTCCTCCGACAAGTTGGTGGAATTTACCATGAAATACAGTCTGGATTTCATGCACCAAATACGATCTGGCTCAGATATATGTATTTTATTTGTGATGTTACATCTGAAATAAACTGCAAATGTATCCAGTCTGCATAATGTGTCTCATGTTTCAGAGGCTGGAAAATTGTAAGACAATTTGGGTGAAATAATTCTGTCATTGAAAAATAGTAAATGTGATATTAATACAATTTCTGTGAAAGTTTCGAAACTCTGTAGATCAATTCTTAATAGACCACTTTCTATGTTGATCAATAAGTATTTTTTGTATGGTGATTTTCCTGACGTGTTCAACTGTGCTTGTTTGGTGCCCATCTATAAAAAGGGATATAGAAAGGAGGTTGCCAATTATAGACCTATATCCATATTACCCCTGTTCAGTAAGGTCGCCGAAAAATGTAATGCTAAGCGATTAGTTACTTTCATTGATGATTGTAATGTGCTCTGTGATAATCAGTATAGCTTTAGGAGAGGATTATCAACTATTGATGCGATTGTTGATTACTCTGAATATATTTGTGCGAAGTTAGAGGAGCGTAAGCATGTGGTAGGTGTATTTGTTGACTATGCTAAGGCATTTGACACAGTGAACCACGCTATACTGCTGTCTAAACTTAAAGCTTATGGTATAAGAGGCGTGACTTTTAAATTGTTTGAGAGCTATCTAAAAGATAGGACGCAATGTGTGAGGATAGGGGATATTTTGTCAAGTTATGGTGATGTGAATGCTGGTGTGCCCCAGGGTAGTATATTAGGACCAATTCTGTTTATTTTGTATGTCAACGATTTCTCTAATATATCGTTCAGATTGAAGACCATACAGTTTGCAGATGACACCACTGTATCTGCATCTGTATCTGATTTTGTTGAGCTGTGTGGTGTCGTTAATGCTGAACTTGAAAAAATTCAAACATGGTCAAATAGTAATAGAATGGCACTTAATACAAATAAGACTGCGGTTGTTGTTTTAAGTAATAGGTTACATGATGTTGTGAATGGAGATTGTGCTGTTACTTTGAATGATGTAAACATTGAATTCCAGCATGAAGTTATATTTTTGGGTCTCACACTAGACCAAAAATTAAAATTTAATGACCATATATCTCTTGTTTGCAATATATTGTCTAAGATAGTTGGAATTATGTATAGGATTAGATTGTTCCTCCCTCTAGAGTCATTGATAAACATATATTATAGTCTGTTTTACCCGTACCTGATTTATTGTAATGTATTATGGGGAGGGACATATAATATACATTTGAATACTCTCGAAATGCTCCAAAAGAGAGCGGTAAGAATTATAACTGGCAGTGAGTTTCTGTCTCAGGCAGAGCCTCTCTTTCGTAGCACGGGAATTTTAAAAGCAGATGATGTTCATAGTTACCTCTTACTCATATATTTTTTCAAAAATAAAGATAAATTCACCATTACAAATACAGCTTATCAAACAAGGCATGCACATGATCCTATTGTAAATCGCCATAGACTGACATTAACGGAACATAGTGTGCACTACTCTGCTTCTAGAGTCTGGCGTTCTTTGCCTGTTCACTTGAAAAATATTCAATCGAACAGTTCCTTTATATATAAACTTGAGAAGTATTTTCTAGATAAGTATCCCAGTGCAGAAACGTGATGTAAATAACTGCTCTAGGAATATATAAATTTAAATGTATATTTTTTTATGTTCTCTAGTCCTATTATTTTTTGTATAGTTCTAGTTTAGGTTTACTATTATTTGATTTTTAATTTTGCCCAAAAATTTCCTAAAAAAGGGAAATTATATAAGGGCCTGATGTATATATTTTTTTATTATTCATCAATAAATATCCTTATCCTTATTCAACTTCACTATATTAAATGAAAATTTATATTAAATTAAGAATACACAAACGGTTGGGTTATAGAAATGATGATGTAAATTAATGAATTAGTAACTTGATTGTAAATATCATGTGGCGCTCATCATTCATATTACATAAAATATTACATTAGTTCCATTCACCATATTGGTATAATCGATTTTTCCTGATCACTGATAGGATTATACTCTTTTTAAGAAAGCATTTTATTTTATATTAGTCAATACATGTCATAGTAAAGTTAATAATTTATATTCTTCCTATTATCCTAAATAAAATAGATTAATAGATTACTGCATGATTGAAATAGCGATAGAAACAAGTAGGAGAGAAGTATTATGAGAGCAGTGCTGTATTAATATAAAGTTATACATTGGATTCTATTCACTTCCATTGGTAACTGTATTCATGGATTAGGTTTTCCATGAACATTGTCACCAAATGATGGTGAGTGATTTTGTTAGTGAAGGAACAGTCATGACTGCCTACTCTTCCAAAGTCTATTTTAACTATTCTTATTTTTATATCAGTATGAGAAACCTGTAATCATTCAATTTTTTCAGATGGAGTCTATAGATGAAGGTTGTTCAATAGATGTAGAGGGAGTTATTGCTGACTCATCCAATGTGACCTACTTGATAGATAATGACATCAAGCCAGATGTTCCGGATCTCTCTCGACAAGGTGTTGATCACGATTGTCTAGTAAAGGGAGCAAATCAAGAGGAACTTTTACCCCAAACTACATACCTTAATTATGTTAAGAATGTTATTTCTGACGATGATATAACGATCAAACAAGAAAATTTTGATTATGACAAAAGTGACACTAATTCTGAGATCAATCAAACACTCATAGGAAGAGTAAATATTCTAGATACAGTGAAAATGGAACAATGTGAAACACCTTTCAGTGGAAAATTTGGGTGTACTACTAGCCCCGAGAAGGAAATAACACCGAAAAAAAGTGAAAAGTACTTCAAATGCAAACATTGTGATAAGGCATTCTCTGTTTCATCTCGTCTCATTAGACACGAGAGAATTCATACTGGTGAAAAGCCATTCAAATGCAAACATTGTGATAAGGCATTCTCTGTTTCATCTCGTCTCATTACACACGAGAGAATTCATACAGGTGAAAAGCCATTCAAATGCAAACATTGTAATAAGTCATTCTCTGATTCATCTTCTCTCATTAGACACGAGAGAATTCATACTGGTGAAAAGCCATTCAAATGCAAACATTGTGATAAGGCATTCTCTGTTTCATCTCGTCTCATTACACACGAGAGAATTCATACAGGTGAAAAGCCATTCAAATGCAAACATTGTGATAAGGCATTCTCCGTTTCATGTACTCTTATTACACACGAGAGAATTCATACTGGTGAAAAGCCATTCAAATGCAAACATTGTGATAAGGCATTCTCTGTTTCATCTACTCTCATTACACACGAGAGAATTCATACTGGTGAAAAGCCATTCAAATGCAAACATTGTGATAAGGCATTCTCTGTTTCATCTACTCTCATTACACACGAGAGAATTCATACAGGTGAAAAGCCATTCAAATGCAAACATTGTGATAAGGCATTTTCTGTTTCATCTACTCTCATTACACACGAGAGAATTCATACAGGTGAAAAGCCATTCAAATGCAAACATTGTGATAAGGCATTTTCTGTTTCATCTACTCTCATTGCACACGAGAGAATTCATACAGGTGAAAAGCCA
Organism: Caprella mutica; assembly: GCA_947561585.1. Classification (NCBI taxonomy): domain Eukaryota; kingdom Metazoa; phylum Arthropoda; class Malacostraca; order Amphipoda; family Caprellidae; genus Caprella; species Caprella mutica. Next base: position 44,724 of record CANNZV010000423.1, read on the forward strand.
TTCAAGTGTGATTATTGTGATAAGGTGTTCTCTGATTCATCTCATCGCAATAAACATCAAAAAGTTCACACTGGTGACAGAACCACACATTCATCCTAACTCACTATCTCTTAAGAGGTTACGGGCTGTTTCCAAGAAGTTTATTGATAGTAAATGATGATACTCAACAGTTTGAAGAGAAATTAGCGAATTTAATATCAAGCTATCAATTTTTATTTTGCAAATACTCATCATTGGCCATTTTAGTCCCACTTGGCAACATTAACAATGCAATGTACAAAGCTACATTTCAGTCATAATAGATTCTCGCTACAAACGAGTAGAAAGCTCAACAAGCTTGCTTTTCTTGGTTATTTAATGGAATTATATTATTTTATCTACGCATATCATAATAATTATATTTGAAACTATAATTTCAATATCTAACTCTTGTGGAATGGTGAATATCCTAATATGCTAGTAGATAACTAAATATAATTCTTTCAATTGATGAGTTTATTTTAACTTTTCTAACTTTACTAATTTATTGACTCCAATCTTCTCAATAAATGGTGCTGGATAAATGAGAGAGTTGTGGTGCTCAAATACAACTACTTTATCATAGTTGAGTGGTTGAAGAAAAATTGTTCTAAAGTCTCAGGTGTCTTCAGTTAGGGAATTTCCCTCATGGTGTTATATATTATCATCAGATTTATAAATTGTAAATATTTTTGGTTTGTATGTTGCTAATTTTGTATATATAATTTTATTATTTTATTAGAGGAAGTAAAAATTACAGGAAAATCAGACTGCTTCAACATTTAGTTGAATATTCAGTTATAAGTGAATGGTATTTTCGAGCCCCGAACTGTTATATTGTCTTTATTTCTTTTTACCATGCTTATCAATTCTTTAATGTTATTTGTCTTTTATACTTATAGCATAACGCTAGTTCCCAACAAACATCAAAGTAATTAGTTTATATTGTTACAATAACATTCAATTTATACTCTAATTGAAGGATTAAACTTATTAGAAATAATTTAATGACTGTATTTCTTATATTATGTATTGATGAAGATTCCGTCCTATAATAAAAGTTTATAGTGATGAAAGAATAACTATTATGGATATTATACTGAATCTATGTATACATTTTGAATGTATTTTGGTCATTTTTCATTTATATTTTCCCACCACAGTCTTTTTTTAACCTTATTTTGTCCATATTAAGTCTTAACACTGTTCTGTACTGATTATTACCGAATATTAATTTTACAAAATTGGGACTACCTGAAATAGTGCTGCCTGACTCCCAGCTCCACAATACCCCAAGTGGAGAGGTGGGAGTTAATTCTCATCCTTCCTCCCCGTTAGTGCCCTCCTCCCTGGAAGAGGACTGGGGGTAACTACATCCTGGGTTCTAAAAAAATTTTACTGAAGAAAGTTTCACTGGGAAGATTTCACTGAAAGTTCGACTTAGAAAAATTTCATTAAGGAAAGTTCGACTTAGAAAAATTTCACTGAGGTAAGTTCGACTTAGGAAAATTCCTCGGAGGAAGATTCCACTGCGGAAAGTTCCAATGAGTTTAAATGAAATATATAAACAGTCGAAAGAAAACGTACAGAAAATTTCAGTTCGCTGTGGCAACGGAAATTGGGTCAGGGGTGCGAATAAAGGCGGGGGTGGGAAACTTTGTTTGTTGATGTGTATTAGTCTCCCATTCTTGGTAGTTGGCTTCATCGTAGTTAGTGGGAACTGTTTTTGATGAATAAATAGCATCTTAAGAAATTTGAAAACTGATACACTAAACAACAATTCAAGACTATTAAAGCAAATTCAATCTTCGAAAAGTTCTCATTTCGGCACCCTAATGAAAAGTCTAGACTCAATGGAGGTTGCTCCTACAGAAAAATTTATGAGGAGCTAATCTGCTTAGCTCGAAATTACTAAGATCGTTTAAGTGAACTCTTTTTGAATTTTCATCTCATCTTTTTTTATTGAGAAAAAGTGAAAAAATATGACAAAAATGTGATTTTTTAAAAATTAAATTACTAAAAATTTAGATCGAAATTCAAAAAAGCTCCCTTGACGATCTTAGGAAGGTAGCTTGAAAAAATTTGTGTAGGACCAACCCCCATTGAGTCTACAGTCTTTTCGTGGGGGCGAAAACAGGTTTTGTGGCCCCCACGGGAGAAGGAGCCCAAAATGAAAAATTTATATGAGCAACTTCTAAGATTTGGTGTATTTTTACACCTTAATTCAAAATTTCATTTCAATCGGACGAGTATTAGTGGTAGCTAGCAAAACCAGTAAATGATCCCCTTAATTTTACTTCAAAGTTTTTCATTCCAATTCTTTAGAGTCCTCACAATTTGCTCGAGACAACCTATATAAATGCAAGCTCACTCAATTAAAGTATCCAATCTTTCTTCATTTCACATTGTAGGTAACATTTCAAATGTGTAGCTACATGTCATAATCATTGTGATGTGTGGGTCTTCAGTATTAATATTAAGTAATTTGGTTCAATTTTACATGGAAGTACAGTGAAACTCCTGAGTTATGAAGTGATGGTTTCTTCATAACTGAGAGCACTTCATAATTCGTGTGCAGTGATAGTTTTCTGTGATTAAAATCATAGAGAATTTTTATCATTGAGGGATAACACTGACAAATATTATTCTTATATGAATGTATATTGTGCATAAATTTTATGCAAAATTGAGGTAATTAAACAAATATTAAGTACATATATGTTGTGGGAAATCAATATAGCTACTCATTATTGTACAAAAATTAATATATATCATGGTAGTAGTCATTTATGCCTAAATTTAAATCATTAACAAAAATACACATTTAAATCTCAAACAATAAAGAAAACACAGTTTATACTCAATATAACCGATTTATTAATAACTTAGTAAATCTTTGCCTTCCTGATTTACATTTCCATTATAGGATAATACACAATTATAGGTGATATCCTATAATTGGATATCATCCTATAATAATTACTGGGTATTATCCTATAATTGGGAATTTTCGTAAAATTGGGTATTATCCTGTAATAGAGTATTATTCTATAATAAAGTATTATCTTATTATTTGGTAGAGTCAATCGGAGGAGATTGCAAAAACCCACAATTGGATTGAAGTTGTGATATTCTTTAAAAAAAACTTCTTTATTGTAATTGCTATTCATATTTGCATTTTTCATTTTCACTTCTGCAATATGACTTTCACTTGTGCCAACTCATTTTTCAATTCTGCCAACTTGACTTGGAAAAGGTATAGTTATACCTCAAGAGTTATCGTTTTCTATGATTTAAACAAAGAAAAATACTTCATAACTCAGGAGCGTTTCATAATTCAGGTCCTTCATTACTCGGGTGCTTCATAAAAAAAACTTCATAACTCAGGAGTTTTACTGTATATGCTCATTAAAAAAACGAAATGTATTCAAAATAAGAGATTTTAGGCTCGGAAAAGCTTTCGCTTCCAGGGCAACCTATCTAATTTTTTCTTTGTACTAAAAAATCAATAATCTACAGAATAAGGGGACATAGGTAGCTATGACATAGGTAGGTATGACATGAATATGACATAAGTAGTTATGACAGCAATATGACATAGGTAGGTATGACATGAATATGACATAGGTAGTTATGACAGCAATATGGCATAGGTAGCTATGACATAGGTATCTATGACATCAATATGACATAGGTAGCTATGACATCAATATGACATAGGTAGCTATGACAGCAATATGACATAGGTAGTTATGACAGCAATATGACATAGGCAGCTATGACAGCAATATGACATAGGTAGCTATGACAGCAATATGACATAGGTAGTTATGACAGCAATATGACATAGATAGCTATGACATCAATATGACATAGGTAGCTATGACATCAATATGACATAGGTAGCTATGACATCAATATGACATAGGTAGCTATGACATCAATATGACATAGGTAGCTATGACATCAATATGACATAGGTATCTATGACATCAATATGACATAGGTATCTATGACATCAATATGACATAGGTAGCTATGACATCAATATGACATAGGTAGCTATGACAGCAATATGACATAGGTAGCTATGACATCAATATGACATAGGTAGCTATGACATCAAAACTATTATATAATAAATATACTGGTACATCAAAAAATCAATGGATTGGTTAACCAATGTTTCTCTTCATTGGGCCAGTGCTGTTTGGCAACCGTTAGCCCAGTGTCGTTTTCATTGTATTGGCTCAGTGTGTAATAGCACTGGCGTGACAATGCCCGATCGTCCCTTGCGTATTGAGTGTGAGGTCCTCAGAAATCTGATTGGACCTATGGTTCCCTGTCTCCCTTTAGGAACTCTAGAATTCCATTATAGGATAATACACAATTATAGGTGATATCCTATAATTGGATATCATCCTATAATAATTACTGGGTATTATCCTATAATTGGGAATTTTCGTAAAATTGGGTATTATCCTGTAATAGAGTATTATTCTATAATAAAGTATTATCTTATTATTTGGTAGTGTCAAGTGGAGGAGATTGCAAAAACCCACAATTGGATTGAAGTTGTGATATTCTCTAAAAAAAACTTCTTTATTGTAATTGCTTGTCATATTTGCATTTTTCATTTTCACTTCTGCAATATGACTTTCACTTGTGCCAACTCATTTTTCAATTCTGCCAACTTGACTTGGAAAAGGTATAGTTATACCTCAAGAGTTATCGTTTTCTATGATTTAAACAAAGAAAAATACTTCATAACTCAGGAGCATTTCCTAATTCAGGTCCTTCATTACTCGGGTGCTTCATAAAAAAAAACTTCATAACTCAGGAATTTTACTGTATATGCTCATTAAAAAAACGAAATGTATTAAAAATAAGAGATTTTAGGCTCGGAAAAGCTTTCGCTTCCAGGGCAACCTATCTAATTTTTTCTTTGTACTAAAAAATCAATAATCTACAGAATAAGGGGACATAGGTAGCTATATGACATAGGTAGGTATGACATGAATATGACATAAGTAGTTATGACAGCAATATGACATAGGTAGGTATGACATGAATATGACATAGGTAGTTATGACAGCAATATGGCATAGGTAGCTATGACATAGGTATCTATGACATCAATATGACATAGGTAGCTATGACATCAATATGACATAGGTAGCTATGACAGCAATATGACATAGGTAGTTATGACAGCAATATGACATAGGCAGCTATGACATCAATATGACATAGGTAGCTATGACAGCAATATGACATAGGTAGTTATGACAGCAATATGACATAGGCAGCTATGACAGCAATATGACATAGGTAGCTATGACAGCAATATGACATAGGTAGTTATGACAGCAATATGACATAGATAGCTATGACATCAATATGACATAGGTAGCTATGACATCAATATGACATAGGTAGCTATGACATCAATATGACATAGGTATCTATGACATCAATATGACATAGGTATCTATGACATCAATATGACATAGGTAGCTATGACATCAATATGACATAGGTAGCTATGACATCAATATGACATAGGTAGCTATGACATCAATATGACATAGGTAGCTATGACATCAATATGACATAGGTAGCTATGACATCAATATGACATAGGTAGCTATGACAGCAATATGACATAGGTAGCTATGACATCAATATGACATAGGTAGCTATGACATCAAAACTATTATATAATAAATATACTGGTACATCAAAAAATCAATGGATTGGTTAACCAATGTTTCTCTTCATTGGGCCAGTGCTGTTTGGCAACCATTAGCCCAGTGTCGTTTTCATTGTATTGGCTCAGTGTGTAATAGCACTGGCGTGACAATGCCCGATCGTCCCTTGCGTATTGAGTGTGAGGTCCTCAGAAATCTGATTGGACCTATGGTTCCCTGTCTCCCTTTAGGAACTCTAGAATCCCAGAGATAAAAGTGTGATTATACCTATTAATATTATCATAATATGAACTGTTTGGTATACTATATACGGTCCTAATATATACACACAACAAAATTAATTGGGTACAGTTACTCCAAGCACACTAATAAATTAACAATTAGCATAAAATATCGACAAAAAATTCAACACACTATAGATGGCATTGGTTAGTGTCGCGCAAATAGATGCCAGACGCTACTGAAATTTCATTCTAAAGGGGTACTGGAAGTCTCGATAGGGACATCTTCATATTTTAAAATATCCAAGTAAAATTTTTATAACAGAAAACAAGAGTGGCCCTGGAGGTCGCGCCAGTCAATAAATGGTTCATTAATGGCAAGGTATATTAACTACTAGGTAGAGTATTGCGCAGGTTCATATCAAGATGATTACAGTTTTGTTGTGAAAGACGCTGGCTGGTGTGCGGCCGTGTGCCTCATGATAATTATTTTTACATAGAAACAAGGTCTGTTATTCATTCTTTTTCGAATAAAATGCCTTTCAACTTGTTTTTTGGACTATACTGGCTGCATTCAGCATTGTGAAAACTTTTCATATATTTTTTAGTAAGGTTTAATAGGGAAAAACGTATTGTTTTTCTTCAAAGCACGTTTATGTAAGAGCTGTCGATCCTGTCTCTTCTTATCCTCTCTATTTCTTCCTAATTCCTACATTTTTAGAAAACCTAAATAATTTAATCAGAACAATTACACTTTTTTCATTGCATCCGCACACAGCACAAACAACCACGGCAAAAATTCTTATATACAAATAACTAATTAAGTCGCTGTATCTATTATTGCAGGGGCACACGGCCGTGTGTTCGTATGTGCGTATTTGTTTATGCGCAGAGGAGTCTAAAATTCGTATCAAGGCATAGCATACCTTGTTAAGTTAATATACCTTGATTAATGGAACCTCAGTACTGATATCACTCAGTCAGTCAGTAGACGAATAACTTGTAACCTGTTCACGTTTTCCGCATTTTAGTTATTTGCACCACAGTACAAAATTTGAAAATATTTAAATGGGCGGGCTAAATAGGAAATAAGCAATGTTGTAAGCAAGGTATAATAACTTACAAGGTATGGTATGCCTTGATAGGTACGAATTTTAGATTCTTCTGCGCTTAAACAAATACGAACACACACAAATACGAATTTTTGCCGTGGTTGTCTCTGCCTCTGGGCCAGTTTGTATTTGGTGCACTGAACTCCTCTGACTTTTTCAAAAATCTGAGAAATAGCTGCCAACATTTGTCTAGTCCTCCAACATTTTTTCACTTTCTCCTCCAAAAACTAATGGTAATATAGGAATTAATAGTTAAATATCCTCCGACATTGGAGGAATTTTTTTATTTGAGAAATTGAATATCTCCTGAGATATCATTGGAATTTACCACCAAATACAATCTGGCCTCTGGGGTCCATAGAACCACCGAAGTGGATGATTGAGGACCAATTGTGGTCCAAAATTTCAGATTGGGGTCCAAAACGGACCGAATGCGGACCAAGTCACCAAGCTGGAGCCTTGATCTAATCGGGTCAAAACAGAGCTAAGTAGTAAGTAGTTCATAAAAAAGCACTTAAATAGTTAGTACTATACGTTGGAGAAGAATAATAATATATAGAATGAGTTATTTAACTGATAATAGCTACCTTATTATGTTGAACCAGTCTGCAGAATATGGAACATTTTTCAAAGACTCTCTGCGTGAGCCAGTCTGCAGAAACTGGTTAAGTGTTCGTAGAGATCTCTTAATCTGTTTGTAGCAAAATTAATGTAAATATAGGAATTAATTCAGAAGTGTTCGTAGCAAAATTAATGTAAATATAGGAATTAATTCAAAATTGTTCGGAGAGAATATCCCAAATATCTCACATATTCTGCAGACTGGTGCGTGAGTTTTTGACCAGTCTGGAAAGTAGTGCAGAATGTCGTTAATTTTTCTTGTTTAATTTTAAACCGTCGTTAAAAATAATATAAATCGTCGTTTCGTAAATATTAACCAATAATCTTGGTCGTAAAATTAAATCAGACTTACTAATATCTCGTACTATACTACTATTATATCACAGAGTACAGATCAATGAATAGGAAGATGTTTAACGCTATTGGCCCAGTCTGCAGAATGTGTCTCTTCTCCCGCAGAGACTTTAATCTTAGAGAGAGCTACTCTCTGACTCTCAGCAGTAGATTCAGAATCTCCCGCAGCTAAATTAATGGTAACATAGGAATTAATTCAAAATCTCCCGCAGGTAAATTAATGGTAACATAGGAATTAATTCAAAATCTCCTGCAGGTAAATTAATGGTAACATAAGAATTAATTCAAAATCTCCCGCAGAGAGTCTTGGAAAAATGTTCCATATTCTGCAGACTGGCTATTGGCCAAATATCAACCAATCAGAGAGAGGCATAACCTGACGACGGTGACGTCACACATTACAAACGTATACCTAATACGGGTAGTTATATAATTATGTAATGGTCAAAGCAAAATTTTCATTCACTAGCTATCAATTAGGAGTGACTGAAGCAGATATGGGAAAAAAAGTGTAAGTAATTAAAGTATAAAGGTATATTTATCATAAAATAGAAAGAAGGGGGTTTAGTTCAACTTTAGGGAGGGGGGGGGGGCTCTCCTATCCCACCCCCTCTCACAGAAACCCTGAATAGCACCTAATTATTATTATTTTAATTGTCAATGGCATTCATTCATGATACCAATTAAAATAATAATAATTATGATATGGCTAGCTTCTTTCTTAGGAATGTATAAGACCGAAGATGTGAAACTGATTGATAATTCATAAGTTACCCTAGTACCTATAGGCTAATAGCTATGTACATTCTTTCAGTTTAATATATTTACTCAAAATACCTAATTAAACTAACAGTAATGTTTAAACTAGTGCTTTATAAATTTTCAAATTTAAATTTTTCGATCATATTATTTCTTAAATATTAAGGCTAATTGTAAATACTTAAAAACATGTACAAGTCCAGACAGCTGTCCGGTACATGTCTAGAACCGAAAATCTTAAATTCAAACATTTAGCTGTACTTATAATAGAAAGGTATTTAGTGTTGTTGCCGTGTGACATAACCTTCTTCCCTTTCAGATTAACTTTATATTTCTTTTAACTTTTGTTCAGCCCAAGCTATCCTCATTTATTTATTTTTGATATTCATTATTTAATTATATTCATGTATTTCATTTTTGTGTCCTATTTGTTTATATCTTTTTTTCTTTTCTTCAGGTAACTAAAATTAACTAGTTCTTAAGTATTTGTACTATTAAATTATTAATAAGTATAATTAAATATAATAACTATTAAGTGCCTGTCCTTCCCAATCTGTCATCTTCATTGTACATTTACTTCATTCATTTTTGGTAAGTTTCTTTGTGTTTTGTTATTGTGTTTTACTTTATTATTTTGATTTCATTAATTAATTATTTTTGTTCATAAAATTTATCCTTTTGTTTGCTTAATTATGATTTGAATTATAATTTCACTTTATGATTTAGTTAATTTTCTTAATGTTCATGATTTATTATTTTGATTCTTCTTATTTATTTTGAGCATCTTGCTCTCATCTTTTGGATGCATGTGGTTTAATTTAAGTTACTCATTATTTGTTCATTTTATTATTTCAGCTTGTCAACCACTGTCCATGCCTCTTAATATATACTCTAAGTCTTAACAAATAAACTTCTTCTGCAAACATTGTATCACTGACCCATCCGAAAGAACTCTTAAAAAGTGGCACGAGAACAGTGTTAATTAGGTATTCTGTATAATTTGATTAACCATTATTCTTAATACTCTGCTTATATTCATTGAATAGCTATAACTTTTTCTATATTTAACAAGTTCAATACATGTTTGAGACTTTTAAGATTAGCGCGTCATCCTGACAGCCATTTTGTTTATTAACTTATGTACGTGATGGTACGTGAACTTCTGACTTAAATATTTTAATCATACATTTTTAAATTTTATAATTTCCTACTTACCTAATAATTATTATGTAATTTCAATTTAAATTGCTATCCATGATACTTGCACTCTTATACCTCCAGGTATAATATCATGGATAGCAATCGAAATATAGGTAGGTAGGTATATTGGTTTATATTTCTGTGATCGAAAATGTGGAACCATACAATAATTCAAAGTACCTACTTCCAGTAATTTACGCTATTCCCTTCCATAGATTTAAATACGTTGTACATTAATAAACTTTATCAATGTAGCGTCGACCAGGATCGCTTCCCGCAATTTGCGCAAACTTTGCTTTAACTCGGAAAATAAGTTAGGTATCTTAACAAAAATTGGCATGAGTATTCACCTCGGTATGATGCATAATCGTAGAAATTCTTAAGTTTCTATCTCTAGTACTTTCTCTTTTATGGGATTAAGTATATGCGAGGCAGAATTCTGACTTTAAGGGGTCGTTTCCCGCACTGCGGGAACCAACCCTTTTTCAACTGCCCCGCAGTGCGGGAACTGACTCTTGTTCATTATCTACCACGTTGTGGGAATCAGCCATGAAGAGTAGCTAGTCCTCACTACCCTACGATAATGACTGCTTTTGATAACGTTGCCAGGTTAAATGAAACAAGTTATGAAAATGCTTTATTTAAGATACAGAATTTCCTAAATAAACTAGAAATGAAACTATAATTAGTATAGTTTTAATCAAATAATATATTCTTAGAATATGGCTATAAAATAATAATAGAATGACCTGGCCTTTCGTGGATTTCCGTTTATGAACATTAATTTAAACAAATTGTTCAATTTGGTTTACCAATGCCTATGTGCAATAGTTCCTTCCCAAATGAAACTACACAAATTAAACAATATTTTCCTTCTACATTCTTCAAATACTCCTCTGTTGCCTATGGTTGAAATTTTATACAGGTGCCTTATCTATATCCACGTCTGATTCTTCAGCACTAGTGCTGGAGCAAATTGGCTGCAACTGTTCATCTACTTTTTCCGTTTTCCTATTTTAACAATTCATTTTCTTTTCTTGCTCTATTTCATCACAAAATTCTTAATTCATCCATTGTCAGAACTTGAGCTTCAAGATTTATCCTACGTCGAACTTTTCGATGTTGCACTCTTTGTGTGAAGTGGTCTTACAAAATCTGCTCGAAACTCCTATTGATAGATATTTCTTTCTTATAGAATGAGGTATTCAATTCAGTGAAAGTGTTCTCTTTGTGATAATTGATGTGGGCTCTACCAGATATGTTTGGTTCTTCTATATCGCCTGGCTACTTTTGGGGACTTGCTTGAGGTGTGAGTTTCCTTTTCTCCTCGGGAGGTTAGTGGTGGCTCTCTTTCACTGCTTTTCCGATCGTGCATGTTGTGTCCCAGGATAAGGATTGGGAGTGTGCCAATATCCATAAGGTTGAAACCTGTAAATAAAGTTTGATTGTATAGAGCAATTCTGCATGATACGATAGTAGCAATTTAATAGTGATTTTAACACTGAACTACATAATTTGTAACTATTACGTCAGGTCTCACCTTTAAAAATGATAAGTGGGTGTAACTAATCTCCGGCCACTGCTATCACTGTTATTGCTCCTAGTTCTCTTCATTCAGTCATGGAAAGCCCATTCGTGAATTCCAATTTATTTTGCAGCTTTCCTTGATAGGAGTCCACCTCCCACTTTACCAATCGCATCTCTTACTTTGCTTTCATCTAATTTATTTTTCTTTTTTTTTGTTGAATTTTTTTTTCAGCACGATCTAACAAGTTATATAATGTATTTAATAGTTATGACAACCTGGAAGAAATATAATATATTACTCACGCTCTAAACATATAATATATACTTAATATGGATATTTTGATGTGCGGGAACCAACCCTGAAAAAGTGCGGGAAGCGACTCTAGCCCATATTTATCGATCGGGTCGATTCTCGCACTTACGTTTTCCTTTATAGTTTTAGAAATGGCTTGAGTTGACAAAATTCCTTTTAAAGCATGTTAACCAGGTACATACCCTATATGCATACCAATTTTTAGATAGGTATCATCTTTCGTTTACTTGTAATGTCAAAGTTTGCGCGATAGTTGAAAACATCAGTGGAAAATTTTTCAGGTACCAAAAATGTATGTTTTATTTGATCGCGAATAGAATTTTACTTATCGAGAGTATATCAAATGTAGATATATCAAAAGATTGCTAAGAAACAGTTCTTTTAGACTGTGTTTACAGATTTGAAAAATAATGTGTCTTCCGGAAGTTATATAGAGTGCGGGAACCGACACTGGATCATTCACTGCGGGAACCGATCCGGGTCGACGCTACAGTGTATTTAAACCTTGGGAATAGCGTAAATCACTGGAAGTAGGTAGTTTGAATTATTGTACGCTTCCACATTTTCGATCATAGAAATATAAACCTATATACCTACCTATTTTAACTCGTTATTTCGATTGGTACTATCCATGATACCTGGAGGTATCATGGATACCTATCGATATAAGAGTGCAAGTATCATGGATAACTATCTAAATAGAAATTACATAATCACTATTAGGTAAGTAGGAAATTATAAAGTTATAAAACGTATGATTGAAATATTTAAATCAGAAGTTCACGTACCATCACGTGCATAAGTTAATAAACTAGAGTATTGGGTACCAGTCTACCTAGGGTAAGTTTCAAGTTACCAAACGTTTCCATATTTCCGACCACACAAATATTGTATAATTTACTAACTACTTTTACAGGTTATTTAATTATAGTAAGCGGTAAGCCTATATTAAAATAACCATTTAAAGTGTTAGTTAAATTCCTTAACTTTTTCTTATATCTGAGGCAAGTTCTAAGTTATCGTACGATAACGCATTTTCGGCCCTAGAATAGAAATCCTATACATAGGGGAACTTGGTAAGTTACGAATTAGCGGTCAATTTCACATCTTCGGTCATATGTAAATGTAGGTATGAGAACACACGATAGGTGAAATAATAATTTTTAAAATAGGTAGTGTTACCTATTGCGGTATTAAACATGTAGGTAATGATATAATAGGTAATTATTTACCAGACAACTGAGACAAGTAATGAACTGGGCAATTGGGGTAGGTATGTGTATGGTGGATAGGTGTTAGCATGGGGAGGAATTTACGTACGCATTATTAGGTTATTCAGTCCAATGAAGATGGCCATCCTAATATCATGCATATCAATAAAAATCAAATAAATATTAATAGGTAGATAATAGATATCATTGCATCTTATCATCTTATGTGACCGATGATGTGGAACTGACTGATAATTTGTAACTTACCCTAATATGCCTACCTTGTTACTTATGTTCATAACTTCATGATACCTACAGACTACAATGATATAGGTAGGTATATACCTAGGCTGCCTTGAGGTATCATGAATATCAATTACAATAACTAATTAATATGTAAATTAGTTAAGATAATCTCTTTATATGATACACTATCTGGTTTACCGTTTACTTTAATAATTACCTAGATTATTAATTTAGATAGGTACCTAGCCTACCTACCTACCGAAAATAGAGATATCTAATCATGATCAATGTTATGAAAACATTACATTCCAGACGTAGTTGTCATTGGTGCTTCACAACATCAAATGATGTGACGTCATTAAAAACTCTCCACTCTATTAGTCAAGAATTTCAGTGCAATCTTTACGGTAATGATGTATCTAGACCTTATGTAAATAAAATATTGTCACATTGTGGTTACCATTTAGTTTATATGAGTCGTAACAGTCGTTAATTAATTTTTTTGATAAATTTCTGTCGTAAATATATTTAATATAAAACTTTATAACAAATTTCCGTCGTTAATATCTTTAATAGAATATTTTTCTCCATAAAAACTTCATTAAATTTATTTATTGAAGTGCATCTTCTTTCCAGACTGGGTTTTTGATTGAATTTTAGAAATTTGAGATCTCTGCGGTAGATCTTGAATTAATTCCTATGTTACCAATAATTTAGCTGCGGGAAATTTTGAATTAATTCCTATGTTACCATTAATTTAGCTGCGGGAGATTCTGAATCTGCTACTGAGAGTCAGAGAGTAACTGACTCTCAAATTAAAATCTCTGCGGGTGAAGAAACACATTCTGCAGACTGGATGTTGAAAAAAAAACAATAACTACCCAGTCTGCAGAATATTGAACATTTTTCCAAGACTCTCTGCGGGAGTTTTTGAATGAAATTTTTGTAATTGGAGTTCTCTGCGGGAGATTTTGAATTAATTCCTATGTTACCATTAATTTAGCTGAGGGAGATTCTGAATCTGCTGCTGAGAGTCACTCAGTCAGAGAGTAACTGTCTCTCAAATTAAAAGTCTCTGCGGGAGAAGAGACACATTCTGCAGACTGGATAGCTACTTTGAACTAAATAGTACTTACGTGTGAGTGTTATGTCATTGTATCAATTCCAGTATGGCGTATGCTTCTTCTTTGATTGAAATAAGTAAGAAGTAAGAAAGAATTTACATATGACGAATAAAATATAAAACCAATGAAGAAAATATTCACAGTTCCAGAAGACCTCAACCAATAACTTCGGTTCTATTAAAAAATTTTGAGTGGAGGGGACTTTTCAAATATTTTTATAGGATATGTGCATTCAAAAGTAGCTATTGTTTAGATCGATCCGATTAGATCCGTCTTGGTCCCCATTCGGTCCGTTTTGGAACCCAATCTGTCCGTTTTGGACCACAATTGCTAGTCTGCAGAATGTGTCTCTTCGACTTCTCCCGTAGAGATTTTAATTTGAGAGACAGTTACTCTCTGACTCTCAGTAGCAGATTCAGAATCTCCTGCTGCTAAATTAATGGTAACATAGGAATTAATTCAAAATCTCCTGCAGCTAAATTAATGGTAACATAGGAATTAATTCAAGATCTCCCGCAGAGATCTCCAATTACTAAAATTCAATCAAAAACTCCTGCAGTGAGACTCCATGTTTCAGGGACTGGAAAATAATAAGCCAATTTTTGAGCCAAAATTTCACAAAAAATCTGAGCCAAGCCAATTTGGATCATTTTCTGATGATTTCAAACCAAAATTAACATGGGAACATAGGAATCAATTCAAAATTTAAAGTCAATTAGACATATCTGAGATTTGACCATTTCAAATCTAAGCCAATTAATTGGCTTTAACTGACATACTCTTAAACATAGCAGAGAGTCTTCAAAAAATGTTCCATATTCTGCAGACTGGGTACTCAATCGGTCCGTTTCGGTGATTCTATACACCGGTTGTTTCTGATGTCTGGGAAATTGTAAGCCAATTTTTGAGTCAAAATTTCACAAAAATTCTGAGCCAAGCCAATTTGGCTCAATTTTTGAAGATTTCAAGCCATAATTAACATGGGAACATACCTAGAAATTAATTCAAAATTTAAAGCCAATTAGACATCTGTGTTTTGACCTTTAGAAATCTGAACCAATTAATTGGCCTTAACTGACATACTCTGAACATGATTGTTTAATGACCTGGCAAGTGACAAAGTGTTTTTTTTTTCTCCATTGAAAATAATATTCTGGCAAAGTCGGCCATGTTTTAATTTGTGGACAAAGTTGCCAGTATATTGGCAACTTTTGAGAGGTTAGATAAGTTGGAAAACCGGTGAATAACAAGTAAATCACTCCTAAAATAGTCTCAAGAGATACACATGGATCAGGCATGAAGCATAACTTGGCAGTCTGTATTTCATGCTAAATTCCACCGACATGTCAGTGGAATTTTTTCCCCTTAAAAATAATATTTTAGCAAAGTCCCTAGTTCAAGAGTATGTACCAAGTCGCCGATTAATTGTCAACTTAAAATTTGTGAAAATAAGTATCTTTCACATATATAGACGACTAATGAGAACTTAAATTAGATTTAAAATTCAAATTGGTGACTCATAAAATCATAAACGGCAGAACCGCGCATCTTTGTTGAAATGTAAACAAAGCATCCATTTTGTTTTGATATGGCGCGCTCCACGATGTAGATGTATTATTCAAATTGTATATCAGTTTTCTGTTTTCGGTGTTCTTTTGTTATGAATGATGTGGTCACTACTTGTCTTTTTAATTTGATGCTTTCTGATTAATTATCGAAAAAAAAAAATAAGTAACTATGAAAGAAAGTAGCTATGCCTCTCTCAGGCTCTCTCTGATTGGCTGATACGCTCTCAATTAATTTAGGAAGTTATAATAATATAGGTATATTGACGACTGTTGACTTTCAAAATTGGAATTAAATTATGACGACTAGCGACTGCATTACTAATATTTGTTGACTCATTTTTGAAAAAAAAGATATATTGGCGACTCAATGAACATTCTCTGAAATTAGGCTAAAGTCGGTGAATTTTTAGCTATTTATTCCTATATTCATATTACCATCAATTTTCGGTGGAAAAATGGGTATAATGTTGGTGCATCATCTAAATTACTGTAAATTTATGGTGGATTTGTTCAGCTTTATCAAAAAGTCAGTCAGATTTTGTGCACCAAATACAGACTGGAGCATAAGAATGTTTCCAAGTGTAAAATCTTTACTAAGAAGCCAAATTTCTCCTTTGAAGTATCTTGAAAATAAATTCCAGTCTGCAGAACATGGGACATTTTTAACATTTTCTGTGCGAACAATCCTTAATTTCCTCCTATATTTACATGTATTTTACTGAGAACAGAAGCCAAATTAGAGGATTTCTTGGAGAACATTTTACCAGTTCCTGCAGTGGTCTTAAATGTGGCGACCTGGATCCATTTTCTCACTAAACTGGCGACTTTCCTGCCACCCTATAAAACATGGAAAGTTGGTGGATTTTTAGCTATTTATTAAATTATTTCTACGTTACCATTAATTTGTGGTAGAAAAATAGATGAAATGTTGGTGGATCAGCCAAATTACTGGACATTTATGCTGGATTTTTTTCAGCTTTTTGAAAAGGTTAGTGGGATTTCATGCCAGTCTGTATTTGGTGCACAAAATCCCACTGACTTTATGAAAAAGCTGAAAAAATCCACCATAAATTTCCAGTTATTTGACTGATCCACCAACATTTTCTCCATTTTTTCCATAACATAGTAATAAATAGCTAAAAAACCACCAACATTGATGGGATGTTATTTTCAAAAGAGAAAAATTCCAGTTCCACCGACAAGTTGGTGGAATTTACCATGAAATACAGTCTGGATTTCATGCACCAAATACGATCTGGCCCAGATATATGTATTTTATTTGTGATGTTACATCTGAAATAAACTGCCAATGTATCCAGTCTGCATAATGTGTCTCATGTTTCAGAGGCTGGAAAATTGTAAGCCCATTTTTGAGCTGAAATTTCACAAAAAATCTGAGCCTAGCCAATATGGCTCATTTTTTGAACCAGTCTGCAGAACATGGGACATTTTCTGTTCGAACAATCCTTAATTTCCTCCTATATTCACATTTATTTTTACTGAGAATGGAAGACAAAATGGATTATTTCTTGGCGATCAGTTTACCAGTTCCTGCAGTCTGGATTTCTAGCTAAAATTAACATGGGAACATAGAAATTATTTCAAAATTTAAAGTCAATTAGACATATCTGTATTATCTGAGACTTGACTATTTCAAATCTAAGCCAATTAATTGGCTTTAACTGACATACTCTTATACATGGAATGTGTATCTTCTCCTGCAGAGCTTTTAATTTGAGAGAGAGTTACTCTCAGACTCTCAGCCATTCTGTATTTCTGCACTATTTCATGGTTTATCTGGTGACTGTTCAGGCCTTTTAATTGGCCTCCTGAATTATCCAATGACAATTCCCTAATTAATTCCTATGTTGACATGTAACAAATTGCCCCAAATTTTAAATATCTGGAGTCAGATTGTGCATGTTTTGCTAATAGATAAGCTTATAAGCCTGACATATCACATGCTCACCGCACCAGAAGGAATGTGCTGCCATGAGCAATCTGTATCTTTACATAATCAGCTGTCTTTCAACATTCAACTGAAACTCGCAGGTATTAAATGAAGCATGTCCAAACTAGCCATTTTGATGGTTAGTTTGTGACAGTTATTTGAAGCCCTTTAATTACGAATGGAGAGAAATATCTATTTTTCTTCTATGCTACAAAATTATTTAACTTATTTTGGGAGAGAGATGAAGATTTTATGAGCCATACTTTTTTACTCGGTGAAACTTCAGAGTCCTGACTATAATATTTCATGGTAATTTTTTTTCCATTTGAAAATATATTTCTAGTAATGTTTGTGGATTTTTTGCTATTTATTCTTATGTTACCATCAATTTTTTGTGGCTAAATTAGTCAAATATTGGTTGATCAACAGATCATCATCAGCCAAATTATTGGATATTGTTTGTAGATTTCTTCAGCTTTTTGAAAATGTCAGTGAATTTTTGTGCACCAAATAGTGCAAATAAATTCTACTAAGTTTCAAACAATAACTTTACAAGAGTCTATATACATGAAATAGATTAAGATTAAATAGGTTATAGCGTCGGGGCGGGCGTACTTACGCATTTTACCGCAAATTGCGGTAGCACAGATACGATAGAAGCTATGCAAACCAAATTTATTGTGTGTAATGGCATGGGTAAGGGGTAGATACTGTACGATAGTTATGTCATTTCAACTATTGGAAAAAAAGTTATTAGACATTTTTGTGCGTAACAAATTGCTATAGAAGTAGGGTGTATTTACGCGATGAACAGGGCGTATTTACGCACTGCGTAAATACGCCCTGTTTCCGAATGGACTAATTACGCACCGCGTATATACACCCGTCTAACAAGAGGGTGTATAAAAGTTATTTAAAGGGCACCTGTAAGAGTATCTGTGAGCATTAGGAACGATAATATATGAACTCGGGATGCCAAAGTAGTGCTCTTTTCCCTTACAGTGATACATGTAGCTATGTATCACTGTTCCCTGTGGCATAGCTGCATGTTTACTATAGACAAAAGTTTAGAGGCGAATAATAGTAGATGTTAACTAGTAATTTTATGTTGGTCATAAATCCAATTAGTTACAAAAGTTAGCTACATGATTCTAGTAGTTCACTCCTCTAGATATTTATAATACTGCTTGACAGCCTGTTGAACCCCTGGTATATTGAAAGGAAGGCCTGTCATTAATTTAATTGGACCACAAATCAGTTGAGCTACCTCCACTTCCTCAATCTTATCTTTAATGGGCCAATCATACATCTCCTGTGGTTTTCTTGTCAATAACTTCATTGTGACCTTCTTCTTTCCAATCTTCGTAACTTTGCCTACGTAGCCGAGGTCTTTTGCATAGCTGACAACATAATACTTCTCAGTCTCAATCGTTTTGGGGATACATTTATGCTGCCGTGTGTTGAAGTACACGCTTGACGACTGCATATATTCCCCATCTGACACTTCTTCGTCCTCATCACTCGTGCTCGCCGCTGATGGCTGCCCGATGTTAAGAATGTCATCTAGGTCTGGCAAAGCATCCTCCTCGTCATCAGTTGATGAGCATTCAATGTTTTCTGGTGATTGTGCAACCTTCTTCTGCTTTGGAGGTGCTGTTACTTTACTAATCTTCTTTGCTTCCCTTTTATCTTTTCTGTCCTGCTTATCTTTCTCCTTCTTTTCTTTCTCCAGTTTTTTCTTTGTCATCACCCTGAAAACTTCGTCACATGTGAGGACTGGAGAGTTCTTGAGAAGTCGCGCGTTTGGAGACTTTGGCTGTTTCCGATTAGAGAATGAAGCAGAAAATGAACTTGACAAAAGTTGTTCAAAGCTTCTGTTTGCAGTCGCCATTGCCGGTGGTGTTTCAGGCACATCATCATTGAAGGACTGAGAGGAGTGGCTTCGCTGAGCGGCGGGTTCCTCGTGCACATTCATAGACAGTTGACGACTGCAACTGGGAATGGCGGGCTCATCATGCACATTCATAGACAGCTGACGACTGCAACTGGGAATGGCGGGCTCCTGAAGCACATTCATAGACAGTTGACGCTGATGACTGCAACTGGGAATGGCGGAATCCTCTTGTACATTATTGAGAGGAATGTCTGGTGATCCCTGCGCATACTGCACAACCTTCATTGGTGTGACTTCCGGTGTGCCTACCTGAGTTCTTACTGGAGTCCTTACTGGTGTGCCAGCTGGTGTAGCTGGTCTTTGCACGTGCTCCCTTCTTTGGAAGTTAACATTGTCCAGATATTGCTGGTAAACCTCTTGGTTGAATACGTCAGTAGGGTACTTTGACCTGTCAAGGGGAAAGATGCCCGTGTTGCGGAACGCCGATGCGATGGTTTCATCCTTGAAGGAATCTTTCCAGACCTCTCCTGAAAAAAAGAAAACATATGTATCTAGCTAGTTTGTATGCTTAACAGTTTTATAACGGTTTGCTAAGTAGTCAGTAAGTAAGTAGGATTGTCATACCTGTAAGTTCAACGAACTCTGGCCTGGAGATTCTCTTGGCCTTATTCCTTGTTGTCCATTTGGCTATGGCCTTGTCCCAGCGGGACTTCAAAGCCTTAAAACAACACACCTCAAGTGGCTGTAGACGATCTGTCGTATGCGGCGGAAGACGCAACAGTGTAACATCCTGTTCACGAGCGTGCTGAATCACCTGGTATGTGACATGGGTGCTATGCCCATCCATAATGATGAGAAGAGGCCGTTGATTCACTGTGGTGCAGAACTTAACAAACCAATTGTAGAAGGCGTCCGACGTCATCCAGCCGCTCTCAGTTGCTGTCATCGTCGTGCCAGGATAGGAGTTGGGTGTATACCAACCTGACATGAGGTATTTCCCTTTAAAGACAATAAAGGGTGGAAGAACTGACTGGTCCGCCGAAATTCCAGCCATCACAGTTATCGCTTCACGGCCACTTGTTGCAGTTGTGCGGCTCGCCTTCTTGCCTTTGGGAGCAATGACCTTAGAACGCTGAGCCTCTAGGAAGAGGTTAATTTCATCCATGTTCCACAAGCATTCTGGACGATCCTTGATGTTCAGATCATTTATCACCTTCTCCAGGGTATCATAAAAGCCGTAGATCGTGTCTGGATCGCTGGCAGCAATTTTTCGAGCCTTCTCGAGTGCAGAGGGTTGCTTCAGCGACAGACGACGGCGCTTCATGAAGTTCCTTATCCAGTCTTTTGCTGGAGGACGGTCCTGCAAGATAAGATAAGTCTACCACTTAATTACATGTTATAATATTTACGTTTAACAACTAGACATGAACAAACATTCCATATTCTTACCTTGAATTGACAATATTTTCTTATGTGCTCTCCCACAGGTCCATCAGAGTCTTTGTTGCATTGTACATAGTCATTCACCAATTCAGCCAGCTCTTCTCTGTCCATCGCGAACCCCCACTTGGCCTTCACATTCAGCATCAAGGCCAGCTCCCTCTCACTCTCTGGGGGCAAGCTTTGTGGCCCTGCCTGTAATTTAACAGGATGTCCTTTTTCAATGCTCTTCATCCTGAATCGGAGTAGTCCTGAGACTTTGATGTCTCTGGCGGCCTTCCTGATGCTGATGGACCCCGCTTTTATTTTGTAGATGGCATCATTCACCTTTATTTCATCAATGGGAATTCCACTACCCTTCTTCTTATATTTATACACCATGACTATTAGCACAAAGAGTTTTAACTGAAATTGTTCTGAAATTGATAAGAAAATGTTAGTATGGATGTTATTAATTTGAAAGATAAAATAAATACATATAGAAATTTTGATTGTAACTGATAACAAGCATCCAAGCTGCCAAGATTGTAACTGATAACAAGCATCCAAGCTGCCAAGTTCACCCCTTCTGGGTAATTCTATTACCCGGAAGGGGTAATATTATTAATAGCTAGGTATGTGTTCTATATTAACACCGTGATATTAGCACATAATGTAAGTACTAATTAAGTCATTTTATACGTTATTTATGGTTTAATTCTTAATAATATAACTCCTTGATAAGCGCGTAAATACGCCCTACTTAACTTTGATTAGGCGGGCGTATTTACGCACTAACGAAAACATTAATATATAAAAAGTATGTGTCTGTAATCTTACCTGAGTTAATATCAATGAACTACAACTATTTTCTCGTGTCCATGCAAAATTTAAAGTAATTTGATCCATAACTTTTTCTGTAATGGCAAATTATGCGCGATTTATCTTTCCACCTGCCGCAATATTGAAGCTATGCTCTCTTAATGGTTACTTGTTCAAACGTATAACTTTTTTTTCAAGTGCGGTACAAACGAACTTTCAACATTGTTTCTAAGGGTTCAGAACCTGCTCTTTACGATGGCGTAATCCAAATTTGGATTAATCCATTACTTTTTTAGTTAATAGCGGTGCGTAAATACGCCCGCGAATTTCCAGTGCGTAAGTACGCCCGCCCCGACGCTACACTTTAATTTATTATATAACTCAAACTAGAAAATGAATAAAGACATTCAATCAAATCGTTCAAGCCGCTCAGTAGCACAGTGGTATGAGCGTTCGCCTCACGTTAGTGAGGTCATACTTTCGGGTCCCGCACTGACTCAGTGGGATTTATGCCCTGTGTGAACGAGTGGTTACTGGCCAGGTTTGAGTCACCTGGCTGGGTTTAGGTTAAGACGGGGATTTAGTACACATGGGCCCTCTTGTAGGCCTGAGTACTGTCTCTTAAGAGCGTCCCATCAACTTTAATCGTTCAAAGTTAGCAATATCGTACACATAAGGTCTATCATTTAATCTGTTTCTTCAACAATGAAGATGTGATAATTATAATGAAGACTAGAGTGACTTAATTTAGCTACTGTTAATTATATAATTATATTTCAAACTTATGAAGGAATTGGTAGATATAAGTACAGATCAAATCAAATAAATATTATTTGAGTCTGTTAATATAAAAGTGTACCAACCAAAATTATTTTCTTTCACATTTCTGAATCCTAAATCAGTGAGTTACAGATCTATACAGGTAAAGCTCGTACAACTGACAGTACATGTACCGGAAAAAGTGTCCTCCATGCTGATCAATGTTCGCTATGCACGACTGTATATAAACAAGCTATATTACTTAATTAAGTAGATAAACCATAATTGAATCATTTTACACCGCACTATCCATCTTTCTGAAGATTTGTCAGTGTAATGGCATTTATAATATTACGTATATTTGAAGAATTGGAGAAAAATTGTATTTAATTCATGTATCTGCTACCAATATGGTAACTTTGTCTTTCAATTGTTTCTTCCTTTTCATTAGTAATTACTACATCTTAAATTGTCTACAGTTATTAAATAAGCCTCTGCTGAATATTGTATAATTATATTTTCTGAGCTATGAGAATCAATGGAAAATATGTAGAATTTTTGAAGGTGAGTCATTAATTTTATATAATTTGATTCCAAACAGGCCTCCTCCTCTTTATTTCCTATACTATAAAGAAATTGCTTTATTTCTTTTTTTTGATATTGTGGTGGTGTGTGTTACTTTCATTGTAACTGATTTAATTTGGGGAAAACTCCATCTTCCACTTCCCTGAAAATGGAGGTGGAAAAAACATACACAATAGCTAATGTCCTGTTTTACCTTAGGATTATAGTCTAATAGAAATTTTTTATACTTGAATTTAACGCATTGTCCGTTTTTTGACCATTTGCGCAAAGCCAATTTCACCACTCATCATTAAAATCGTTATAATATTCACAAAAATCATTACAACTTCATGAAAATTTCCATAGATGTTAGAAAAGAGAAGTATGTCTTCCGTAGTTGTTGAAATATACCAATTTTATAGTTGGGTACACTTTTTTCTGCAAAACTGTAGTTCAATTTGTTCTCTTGTTAGGTCAATGATGGCAGTCTGTTAGTCACAGAAGTTCATCCCGTACCTCTAAGACTCTCTGCTTTGACAACAGACATAGTCTCAGAAAATGAGGAAACTGATAAATGGATGACTCTGGAACATTGGAAGGTTTGTCTTGCAGATATCGGCTGTTAATCTGCTCATGCATTTTATAATAAAGTTCTTAATACTTTTGTGATTAGTTCTAGAATTACAATTCTTTAGTACAAATAATAGGAGATAAAAACTATTAAGAAGCATCTATCTCGAACATTTAACTAAAAAATTACAATATTTGTTCCTATCTGTAATTACATTATTCATTTTTAATATAAATATTTTAAATCAAAATCTTATTGTGGAGATATTTTCAATCTACTCTTTATCATTTAACCAATAGTTGCTATTAGCTATAAGTTATTTTCATCTATAATTTGATTAATTTCTCTCCTATTTCTAGGATCTTGGAATTTTGCTAGATGATCTAGTAGCGGAGTATGAGAGAGTGAATTCACAGGTTCAAAACATTCAACTTCTCACCAAAGATCCCATTAAATGTAAAACTGGAACACTTTTACAGATTGCGTGAGTGTAAAAATTCACTTTTGAATTAGTTCCCCTGTTTATATTTTGATTCTGTTGCTTATTACTGTTGCTAAATTTTAGATACAAATGGAAGGAGAACAAGAGATGTTGCAGTCACTTCATTAACTCTTGGTATGCAAGCAGCAGTGAATCTGAATCTGAAGATGACATAAATGCTGCAAAATATCTTCACAAACTAACTTTTGATGGTTAGTATCTAATATCAACTATAAGTTTTAAACAGATATTAAAAAATTGAATTTCAGAATATTTGATATAGTGGTAAACTACACATTTTAGCTTTCATAATTTCAACTTTTTCCATTATTGTTCTTTAATAACTCATAAACTGAGACCGAATTTTCCGACAGTGAAATTTCCTTGAACCTGAAGTGTTTCCATTTCCCCAAACACTCATTATAATGGGTAGTTATTAATACACATGAATTGAAATATTTTTTGTAACTCTTTTTGTTTGAAATCTAAACTCTTTAACCATCTCCAGTTTGTCAAATTTTAATCATGTCATCGACCAAGGATAGTGTTTATGAAATATATTTTGTCAATAATTTGCTGAACTTACAAAGTCTTGGAAGAATGTTTAGAGGAATGTAATTACAAGGCATGTGATTTTATTTAAATTAGAGAAAAGAAGGAAATGTGATAATTTCTCTATGAAAGTAATAAAATAAATTTACTATGATGCATAGGCATTGCTTTACATTTTTTTATTGATATGAAGGTGGTGAGTCTAACCAGCAGTGCAGCCTTATGCTTCATGTAGCAGTGAGTCTCATAGTTGGGAATGAAGACACAGATGCAACTGTTGAAAGAGAATTAAATGCTGATAAGATGGAGCCTTTTGAACATCTCGATAATTCTTCTGATTTGAAGAAACGGGTGACACTCGAGAGGAAAATCGGAGTAGAGTGAGTTGATTCAGAGGAAAATGAAGGGAAATTAACCAATAAATAGTTTATAAATAAAGTCATGGGAAATAATTAGTTAGTAATTCTTCAGGTAGCTTCTAGATGATGAAACTTTATTATCTGTAATATAATACACCTGATTGTCGTAACACAAATGGGAATCTACTTTAGCTTTAACTTAAAAATACTAATTGAATATGGTAGCTAGTTGTAAATTTCCTGAATATTCATGCAATTGTAACTTTAGTTCAAATTATCAATAATTGACAGATGATTTTTTTTAGATTTGAGGACTCTTCAAAGCAGCAACAAATTCACAGACTGAAGCCATGTTATGTCAAGCTCAGGAGACTGGTGAGTAATTTCTTGTGGGACCAGGGATAATAATTAGAACATAAATTGAACTACAATCAGTGTCCCTAGTATTGATATTCTAAAGTAGGCAGTCATATTTGACGGCACATGTAAACTAGTTTTCATCAAAAATTCTATCCTTTATTACATTGGCTGGCTATGTCAAATTAGAAATAGTAAATGTAAAGTTCACAATTCATGCTGACATGAACTTACAATATGTTTCATTTCATGAGTTAGTATAGTTTCAGGAATCCACTAAATCTATTACACTTTTTCCTGTAAATTATATCTTCTCATCCTCTACCTACTTTATAATGCTCTTCCTTCTAAAACTTTGATGATCAAAGTTTTTTCAATCTTTTTATTTTCATACATTGGTTGATAGCTCTGTTTAATTACTGATATAATGATTATGTTGGAGATCTATTTAGTTTATTTTAAACTAAGTGATCTAATTTATAGTTGACTAGCCAAAAACTCACTATTACTCAGTGTCATATTCCTCTAGAATCTACAGAATAAATCATAGGAAAAAATTTAGCAAATTCTCTCCAATTCCATTTTTCATTCGCCATGGAAAGCTCACTAATCGATTGGCTTCTTCCAAACAAAGCTATTTTGGGAACATTGTATCCTGCTGACATGTAATTCAACAAAATTTCTTGATAAAAACATAATTTCTCTATAATCATTTATCTAGGCTAGCATCTTTTCTTGCATCTAGCTATTTACCAGCTATCGAGCTATCTACTCAGTCAGGTGTCAATATGGTATGGGTAGCTATTTAACCCTTTCGCGCCAGTATCACTTTAAGTGGACTTTATTTGTACCGAAATGCATCAACCGTGCCCATATGACTGAGAAAGCACCACTATTAGCGATATTTAAAGGTCCTCTCCATGCTTCGGGAAAAAAATTAGTTCATTACATAATATCTGTTCACTAATTATTTTATCAACAAATAATGTATTTTTTGGCCTTAGTTTAAGATATTAATTGTTTCCTGAAGTATATAAACGTTTCTATAATTAGGTTATCCGATATTATACCTTTACACGAATATTAAATAGATTTATTAAACCTAATACCTAGTTGACAATCAAAACAAATGGTGTGCATTCTTCATCTTCTGACTGAAAATCAGAAAGTTGGAAGTAAAATAGGTTGTGTAGAGTTTTAATTATAAAAATCTTAAAAAGCATATAAAATTAAAAATTTGCTATCAAATTTGATGAGATTTGCAGTAAGATGATAAGAAACATTAGCCTCGTTGATTCAGCAATAAAAAAATTGCTTGGAGGGGACCTTTAAGAGTGGCACTATGTAAAATTAAAGGAGGAGGTGCAGTGCATTCTTGTATAATATCTCCAATGACGTGAATTTTATACGAGAAATTTGGATTTTGTGAATAAATTTGTTTACTGGGACTGATGTGTTCCAATTATAATTTATTGTTTGAAGAGAGACATCCCAAACTAAACCATTAAGATTTATTAATGGTTATTTTATCATGCAGGAGTTAAGGTTTCAATAACACATATATTAATATTTTTATTTTACCACATGTATGACATAAATATGTGTCTCCTTCCTAAAGTAAAAGATTGAGAAAGAAAATACTCATCATTCTATAAATATCTAATACCATTCAAAGAACAGGTTGACGAGCAGGAAAAACTGCGATGAAAAAGCTAAGATATATCTATCAGCCTTATTATTGCTCTGTTGGAATAAATTGATAGAATTTCTTGTTCTCTGTGTGTGAAGATTTGGATAGTGATATTTATTATTTTATGGTACATGTGTGCTTATGTACCGGAGGGTTATTTCAGTCGTGTTCGAGTGATTACAAAGGGAGGTAAGCTGCTTCATCTACTCTCATTGGACATGAGAACATTCATTCCGGTGAAAAACCATTCAAGTGTAATTATTGTAATAGGAAATTCTCTGTTTCATCTAATTGCAGTAGACATCAAAAAGTTCACACTGGTGAAAAGCCATTCCAATGCAAACATGGTGATAAAGCATTCTCCGATCCATCTTCTCTTCTTTCACACGAGAGTCTTCATACAGGTGAAAAGCCATTCCAATGCAAACATGGTGATAAAGCATTCTCTGATTCATCTTCTCTTCTTTCACACGAAAAAATTTATACTGGTGAAAAGCCCAGGTGCTCTATCCTAAAACTGTCTGGGGTAAATTGAAGAGAATGGGGTGGCGTATCTTTTGGCTCAGAACTATTGCAATTTGAATTATGTATTGTCTTTTTTCATTCTTAATATCTATGTATGTTTATTATTTATTTAAACTATACTTGCAGTTTTAGATGATAGTGCTAGAGTTCTGCTCCTCAACTACGAGGTATTAGATTTTTGTTTTAGGTAAGCTCGTTGGATTCAATTTATCACCTCTTCATTTTCCTCTTCCATCCATGAGTGTTTGTGTAATTAGCAATTTGACAAACTTGATTTTGTAGGCACTAGTCTGCTGAGTTTGCTTCGTATGTTTGGAAGAGAAACGCAGGTCTAGTTTGCAGAATCTGATTTTGTGTTATTTGTGAATAACGCTGAGGTGTTCTGGGAACGCCGGGTTGTCGGTGAGAAATTTTGAAACCGGTGGGGTTCGTTTACACTCTGCTTAGAAAAGAGGAGGGTAGAGCCAAATCCATCCAAACTAGTGAAACTACTGAAATCACATATTGTAGTAAATATAAAGAACAAAATTTGAAATCATTTGCAGTTTCATAAACTGTAAGTAGGATATATGGAATAGAGTATCAAATATTGTAGATTGGAGGAGACCTTCCAAGTCTGTACATCTTTTACAGAGAAGATAATTAATTAATTCATTCATTAAAGAATACCACTTGTTTTCCCCTCTTGGTGACTAGATGATATCAACTCACCGACACTATCAATTATCTGAAATATGCCTATTAGATGTGGTAAATGTCATGCTGATCATAATAATAATCTATCATTTCAGTGTTTGCAATCTTTGAAGCAGTAATAGATTTTAGAATGTTAAACTTTAATTTATTGTTCAGTAAATAAACTAATAATATATTGTTCAAAATTGGAAGGGAATCTTCCAAAGGTCACCTCTTAGCAAATTTCAATTGTATATCAGTTATCATGTGATTTTTTTTATGAATAGACCAAAATAGGCTAATTTTTATTGATCCAATGAACTCAGTTAATTTCTCTCCCATTTTGCTGTAATATGGTAATGAATTATAATTAATTCACTTCAATAACAATCGGCTTCACTTCAGAGTTCATAATTATTTTTGATTATTTTTGATTAAGATGAAAGAATATTATGCTAATTATTTTGAGACTACACTTATTTTGAGTTGGGTTATGGTAATGATCATGTAATAATTAATATAATTAATTAGTAACTTGAATATAGATATCATGTGGCGCTAACCATTCAAATTACATAAAATATTACATTAGTTCCATTCACCATATTGATATCATTTATTTTCCCTTATCACTGATACGTTTATACTCTTTTAAGAAGTCATTATATTTTATATTACTCAATTCATTTCATAGTGAACTTATTAATTTTTATTCTTCCTATTATCAGAGAAAAATAGATTAATAGATAACTGCTTTATTGAAAATGAGATAGAAACAGGTAAGAGAGAAAGTATTATGAGAGCAGTGCTGTATTAATATAAATTTATACATTCACTTCCACTGGTAACTGTATTCATGGATTAGGTTTTCCATGAACATTGTCACCAAATGATGGGGAGTGATTTTGTTAGTGAAGGAACAGTCATGACTGCCTACTCTTCAAAAGTCTGTTTTAACTATTCTTATTTTGATATCAGTTTGACAAGCCTGTAATCATTCAATTTTTTCAGATGGAGTTTGTAGATGAAGGTCCTGTAATACCAGATGTAGAGAGGGTTATTGCTGATTCATCCAATGTGACCTACTTGATAGGAGATGACATCAAGCCAGATGTTTCGGATCTCTCATTTCAAGGTGTTGATCATGATTCACTAGTAAAGGGAGCAAATCAAGAGGAACTTCTATCCCAAAACACATACCTTAATGATGTTAAGAATGAAACTTCTGACGATGATATAACGATCAAACAAGAAAATTTTGATTACGGTAAAAGTGACACCAATACAGAGATCAATCAAACACTCATAGGAAGAGTGAATATTCTAGATACAGTGAATATGGAACAATGTGAAACACCTTTCAATGGAAAATATGGGTGTATTGATAACACCGATAAGGGAATAACTCCGAAAAAAAGTGAAAAGCCATTCCAATGCAAACATTGTGATAAGGCATTCTCTCATTCATGTCATCTCACTAGACACGAGAGAATTCATACAGGTGAAAAGCCATTCCAATGCAAACATTGTGGTAAGGCATTCTCTGATTCATCTACTCTCATTAGACACAAGAGAATTCATACAGGGAAAAAACCATTCAAGTGTAATTATTGTACTAAGACATTCTCTGATTCATCTAATCGATATAGACACATGAAAGCTCATACAGGTGAAAATCCATTCAAATGCAAACATTGTGATAAGTTATTCTCTCATTCATATAATCTCATTTGTCACGAGAGAATTCATACAGGGAAAAAACCATTCAAGTGTAATTATTGTACTAAGACATTCTCTGATTCATCTAATCGAAATAGACACATGAAAGCTCATACAGGTGAAAAGCCATTCATGGGTGATTATTGTGATAAGGTTTTCTGTGATTCATCTTCTCGCAGTAAACATCAAAGAGTTCACACTGGTGCCAGAACCACACAATCAACCTAACTCATAATATTTTAAGATGTTATTGTTGCAAGCTCATTGATGGTGAATGATGCTCAACAGTTTGAAAAGCAATTAGCCAATTGATTAGCAAGACATCAATACTCACCCCTGGCCATTTTAGTCCCACTTGGCAACATTAACAATTCAATCTACAAAGCTACACTTCAGTCATAATGGATTCATGCTACAAACGAGTCAAAAGCTCAACAAACTCGCTTTTCTTAGTTATTAAATGGAATTTTATTATTTCATTTCATTTATCGTAATATTTATAATAGAGACTATGATTTCAATATCTAACTCTTGTGGAATATTTATATTATAATAGATAATTTAATATACAACTCTTTCAACTGATGAGTATTCATGGATTGTTAATTGTTTTGTTTCCTTATTTCTAATTGTTTTGTTTCCTCATTTCTAATTGTTTCGTTTCCTCATTTCTAAATGTTTTGTTTCCTCATTTCTGATTGTTTCATTTCCTCATTTCTATTTGTTTCGTTTCCTCATTTCTAATTGTTTCGTTTCCTCATTTCTAATTGTTTCGTTTCCTCATTTCTAATTGTTTCGTTTCCTTATTTCTAATTGTTTTGTTTCCTCATTTCTAATTGTTTCGTTTCCTCATTTCTAAATGTTTTGTTTCCTCATTTCTGATTGTTTCATTTCCTCATTTCTATTTGTTTCGTTTCCTCATTTCTAATTGTTTCGTTTCCTCATTTCTAATTGTTTCGTTTCCTCGTTTCTAATTGTTTCGTTTCCTCATTTCTAATAGTTTTGTTTCCTCATTTCTAATTGTTTCGTTTCCTCATTTCTAAATGTTTTGTTTCCTCATTTCTGATTGTTTCATTTCCTCATTTCTATTTGTTTCGTTTCCTCATTTCTAATTGTTTCGTTTCCTCATTTCTAATTGTTTCGTTTCCTCATTTCTAATTGTTTCGTTTCCTCATTTCTAATTGTTTCGTTTCCCCATTTCTAATTGTTTCGTTTCCTCATTTCTAATTATTTCGTTTCCTCATTTCTATTTGTTTCGTTTCCTCATTTCTAATTGTTTCGTTTCCTCATTTCTAATTGTTTCGTTTCCTCATTTCTAATCGTTTCGTTTCCTCATTCCTAATTGTTTCGTTTCCTCATTTCTAATTATTTCGTTTTCTCATTTCTAATTGTTTTGTTCTTCCTTTCTATTTGTTTCGTTTCCTCATTTCTATTTGTTTCGTTTCCTCATTTCTAATTGTTTAGTTTCCTCATTTCTATTTGTTTCGTTTCCTCATTTCTAATTGTTTCGTTTCCTCAGTTCTTTTGGAATTCTCAACTGTGTTACGTTTTAATATCAGAATTTAATTTATAAATTGTAAATATTTTTGGTTTGTAGTTAGCTACTTTGTTTCTTTTGTATGTATAATTGTATTGGAGAGGAAATAAAAATTACAATAAAATTAGATAGTTTCTTCAATGCTATTTGTATTTAATAGGATAACGTTAAGGTCCCTCCAAGTTTAAAAGTTATTAGTTCATGTTGTTAGAGTTTTGATACCATTCGATTGATACTTGTATTCAAGAAGTAAACTTTTTATTAATAGTGTAAATACAGGATGCCGAAAAAACAGGAAACCCGTTTTCAAATTAGTTTATTTTACAAACTATCAAATCTACAGATTTTCTAAAAACAGTTTATTCATTCGCTTTTTGTGCATCTCTGTTGAAGTTACGATTAAAATAGAACATGCTGCAGCGAAGTTTAAAAAAGGAAATAAAAAGTGCTTCCACGAGGACGAGAAACAAAAACAAATCCTACAATTTTCATTCAATGAACGTTTTGGTTATTCTTGGAAATACATCTTCATCACCGATCACGATGTCTTCTCTAAAACGAGTATTTCCTCGCGAAACATTTTCAAAATTTAGATGATGAGGTAAATAATTATATGAGTTCAAGTCTTACTTGTAAATTAAAAGAATGATACCTCGAATCGTGTTTAACAATTTGGTGAAATATGTCTTTAGTGATGTCCAGTCCGTTCCTTCTGATTAATTTGTTTGGATTTTAAATAAGCTGTTCATGTATATTTCGTCCTCGCCCAAGCCCTTCTATTTTTTTGATTTGCTGCAGAATGTTTAATTTTAGTCCTAATTTTAATAGATTTTCAACTTCGATGCACAAGAGTTATCTAATAAAACTGTGTTTCAAAAAATGTCTAGCTTTGATAGTTTTAAAAAGTATGATAAAGTAAATATTTATCAAATTATCATAGATTTTAGACTGAAGTTATAAATATATTTTTAAGTTAATAGATGTGTGATTTTTTCACCACAAACTTTTTTTAACACTGTTCTGCATTGATTATTTCCGAATATTATATTCAAAAAGTGGTACTGCTGGAAACAGTGCTGCCTGACTCCCAACTCCACAACACCCCAAGTGAAAGGTGGGAGTTAATTCTCATCCTTCCTCCACATTAGTGCCCCCCTCCTTGGAAGAGAACTACATCCTGACCCCTATCTCCACAACGGTGCTAGGACAACTCGTCGCCGATTGAAAATCGGTGAGATCTAATTATCTTTGCAGATTGCGGAAAGTTCATTTCAGGCAGCATTTATTTTCTAGAATAATATTATAACTTATTGAAAATCACTAACACAACTAGTAAATATAAAATTATATTTGTTATTAACTTATTATAATGTTATATTTACTGAGTTATTCATGATCGCAAAAAAAAAATTAATTTTTTTTTTTAAAATGCTCATGTACTATGACAGTATAGAAAATAAACCATTAACTAACATTGCTATATTATAACTAATAAAATGTCACAATTCATGTATAAAATCACCAAGACTAAACTGAAACGCAATGTTAACCCATTCTCTTTGTTTGCTTTACAAACAATTGATTCATTAGTTATTGCCATATCTATTTTAAAACTAAGAAATTATAGTAACAAATCATGTTAAAAATTTGCAACCTCTCATAGTTTAGATATGAAAATTAAATAAATTTTTCAATCATATTATAATTCTGCTTGTTCCTTCCTTAGTGAGACAGTGAGACCAATATTAATATATTAGATGCAATAAAGAAGTTATTACCAAATTTTATGCTACCATCAAGACCCACAAAAAAAATTTACCCAGGACACACTTTTGATCAATAGGACACACTTAGGATCAAGAGGACACACTTAGGATCAAGAGGTCACAGATATGTATGCAAAGGACAAGCATATAGCAACAAGTAACGCATTAGGAATAGAGGACATACATAGAAACAAGAAGACACTTGAGAACAATAAAACACATTTGAGTTTGTTACTGATATATGGAAATTATTTATTATATTATATTCAAGGTTTAAAAGTTGTCCCTATCCACTACGAGGTGATCCAAAGAGACATGAAGAGAAGAATGCCTCGTAGAAGAGGGGACAGTGAAAGTACGCTCCATGCACTAGGTCGACTACTCGGCTGCCACAGGTAACCGTGTCGACCCAGCACATGGATGGCAAGAATAGACACCCATGGATAAGAGACCTACACAGTCAGTCTGCTTACCCATGGATATAGCAAGTCAGAAGGAAGAGGAAATAAGAAGAAGAATTTGAGGAGAGATACAAACAAAGGGAAGCTGAAGAAAAAGAGCGCCAAAATAAACAAAACCTAAGACCTACATTATAACAAAAAGAAGGCCTACCTAAGGGTAGCCTCGGGACAATGAGAGGGGGATTGGCAATAATGTTGAAAAACCCAAGTCTGTAGAGAACCAATGTAGTCAACAAGAACTATATAGGTATTAACAAAAATATCTGTAATTTTTGTCTCATATTTTAATATTTAATAGATTAATCATATTAGCTATAATTCTGCTTGTTCCTTCCTTAGGGCCCCCGCACACGAGCGTTCTTCGCCGTCCGGCGATTGACCCTAAAATAGCATTAACTCTCGGGTAAGTGGGCACACGAGCGTTCTGTGCCGTCGGGCAGAGAGACGGACAATTCTGAACGCAGGATAATGCGTTCCCTTGACTGCTGGTGACTGCCGCATTACCAGTCATTTCTATTAAATCTACGGGAGGGTGCGCACACGGACGGTTTGTTGCCGCATCTTTCAATGGTAATTGTAATTAAATAGTAGAGATAGACATTTTTATTGAACATATAAGAAATAAATATTTGTCCCTACATTTGAACAGTCTGTGAGTTATTACAAAGAAATAATAAAACGAGAAAACAGAGTTAATTCAGTTATTTCTTTATAGATCAAGCCCTTGTTAAGTTAATATAAACTTTTTGAATGAATATGTACCGATACGTATTGGATGGGGGAAATGAAGGTGGTGGAAGTGAAGTTGGAGGAAGTGAAGGTGGGTGAAATGTAGGTGGGGAAAGTGAAGGGGGTGGGGGAGGAACTGTGGATCAAAAAATAACTGAAAGAAAAATATTGTATGGTGCTAAACAAAATACGTTAAACAGACATTCCATCAATTGTACCTCATAAGGTTGGTGTAAATCAAATTATTGTCTCCAATAGAACATTTATAAGGGATATGCTATAAATAGTATAATAAAATAAGCCATGTCAGACGGTCTATCCGTCACAAAACGGCATTCTATCAAGTTGTTACTAATCGAGATCGAGTACGTGATGTGACCAAGATAATTAAATACAAAGGATATTATTTTCAGAAGCATGTTACAAAAAACATTTGCTGCGTTTCATATGTTTTCTGTCTAAATAAGAGTTTTTTATAATCAGTTCTATCAAACCATTTTTGTTGATTCTCATCCCGTGCAATTTCCACGGGTCTTGCTAGTATTTTATATAATTATAGTGTAATAACAACGGCATTCAAAGAAGATAATTTATAATATTTAAAGGTTATTTACACTCTACAGTTTTCAAGCTTTCGAATAGAAAGATTTCTATTCATCATCAGGAGGAGGGTGGTAAACCTGGACCTGACAATGAATTTTATGATCAATGGTTGTATGTTGGATACCGTCTTTCTATTTAAGCTATTGATCCTATATTTTATTAGTATTAATTAATCTATTAAATATTAAAAGGAGACAAAAATTTGTGATATTTTAGTTGCTACCTATATAGCTATTTCTGACTACATCAATTCTCTGAAATAATTCTATTTTTCATATATCAGTAACAAACTCAAATGTGTTTTGTTCTCAAGTGTCTTCATGTTTCTATGTATGTTTTCTATTCCTAATGCGTTACTTGTTGCTATATGCTTGTCCTCTGGATACATATCTGTGTCCTCTTGATCCTAAGTGTGTCCTCTTGATTCTAAGTGTGTCCTCTTGATCCTAAGTGTGTCCTATTGATCAAAAGTGTGTCCTATTGATCAAAAGTGTGTCCTCTTGATCCTAAGTGTCCTATTGATCAAAAGTGTGTCCTGGGTAAATTTTCTTTGTGGGTCTTGATGATAGCATAAAATCTGGGGGTAACTTCTTTATTGCATCCAAGATATTAATATTGGTCTTCAGAAATTTGTAGCTGCGAGAAATGTCGCAGAGAAAATGTGACCGATACACCGAGGCGACAGTTCAGATACAATTTATCTCATGACATTGTGATAATGCAGTACGTCTAAAAGGGCCTTAGGTATTCAACCCTTGTCAATTTCGCGTCATTGGATCTTTGAACGAGAAATAATCAATATTCATTGGTGATACCAATTCACAAAGGTGCGGGAATACTAAATCCCACAAACAAGTTTCTATTTCTCCTATCGTAACTGGTACTTCAATGATATTTATTCCTGGTATTTCAAACTCGGGGTGATTGAATACAACAAATAAAATTCTTTTAATTTAATAATCATTTTTCATAGTTTTTGGATTAGTAATATTTCCTTACAAAAAATTGTACAAAATGTATAAAGTACCAAAAATTATAAGCAAGGATTATTATAAGGCTAAATATTTCCATTTTGAACATAAAGATAGCTTCCAATATTAAAATTAATATTAAATCATTCAACAAAACAAAAACTTTATTACCATGAACCACCAAAACATATATTCTGCATCATAAACCAAAACAAAAACTAACAAAAATATAATAACGTTCATAACGTAAGCAAAAATTATGAACTGCAAACAGTATTTCGACAACAAATAATTTCCTTTTATTAAATGAGAAACATTGAGATTAAAAAAACTTTGGAAAAAAATCTCAACTCATCAAGCTACCTCGTTATCAACTCATCAAGCTACCTCATTATCAACTCATCAAGCTACCTCATTATCAATTCATCAAGCTACCTCATTATCAACTCATCAAGCTACCTCATTATCAACTCATCAAGCTACCTCGTTATCAACTCATCAAGCTACCTCATTATCAACTCATCAAGCTTCCTCATTATCAACTCGTCAAGCTACCTCATTATTGCACACTACACATCACCCCCTCCACACACTACAGACACCTCTACACCACTCTCCCCCCCACACCTGACAACACTTCTCTTCACAAACACATACACACCACTTTCACACAAAGAGCTCTAGCTTCCTCACTTCCCAACAAACTCCTTGGGTCTAGGCCTCCAGCCATCGACCCTAGTGAGTCGGCCATGTCTCGTCGTGATAGGGTCACCCTATCACGTCTGAGATGTGGCCACCATCCTTCTCTTCCTTACTACATGCACAGGATTGGGAGGTCGGACTCTGATCGGTGCGACTTCTGCCAAGCCGACCAGGGCACGATCTCTCACATTCTCACACAATGTCCGTCACTACACCAACACAGGACTACACACAACATTCACTCACTGGAGCACCTTTGGACCCATCCTCAGGCAGTTATTAACTTCCTGAGTGATGCGGGTTTCCCTTAGGCCCACACAGTGCCTCGGGTGGCTGAAACCCGAGGCGCCCCTGGCCGCCCCTCCGTCCCGGCGAGGATGTTGGGGAGGTCAAACAACAATCAACTCGTCAAGCTACCTCATTATCAACTCGTCCAGCTACCTCATTATCAACTCGTCCAGCTTCCTCATTATCAACTCGTCCAGCTACCTCATTATCAACTCATCAAGCTACCTCATTATCAACTCGTCCAGCTTCCTCATTATCAACTCGTCCAGCTTCCTCATTATCAACTCGTCCAGCTACCTCATTATCAGCTCATCAAGCTTCCTCATTATCAGCTCATCAAGCTTCCTCATTATCAACTCATCAAGCTTCCTCATTATCAACTCATCAAGCTTCCTCATTTGACACAGTATTCTGTAGTCGATTTTCATCCATATTTATACACCGAAAAAAAAATCATTCTTATTTCAACATACTACCAATATTTCATGTTGATTCATTAATTTTTACTAACATATGAACTGCTAAAATGTTAACAGCGCATACAGTGAACATTCAATTAACGGGTGTGAAGTGAACCACTGTTCAATCACACTAGATTTTACAGTCACAGCCATGATTGAATTGAAGCTTGCCCAATGATACAGAGTTAAGGAGAAAGATACAGACTTCTTATTAACTGATACCAGCTCAAAATTTATGAACACACATTTCGATTATAAAAATAAACAATAAAGCATTATAACAGCATAACAAATAAACTAGAGCAGATGTAGATAATAATTTTGATAAATTTGAATTAATTCAAAATTTCATATCCAATTTCCACTCTTGGTTGAGAAAGAGTAAAACTCTTCATCATTGTCAACAAGATCCTCTCCTTCATTATCACTGTATTCATCCTCGAAATCGACGAATCTTCTATAGTGCAACCTCTGACGAAATTACAAATCTGAATAATCTGTCAAAAAGGAAGCCATATTAGACATCATAAATTATCCTTCCAGTAATAATCTAGCGGAAGAAATTATTAATAATAATCTAGCGGAAGTGTTTTAGGTAGCTACGTCTCACAATTGAAAAAACTCAAGACTCAGGCATTGTAAACCCAAGAAGCAGAAAAGCTAGGTGGCTCCATTAAAAAAAGTTAAACATTTAGAACTTATGGATAAAAGCTACGTCGAGCAACTTTACAAAGTTATAATTCACAAAATATTGGTAAAAACTAACTAAGGTAACGAAAATTAAGGATTGGTAAGAAAGATCTTTAAACTTACCAGAAAAATTAGCCATCAAGATTTAGTAAGGGAAAACCACACCATCCAACATTGGTTTGGAAATTGCTGTGGAGGATAAGTTGAATTACACAAAATTTCAAATAACCGACAGAAAATATTACAAACAGAATAGAAAACTCACGAACTAATTTAACATGTTCGCTATCTGTTTTCAAGCCAGATTCGAATCCTGCATACAAGAGCAGAGGATGATTCTCTTGGTTTCTGTTGTTATCGTTCTTCTTCAGCTTCGCAAGAGAATTTCTTCGAATGTCAACAATTTTATTGAACTCCCGTTGATCTATTTGAACACCACTGAAGTATAGTTCTCGCAGATTGGGAATTGTAACGAAACTGTAAAGAGAAACAGTAAGTCATTTCATTTCTTGAGAGCATCTCCTACGTAAAGATGTACATTGGACGCAATATCTACGACACTCTGTATATTTTCACAATAAATGCATGGTAAAATATTGTTAACGTATCCGAGAAGGAAATTTAAAAGTCTTTCAACATAAAAATTGTTACGCAAGTTAATGAATATCCTGTGATTTAAGTTAGTTGCAATAAGGGTTTAAGTAAGTTGCACTGCCAAAGCAACAAGTTGGACCTCCGGGGTAAAGCTATAGCCCCCACGGAAAGTTGACATGAGGGTATAGCATATATAATATAAAAAGTATTTAATCTGGCAAAAAAATATAAATACCTATCTATACTCTTCCATTTAAAATTAAAATAAAGAAAATCGGCGAAGTAGCTACTGAAGTTGTAAGATAAAAAAATATTGCTCACACAACCTGACATTTAAACCACTGTTAGAGAATTCTTTACTCTATTATTTTTATCTTGGTTTAACGTACCTAAGTTGCAGTAATATCATAGCATACAATTCACTCAATGGTTTATTACCACAAAAAAACGTAGCACATTTTTGCATCTGTAAATTTTAGAGAATATAGGTACAAAAATATTAAGGTTTATGGTCTGGCAAAAGTTGGAAAAAATGAGCAAGAGAATTTTAACTAAACAAAAGAAAAATTAGTTGATGGCTAATAATTAAACTTTAAATAATTCAAAATTAAAACTAAACTAAATTTAAATACTTCACAACGCTAATCTATTAACTGAAATAGTTTGATGGCAATGGTAGGAATTGATACTAATCAGTATAATAAATAATTTACATCCTGTAGAATCTACTGAGGATTAACTAGCAAGCAGCAAATTACAGATCAACAATCTAACTAACCTAGCCGACTGACTTCAAATCATGAACTACTTAAAATAAACTATAAGTAGGAAATCAACTCCTGTTCCAATAATCTAGAAAAGTAAAAGGTAAATTTTGTACCCTTAAAAACTTATGAGAATAGGAATGATTGCGACTGCGGTAACAACCACTAAAAGAATATTTTTTAATACAAAAATGTTCACACGGACACTATAAATAAATAGCAATGACCTTCAATTTAATATTAAAAAACGAATTAATTGGTGAAGTAGGTACGGATGTTCTCCAAGAACAAGTAAAATAATATCTTAGGTATTGACCTGTTCTTAGTTTCAGATAATAACTAGAGAATACAGCAGATATACACGTTTTTATTTAAATATTAATTATATTGAAATTATCTCACTGCTGATAAAGATTTTCTCTCGAATATACCAGCCAGCCATAGATTTAAATTCTCAATATGGTATGCAATTTTTGGAGCAAGTAAAGATAGCGGATCACAAAAGAAATTTCAAATTATAAGCGAAACAGTACTATTAAAATCTCAAGAAAAATTCAGAAATAGTCCCCAGTTTCCGTTAACTTTACTAGGTTAAATTCTGGTCCTTTATCTTTTCTTACTCCCAATTTTTCACCTACAACTAATTTTTAGGACATATTTGTAACTTCATCTAAAACCTACAATAAACTAAACTCTTTGTCATAGTAATGAATAACAATCTTCAATACACTTTTTGAAAAGCTGCCAAACTTTTTATGGTTAGTGGATTAATGTTTCGTATGTATGATCACCAAAGAGCAAAGATATTATATTACAAAAAGATACACCATTCTCAGATTTTCCTGTTTCAGTAATGCACCGTGCTGCCACCTGTGTTTCAAAGTGGTTACTAGCCATTGCTCTGGTTAAACAGTTAATTCTCAACATTCAATCTAAAAAAAGACTCGATTTGTTGAAATTATGTTTTAAATAACAAACAACTTTAGAAGTTCCTTTACGATGTTTTTAATTAACACTAAATGTTAAGATTGCAAAGCAACGGATAGTAATAACTTTGTAACCTCGGTGGCAGCACGATATGCTTTTGAAACCGGAATTCCCTAGAGTGGTGTATATATTGTATCATATCTTTGGTAAATCAAAATG
The DNA here is from genome assembly GCA_947561585.1 of Caprella mutica. NCBI lineage: Eukaryota > Metazoa > Arthropoda > Malacostraca > Amphipoda > Caprellidae > Caprella > Caprella mutica. The sequence continues at coordinate 85,759 of CANNZV010000423.1, forward strand.
ATACAATTCTACAGATATGGTTTTAGACAGTCAGCTTTTCCTTGACAAATATAATACAACTTCCTTCGTATCTTCAATGTGTCATTTAGGGCCGTGAATAGAGGAATAATTTACCTTTCCAAATCATGCAAATAGTCATCATCAGATTGGGAGTTCTTAATCGAGGTCACTAAAAGTTTGGTGACTGATGGTACCTCTTTGAGAGTGAGAAGACTCTTCACATCCAAATATTTGTAATGGACTAAAACACTATGAAGGGATGTGGGCAACTTCGATGATAAATCAATAGATTTCCGAAATGAATGCTCCTGAGAAAATGAGTTACAAAGTAAGTCTATTGTATAAAGTGATGGGACAATAAATGGTTACATGGGAGATGGATTATTTATTTCAATCCTCTCGAGTGCTCACCCATGGAAAGATGAACAAAACTTCCAATTTAGGAGGGAGGTTATCAAAGAGACTCAAAGGACAGGACCCTTCCAGTTGTAGATGCTGCAATGTAACAATGGGAGTCTTAAAATATTTATTTGTTAACATATTGTAACTATTAATTGGAACCAATTGGAAGATGAAATTTAGTAGGTAAAGTCTGAAGTGAATAGAATTTTATTGAAATAAAATTTCCATGGATTGAAAGTCTCTTGTCAGACTTACCTTTAAACTAGTAAGTACAGAGTAGTCCACATCTCCCTTTTCAGTACCACATCTCAGATATGTTAAGTTTTTGTGATTTTCGGCAAGACATTTAATTTGTCTTGAGTTTAAACTTTTCCAGGTTGGATATCGATGCAGCCTACAGTGGACGATAAATTTTAAATAAAATGAAAAACATCATCGAAATAGATGAGTTTGTTAGCTTTTATAAACTATTTTTTAGATATTTTAGGTCTGCATTTTTTATTATTTATGAGCAGAGATTAGTAATTGATTTGATAAGCATTTATGTGCTGTCTTTGATTTATATCAGTAGCCTTCAGATAACGAATTTAGAAAATTAATTTTAATTGGTATGGACTAGCCAAGTTGATACAGACTAGCCTAGTTGATAAAAAGTATCCAAAAAGGCTGTGAAATTGGAGTCGAAGACAAAAGTCTCTTTTGCTGTAGTCTGTACATAAATGTCAGACTCCACTTCCAGGTTGTTCATCATTATGAAAGTTAATAGAGACTCTGATTTTTAGAAATACCAACCTTTTAAAATTGATAATTATATTTAATAAATAATATCTACTCACAATGTAGAAGGGTGCATCTCTTTATAGAAAGAAAGCCTCTCAAGGTTTTTAAGGTGCTGAATGTGCGTAACTATATTAAATCCAGTTTCTATGAGTTGAACTTGCAAGTTCTTTACAGTCTTGGGTAGTTTTTCTAGCAGACTCACAGACAATACACATCCACTTAGTGTCTCCAGTTTGTGACACTTAGTAATGGCCGTCATGACATCCATGTTAATATAGATAATCTGAAAAGTGATGATTATTTTCACTGTTAACGCAATTGTTAGCAAATGGTTTTCCATTACCTCTATTTATCGGGCATCAAATGCAATTAATTTTCAGTGTAACTAAATTCAGTAGTTATCACTCACGTCAAGGAAGAGATGGGTTAGATTCTTGCAAGTTTCAGTGATGGGAGATAAGTTCACCGAAACAGAAGTACCAGACAAACATAATGTCTGAATATTTGGTACCAGTTGAGCTGTGGAAAAAAAAATACTAGCTAGCTAGAGCATCAATAACTGGGGATTAAATATCTGTTTAACTAACTAACAGGGACTCCCATCACAAAGAACAGAAAGAAATAGATGTTAAGATATTTGTTATATTAGAATAGCTATTGTAAGAATGAACGGACCTCACAGGGTCCAAGATAGAATTCCCACAAACCATCCGGTGTTAGAAAAACACCACAACGTTATTCAATGATAACACAAAACTAGATTCTACAAAATGGTCTTTCGTTTCAGTTCCAAACAGGCAACGCAAACTAGGCAGAATCGTGCCGCAAGAATCCAGTTTGGTTTCAGTTTATCAGATTTCGAATCTGACAAAGACTCTGCTACAACGCTTGCCAGTTAACAATGCTACTTAGCTGTATCCAGACGAAGAGAATCCACCTTCCAAACGACTTTCAAACCCACACGTTCCAACAAGGTAACACTAGTTAATACAGTAAAACCGATTGGCCCAGTAAAATAGCAACATAAGCTAACTCTGAAGCTCTCTGACCAAACAAAATTAAGCGACGACACTCACCAGCATCATGCCATAAAAAAAACAGACGTATACCATAGACTGATAATTATCACCTTCTAATTTTGCCCTCATCTCATCCAGTTCTTCCTAGAACTGCACATAATCATACGACCCGAGCAGTGGTCGTCGAACTCTCTCCGAGCGTCGGAGCATAGATGTTGGTACATCGGGTTTGGTGAAATGGTCCTCTTCGACGAGATCAGATTATTATTAGATTCCTCTATTTTAAGTATTGATAATTTTATTAGATAGCTAGAATCATCATCTATTTAGTGATGTTTATAGTTGCTCGTTTCTATAATTCAATTAATAGCGTTCATTTTAACTAAAATTTCCAGCTTTATAGAAGTGAGTGCTGAAATGCAGTTAACTACCCATGGTCGTAAAGAGATCGTTGATTTTTGTATTATTTAACCAACTTAGTATTAGAATTTCCGTTGGAGAAAAATTTTATAGAATCCTTTATGAATGGTTACTGATACGAAGTAGTTTTGTTTTATTTAGTTTTTACATAAGTATAAAAAAATGTGTGATGTTCAATGAGCTGGTATATTACATGATAATGTATACAGTCGATTATCTACCAACAATCATTTCATTACAGATGTCACTTCAATATTTCCTTTAAGAGTTTTATCATTCTTCTTTATAAATTATTTTCTATTTGGCTTTCTTATTCAAATGTGGAGTATATTCTTTACTTTTCTTTCCAACATTTTCTCATGTCGTTATCCTACAATTTCTATACCCTTATTCATGTATTTTGCTCATAGGCATTTTATATTTTTTTAGTTTTTTGCTATTTATCTGATATCCTAAAAAAATTCTTAAAAAGTGTTCATATTAAATAAAGAGGAGTTCCCTCGTACAGAAAGAAGAGGTTCTTCTTTAGGAAAACGTCAATGAATAACAGCTGAAACTTATTTTCATGGTAGACTAAACTATAAAGATTATATTCATCACAAACTCTGAAATTGTGACATTTCTCAATTTCTTAATCTTCGCAAGACCCTCCCTCCAGTTGAGGATTAAAGTTAGATAACTTGAAAGAATAAACAGATCCTACCATGTCCAAGAACACAAAACCAAATTCTGCAAACTGGACATACGCTTCTGTTCCATACAGGCAACGCAACCTCAGAAAATTCGTGCCACCAGAATCCAGTCTGGTTTCAGTTTATCAGATTGCTAAATGACAAACACTCGGCAGCAACGTTTGCCCACTGACAATGCTTATGACAAAATATAACTGAAAATTATCACCTTTTAATTTTCCCCACAGGTATCTAAATTATCCTTGTTCTTTACAGATGGAACAATGAGCAAAAGAATTGTACATTTAAAATTGACTAATTATTATTGCTATAAAACTTTCTTTGAAATAAGCATTAGACAACATTTATTATTATACCAAATGCATAGATCAATTTTATGTTTTCAGGCCTTTTTTAAGTATCCAGCAGCATTTTTCCTAGTTACTAGAAAAAAGAGTAGCTAGTTAGTTGTTCCACATAATAGCTAGTAGCTAAATAAAGTCACTCACCCAAAGCTCTGCTTTCCAAGCGACTGCCTTTGAATTGGGAGAGACTGAGATTTGGGAGATTTTCACCAACAACTTTGAGAATCTTGTCAACTACCTGCTTCCTATTGGCTCTGGTCCAATCTCTACAAAGAAGTATAAACAATAGAGAAAATTATCATTATATTAGATTGGTTTAAAATCTATTTTAACCACTCAGAATCCTACTGCTGAAGTAAAAAAAAAGCTAGCTACAGAAAACTTCATAAAAGCAGTCGGAAAGAAAAGACAAAGTCGCCTACCACCAGTCTGTGACAATGCTCATGGATGCTGAAAAAAGGAAGGAAGAGGAAAATGAAGAGGTGATAGTAAATGAAGACTACCGAAGACAAAAATGTACAATCTAATAATTGAAAGGTATAGCTGAATCTAATGCTATCATCTAAAACTGTAAGTAGCATTAAAATTGGTAAACATGATAACATTCTACATAAAAATCTAAAGTCTAATTTTCAAGAATTCCCTGGGAACCAAAAGACCACAATAGAAAGTAGTTATGTCAGGTTGAAATAGTTAGCTAACTACTTATTGATGTAGCAAATTTAAATCTAATTAGCTACAGCTAGCCTGGTATCATGATTGAGAGCTGGCTAAAATGTATTCAACTATGTTCAAATACATGCCAAATCGTGTTCAGGAGAAGCAACTGGAGGTCATATCTCCTACTAATTATATCATCTTACTACCATTGACATGTTTTTTGTAAATAAAACTTCAATTTAGTAAGTAATTTTCAGAACTAATTTGCACAGTACTGTAGCTATAGGAAGAAAATAAGATAATTACTCAGCTAATTCAATTGATATTGCATACAACTTCAATTAGTTATTATTTATAGCTAGCTTTTTATGCACTGGATAGAAAAAAAAGTTAGCTGATCATCAGCTAAACAATTTACGAGTTATAATTCAGAGTAGTAATCTAGTAGCGACCTATTTATTAGATATAATTTGCCAAGTACAAGTTACAATTAAATTAAAGTTATTATATTGCTAATATAAGTAGTCACTATCTTAGAAAGTAGTTACATCTCTATTTGATTATCCAGTAGTCCTGTGAAGTCGCATCTAGAATCATGAGATGGGAAATGGGGAACAAGATCTTTTTCAAAATATGCTCTATCAGTAGTATAGTCCTCATCTTCACTAATAGAGCACCAGAACATGCCTCTGTAAAGTTCATAGATGAGGAACTGCCATCGTCTGCAGACTGTTGTTTAATAAATGAAATTTTCTGAATTACAAAATTAAATGATATAAATTCACTATTTCAAATTTGATCAAAACAGAGTGGACTTATAATTCAGCTAGATACTCAGTGGTTGATTATAAACTGACAAAAGTACTAAGCAGGTTATCACTATTCACTAACAATGTTCTTATTCATTTAAAACCATGTATCAAAACTCACACATCAATTTTGTATAAAACTGAGCTGAATTAGCTAATACTTCAGATTAGTTGAAATGTAGCTATTGAACTAATTATTAATGCATATGAAGTTAACACTTAATATTAATATTTGTAACAATAACTATCAAGACAATTTAAAAAGTAAAGATCTTACTTATCATAGATGTATTTGCATATCAAGATATAACAGGAGCATACCTCTTTCAACACCAAAGAGCTCTTTGAATTGAAGATGTTTGAAGATTGCCAGTAATACATAATCATTCAAGGAATGTATAGTAGGCTTGTCTGGTTCATTTTCCTCATAACTAACAATTTCAGGCAACGGAGGTCGCTTGTAGCAGTAGTTGCCAGGTGTCGGAATGAACTGCTTCTGCTTGAATGGTCGTTCTTCCTTGGCTCTCTCTATGCGCAAGTTTTGACCCCCAACCACTATAGGATTTCCTGAAGTTGACCATTTGATTAACCTGCAACAATTAATTTAGAGATCATTGTTATATCACTGAGGGATGGTGCACACTATTAGCAAGTTAATTACAAAAAAAAATCATATTCCTCACTACATCAAGCAGCTAGCTAACTAAGCACCATTTTTTATTATTCAATAATGTACCAATAATTGGCATATGATTTTTTTTTTATACACAGCAAATAGCTAAGTACAGTAATTAATCACTTTTTGGCATCATCCTCTGATACAACAACATAACCAAATCCGAGGTTCAATCTTGTATGGGAATCTCTCATTAACTTGGCACTGTGAACAAAATCAATGTACTGCATGAAAATATTCAGTAAATCATCTTCATTCAGCTGAAAAAAAAATAATAATTACACATTCAATGAAGAACTAATGAAGTCAAAGGCCATTTAATAAATATTATTAAAGATAGCAACTTACAAATAGAGGAATGTTCCCAACATACACAGATTTATAAACTGTCATTTGTGATTGAGCTGTTGCCATCACTGAGGTTATCCGGATTAATAGCTAGATTATAATTAATTAGTTTTCTATGGAACAAAAATATAATTAGAACCAACAAAGATGTGCATAGTAGCAGTAGAAACTATCAGCCAGAGTCCAGACTGCAGAAACTGGTAGAGAGTCCTAGAGAAGTAAGTTTTTCCAGTGATTATGTGTGCTTTCTTTGAGACTATTTATGAAGTAAATTAATGTTTTTTTACATGTTTTAGAACTTATTTCATATTTTACTGGAATTCTCTTCCTAGAAAGTATCCAGCAGACTGGCAACTTTGTCCACACTTGGAAACATGGCATGGCCATCCTTGGCATTTGCCAGTCTGAAAGGATGTCTTCCTCAATAAAGTAATTTATATAAATCTTATAACATCAGATCAAACCAACTCAAAATCTCTGGATTTAATTTGAAGAATTAAAAAATGGTATAAAATTGTGTTGAAATTGAGTTAGAAATTGATAAATACGAATAAAGAAAATTGTAAGCGACGAATTGTCCAGATACTAAAGTTAACTATATTAAGGGCTTCATATCACTAAGATGTCATTTCTCAAAAATCTAAAAGACAGAAAAGCCTAGAGCTATCTGAAAGTCTAATGTTATTACTACCAGATACTTAATTGTGCTATATCTCGAAAAATAAGCATTTCTACAACATATGGTATTCCTGAAAAGTCATAAAATGGCTCATTTCATCTTTTAAAAGTTGCAAAATATCGAAAATCAGAAGTGGACTTAAAGAACAAATTTACCGACCAAAATATTCAAAACATACTAACTAATAATGAAATGAATAAGCTGACCCCTCACTGTTGCCGGGTGATAATTTAGTATTGTACCTTGGCTAATCTCTATCTCTTTTCTTATTTTCAGATTACATAAAGTATGTGAGCAATAATGATGAGCTATCCTTAAGTATATTTTAAAGTTAATAATAAGTAATCTTGAGTAAATTTTGAGATATAAGCTCAAGTAATTCTTGAGTCCTCTGGTTGAAGCCTGTCTCTGTCTGTGAGGTGTCAGTGGAAAGAGTCCTTTGTATACAATAATTCTATAATGTGTATATATTCATTCTATTTCTGTATACAGAGTGGGTCAAAGAATCCCGAACCCAACATTTGATATATCTCAGAAACTACTAACATTATGATTTTTCTAAAATCACCATTGTGTTTGTCTGCTTTTTTTACACATATGATGATAAATTCAAATTTATTGATATATCAATATTGATGCTACAGTGATAATAGTAAGCGGTGTCATAAGTATGCTTGCGCACAAACATAAAGTTACGAAGATTGTTTTTAATTAAAGAAAAACATGATAATCCTTTATATTTATATCATATCATTAACAACCCATTATAAAATATATATTTAATCCATATTTCTTCCTTACTATCTACCAAATCCCTTCACATGTCCTCCATTTCTTCCTGGATTATCTGATTTAATCCATATTCTCATTGCTGCCATAACGATCGCTTTTCGACATTTGCTAACTGATGTGTTCAACAATCGCATTATTAAACTAATTTATGCAAATGTGGTGCCCCCAAGATCACTGGACATGACTACAGGTGATATTTTCTTATTTCGATATTGAAGAGTAATTCCAACTCTGCCTGTGAACTTAGACGACTTGAATGAGAGAATCACAAGTGAAGTGAATTTACTCAGAAAATTATGCATTAAGTAAAAGAGTTATGGCAGCAATGATAACAAGGATTGAATTATGTCAAGAAATGGAGGACATGTGTAGAAATTAAGGAAGGAATTAAGACAATATATTTATTTAATAATGGTTTGTTCAAGATATATTGTGAAGGATTGTTGTGTTAGGTATTTTTGTTGAAAATGAAAAAAAATTTATTGAATTTTTCTGTTTGTGCGCAAGCATACTTATGAACCCGCTTACTATTTACTATAATCACTGTAGCATCAATATTGATCTACAAATAATTTCAAATTTTTCACCATTCATTAAAAAAAGTAGACAAACACAATGGTAATTTTAGAAAATTCACAATGTTAGTAGTTTCTTAGATATATAAAATGAAAGTTGGGTTCTGCTTTTTTTTTTGACATATCCTGTATAGTCATTTAGTTATAATCATGTCATAATACATTTTCTTTCAGTGTGCTGTGCTCATCCACTCATGCTCCTTGATTCATACTCAATATTCAGAGGCGGGCACGCTCCGCTACTTGTAGCGGCGCTTCTTTTTGTGTAGCGGCATCGGTAGCACCGCTACTTTTGTGTTGCCGCTACTTTTTTCAGAAGTGCTAGAGGTTTTTCGCGCTACAGCGCTGCCGCTTTTTTTAAAATAAAAAATATTGAAGTTATCAGAGGAATCTAGATAAAAGTCTAAACAAGTGCGCAACCCTAGATAGCTAATCAGTTGTAAGCGATATTCAGACAAAACCACGCAGTGCGACCAACTGATATTCAAACAATGATTCACAGTGTGACCATAATAATGATATATGCAATCTGAATATTTGATATCAAGACAAAACCGCCTAATACGATCCCTGGACAGACAATTGGGCACACGACAATTTGGCCCCGAGACAATTATATTATTTACCAAATTTTTCAGAATTTACTGTATTAACTTAATTAAAGACCCTTGCTAATGTAATAACTAGGCTTGTGACAATATGCGTTTTGTATAAAAATATAGTCTAGAGCATATTTAAAATAAAGAATATTCATTACATGGAAAAAATATTCTCAGTATGAAGAATAAATAATTTTTAATAGAACATAATCTTTTCATGAATAAATACTATTATTCTTTTAAACTACAATAATTATCTGTTCCGAGATAGGTCATGTAAGAAACAAATTTCCTAGTTACAGTACCTCTATATAGTGAACTCCTGTGAAGTAAATGAGTTAGGATGTAGCCGATAGAAAATATGAATGTGGCTATTTTAGATGAAAAAGCAATAGAAAATAAGGATGTAGGTATTATAGACATAGCTACCAGAATTATTTGAGCATTCAAATTGAATTAAAGTTTATGTGAATTGTTTGAAGCCTGTTCAATGTTCAATATTGAAGAGGTTTATGAATTATTATTACAAATTTTATTCTTATAATCTCATTTTATCCCAACAACTGGTCAATGTAACATATAACCTTTAAAATTTACCCATGTTTTACCAAATATTTGTCTTTGTCAGACAATGTATACTACACATTGGATCCATATGACATGAGATTAGCATCCAAATGAGGTTTAAGGGGCTTGCTAATATAAACCTTATCAAGAATATGAATCAAATTTAAAAAAATATAAACGTATATATTGTTGGGGAGCCGTGTCCCACAACACTTGACTAATCGTACTTAGTAATAAGTTTTACAACACAGGTGCATGGGGCTTTAATGAAGTAAATTTGATGGGTAGCTTATATGTATTATATTGGACATGACAACGTAACAATAAGATCAACTGTCTGACAAACCAGGTCTGTAACGATACAGAAAAACTAATGTTACTAATCTATCTAAAATACAAATTACAGGAACATCAAAACATATGCAATCATTTACCTACCCTGGTCACGCATTACTTCATCTTAAAAATACTTTGATCTTAATCTTTAACATTTACACTTTTACACAATGTTTTGTATCTGAAACATATGAAAGAAGCAATAATTTACCAACACTTCACAAGCACCTAACTAACACATGTCGTCACTGCATGAAAACTAAATATGTACTAACCTGCATGTGTGATATTTTCTGTGAAGTTAACGATGTACAATAATCCTAACTAGTTCTAAGTAGCTACCTACAAGTTGTGTCATCTACTAAGTGACACAGTAATATAATGACTTCCTATTTCAAGGTTACATATTTAATGAACGGTTAGGTACAGGTCATGCCTCTACAATATAAACATTTCTTTATTGTGTCTTCTGTCCAATCTTTTCCTAGGCTTAATTGTTTTGGGGCCCAATTGTCCTGGGCCCAACTGTCTGTGCACCATACGATCAACTTACACATCGTCTTACGCTATTATGCGCATGTGTTTATGCAATAAAATGGGTTTAACTCAATGGTTTTTCTAGAAAATTTAAGGAAATGTGCATCTACATTGAAAGTAACTTTAAAAAAAATTAAAGTAATTCAAATAGTATTTCGGATGCTTCAATCATTTTACTAAAAAGTTACTCATTTTCAGTGAACCACGCATAACAATAAAATTGCATAAATAAACGTTTTAAATAATTCTATATCTATTGTACTTTTTTAAGCAATAGCGTTCATGTGTAGTTTAACTGCTAATTTTGAGTCAATATCTGGTTTGATTTTCCCTCGTTTCCACCATTTTTAAACGATGCTTATCCATCAAATCTGTTAAATTCTGAAATATATCAAACGTTGTCATCTTACAAAAGTCTTCAGTATCCTTTCAGAGCTCATCTTTCGACAAGAACTGACATTTCGCACATACACATTCTGCTTTAGGATTGACTGAAGCTCTTCAATTGGGTTTGAATCTAGAGAGAGACTGGGACATACTATCAACTTGTCACTGACGAACTTATTACTCCTAAGGAAATTCACAGTTGCCTTAGTAGAGTGAGAATGAGCGTTCTTATGTATGAAAATAACTTTTATAATGCAGCAGGTTTCCTTTTCAGCCAATGAAAAAATCCACAATTCAAAAAGTTAATATAATTAGCAGAATTCATTTTCACTCCTGGAATCCTGGAAGATCCGACCAATTCATTTTCAATGGTCCCAGCCCAACATAGCTACCCAAAGGTAGCTATGCTTCAGCCCAACAGTCAGGGCCTTCGAGAGTTTGCACTCATTTTGTCTTTGTAGAGTACTGTTTGGTAATCAGTCTTACCCTTTCACTCCGACTTTTGCAAAGTCAAAATTTTGTGTTTTGCAACATTTCCCTGTTCATATGACACCTATAAACCACTTCAACCAATATCTCTAGTTATTGCTAGATTATCAGGCATGGGACAAAAGTGTCCCAACAGTATTATAAAGAGCAAAAATTTGGGACAATTTGGACCCAACAGTATTTCACTAATAGTGAAAATAAATGACATAGGTGTATTATAATACTGTAGGGACAGATCTGTCCCTACACATACAGCTGCCAACTCCCCCTTTCGATTAACCCTGATTTGCCCCATCCCAAGCCATTTTAGTGGTAGAAAATGCATTTTAGTACTTAAAAATTATTATTGGGACAAAAATAACCCATTAGGAGCGAAAGGGTCAAGATACGTCTCCACCAATACTAACCTTTTTTGTGTATCCTTCGAAAGAGGCTTGGTAACAGGTGAAACATAAGAAGCAATTAGTTACAGTATTCTACAGTAGGGTGGAGCGAAAAAACATTTTTTTTATATTGAAATGCAATTACCTGTAGAAAGTTGTGAAATGACATCGGATTGAAGCACAAAAAATTTCAGGCAAAAATATTGATGTTTACAGGCAGCAACATTCCATAGAGTTTTTGAATTTTATGGAAAAACGAAGTTTTTGAAGTTTTGGATTTTTATGAACTTTTTGATGGAAAATTTATCTACATTTAGTGACTAAATGACACTTTCATGTACAAACTATGCCTTTGTGTAATTTGAAGGCATTTGAAGATAGTTTATTGGGTCCATACAATTACCGGAACGGGACATGAATTACCGGAACGGAGTTGTTTTTCCTATTTATGTAATTTAGTTATACAAATGGTCGATATATCAGACAGTCTGTATTTGGTGCACAAAATCCCACTGACTTTTTTAAAAAAGCTGAAAAAATCCACCATGAATTTCCATTAATTTGGCTAATCCACCAACATTTTCCCAATATATCCACCGAAAATTGATGGTAACATAGAAATAAATAACTAAAAATCTACCGACTTTGCCAGAATATTATTTCAATGGGGAAAAAATTCCACAGACATGTCGGTGGAATTTACCACCAAATACAGACTAGGAGATATGGTCTAAATGATATCATATTTAACCATTTTACACTCATTTCGTCCCATGATAGTTACAAAACGTATGATATATAGACAAACATTTTACAAGAGTATATGCTGAAATTAGTTTTCTATATAAGATATTTCATAGAAAATACTCTAAGGAGAAACTAAAGTAATTTTGGTGTGATTATGTATTATAATCTTATTGAGAAATAATGCTAGTTATGTAGTTTAGGTATATATTTGGTCCAAATGGTATCATATCTAACCATTTTGTACTAATTTCCCAGTCTGTATTTCATGGTAAATTCCACTGACATGTCGGTGGGATTTTCCCCCCTTAAATATAATATTCTAGCAAAGTCGGTGGATTTTTAGCAATTTATTCCTATGTTACCATTAATTTTCGGTGGAAAATGGGTAAAATGTTGGTGGATCAGCAAAATTACTGGAAATTTAAGATGGATTTTTTTTCAGCTTTTAAAAAAAAGTCAGTTGAATTTCGTGCACCAAATACTGACAGGCTAATTTCTGCTCGCTCGTAATCGCTACCCAACGTCTGAAATAGACACCGTGATTCTGCATTAGCCTATGGCCCTATAGTATTATTGAGTTCTATATTTTCACTTTTTTCAGTACCTACAATTTTAAATTTTCTCTATATAGTTAGGTACCATGGTTCTTAATTAAGCAGGTAATATGATGCAATAGTTAACAAATTTTATAGGTAGCTTAAATAGTTCCTCTAATTTTCTACCTTGAAGCTGCTTCTTTTGAAATTAATTCTGAATTTCACAATAAAAGAATTACCTGCGTAATAATTAATCTAACTAGTGAAAACTGAAAACTGTAGTGATCATAGCTATTCCACTACATATATATTTCATACTTAACTATATATTCAGCTTTAAACTTTAAATAACTTTACATAGAATATCGTGACGATATTTAATTGTTAGCTATTGTTCCAATAAATAAGGTTACCTAACAGCGTCCAGAATGTTCACCCCAGGCTGCAATAATTACACGACACAGTCGGCTAAAGTTTATAAGTTTCTTTGGTGTACCTGAAGTAACAGTTAAAAAAGAGGGGAAAATAGTCTTAGTTTTTCAAAGAATTTCAAATTTCTTTCCAAAATGACCAAAAATCTCAAAATTCTCTCCACTAAGCACTAATTACATGTAAACATAGGAATTAATTAGGAAATTGTAGCCAGATAATTCAGGAGACTAATTTCAAAAATCAAAGCCTCAACAGTCACCAGATAAACTTCACAACTTCATGCATCTTTTGCAGATGCCAGACTGGGTGGAATTTTTCTCTATTGAAAATAACATTCCATCAATCATCAATGTTGGTGTTTTTTTTTAGCTATTTATTCCTATGTTATGGAAAAAATGTTGGTGGATCAGCCAAATTACTGAAAATTTATCATTTATGGTGGATTTTTTCAGCTTTATCAAAAAGTCAGTGGGATTTTGTGCACCAAATATAGACTGGCATGAAATCCCACTGACCTTTTCAAAAAGCTGAAAAAAATCCAGCATAAATGTCCAGTAATTTGGCTGATCCACCAACATTTTACCTATTTTTCCACCACAAATTAATGGTAACATAGAAATGAATAGCTAAAAATCCACCAACTCCGTGACTTTCCTAGAATATTATTTTCAATAGAGAAAAAAACACTTAGTCACTTGCCAGGTCATTAAACAATCATGTTCAGAGTATGTCAGTTAAGGCCAAAAATTGGCTTTGATTTCTAAAGGTCAAAACTCAGATGTCTAATTGGCTTTAAATTTTGAATTAATTCGTAGGTATGATCCCATGTTAATTTTGGCTTGAAATCTTCAAAAATTGAGCCAAATTGGCTTGGCTCAGAATTTTTGTGAAATTTTGGCTCAAAAAGTGGGCAATATCTAAAAAACGGAAATGAATTAATAATCAGCGTGAGCGTGCACGCTCACGTCACTGTCTAAAAGCTGGAAAAAGGAATTTGCGTTCACGCCCACGCAACTAAGTTGACTAAAATATGGAAAAGTGGAATTTTATGGAATTTCTTGGTGTGCACGCTCACGCAACTGTCTAAAACTCGGAAAAATTAAAATTATTAGCGTGCACGCTCACGCAACTGTCTAAAATACGGAAAAAAAAGAATTGGCGTGCACGATCACGCAACTGTCAAGAACGCAGAAAATTAAAAAAAATTGGCGTGCACGCTCACACAAATGTCTAAATTAAAATAATTGGCGTGCACGCTCACACAAATGTCTAAATTAAAATAATTGGCGTGCACGCTCACCCAACTGTCAAAAACGCAGAAAAATTAAAAAAAATGGCGTGCACGCTAATGCAAATGTCTAAATTAAAACAATTGGCGTGCACGCTAACGCAAATGTCTAAATTAAAACAATTGGCGTGCAGGCTCACGCAACTGTCTATAATATGCGGGAAAAAAAAATTGGCGTGCACGCTCACGCAACGGTTTTGTTATTTTTCTCTCTAACTCCGCCCCTGTTCTCTCTAATAGCGAAAAATGTCTTGGCGAGCGCCACGAAATTGTGATCGCTCACTGCGCGATAGAACCAACACCGCCACCGTTTTAGAGGTGATGAAATTGTCACTGAAGCCTGCTAAAGAGATTTGAAGTAGTGGAAAAAGTATTTTGTTTCATTTTAAAAATTATTTAAGACTTTGTACGGCTACTGCGCGATACAAAAAAAGAATGAACGAATCTGTGTAGTGTCCAGTGTTGCCATACAATCAATGGAATTAAACTCTTTAATATATACGCATGGAATTGCTTCACACAACTATC
Source organism: Caprella mutica (assembly GCA_947561585.1). NCBI lineage: Eukaryota > Metazoa > Arthropoda > Malacostraca > Amphipoda > Caprellidae > Caprella > Caprella mutica. The sequence continues at coordinate 100,784 of CANNZV010000423.1, forward strand.
AAAAAGATAATTAACTGAATATATATTCGTGATGACATCGAATTTTATTGGTACGATTCATTTCATAGTAAATTTTTCAATTTTCCCTAAATTTCAAAGCACGATCACCGCCACATCGACACATCTAGTGTAATAGCAATTTTGAGTATGGTGAGCGCTATATCTGTAGAGAGAGACAACACCGCCATGGCGAGCGCCACAGTGTAATACGGGCTTTACTAACTAAGTATTATATCGTCCAAAGGCAGTTCACCTTATTAAAAATGCGTGCTTGAACAATGTGAAGAAAATGGCAATGATTAGTTTTTGTAAAAACATTAATATTTAACGTTAATCTGTACAAATAATTTAACTTGAAGAAGTAAGTGTATCAGTAGCGTGCAATGATCTCTCACATTAGTGCTGCTCAAGTGGAAGAAGAGTAGATGATAATTAGGGTTGTGACAATATGCATCTAAAATCATAATAGCATAGACGAAACGAAATGTAATGGTATCGAATACCGCTGATTTAGTACATTCAATACTCTTTATTTCTCTCCATCCATAATATTTTCAGAATCTATGATTTTAAACGCACATTGTCACAACCCTAATGATAACTGTGCTGTTTTTAATAAGGCTATATTAACAGTATCACAGATACAAAATCAATGTTTTATTATTTCCCAGCATGACCAAAAACCTCTGAAATATACAATCGATATTGTCACACTAATTTAAAATTTCTGTTATCTTTTCACTAAGAAAAAAAGTGCCGCATGTTTCTATCACGCCAACATATAATTCCGTTAAAAATTAAACTATGATATCGTCACGATAATTTATAATTTCTGTTATATTTTCACTAAGCAGCGTACGCCGCATGATTCTATCACGCCAACACATAATTCCATCCGATATTAAACTATACAATATTGATATCGTCACGCAAATTCAGAATTTTTGTTATCGTTTCACTAAGCAGCATGCCGCACGTTTCTATCACGCCAACACATAATTCCATCCAATAACAAACTATACAATTGACATCGTCACGCCAATTTATATTTTCAGTTATCGTTATACTAAGTTACGTGACGCACGTTTCAATCACGCCAACTCATAATTCCATCCGATATTAAACTTTACCATTGATATCGTCACGCTAATTTATTATTTCTGTTATCTTTTCACTAATCAGTGTGCTGCATGTTTCTATCACGCCAGCACCAAATTATATCCGAAAACAAACTATACAATTGATATCGTCACGCTAATTTATAATTTCTGAATCCTTCTTTTCCAAATTTTAGACAGTTGCGTGAGCGTGCACGCCAACTTTTTAAAAAAAATTCTGCGTTTTAGACAGCTGCGTGAGCGTTCGCGCCAAATTTTTTCATTTTTTCATGTTTTTAGACAGTTGCATGAGCGTGCACGCAAATTTTTTTTTTCCACGAATTAGACAGTTGCGTGAGCGTGCACGCCAAGAACTAAATTTTTTCGTGTCTTAAACAGTTGCGTGAGCGTGCACGCAAATTTATTTTATTCCGCGTTTTAGACAGTTGCGTGAGCGTGCACGCCATTTTTCAATTTTTCCACATTTTAGACAGTTGCGTGAGCGTGCACGCAAATTCCTTTTTCCCACAATTTATACAGTTAGGTGAGCGTGCACGCCATGAAATTCCCCAAAATTCCATTTTTCCGTGTTTCAGTCAATAAAAAGTGACGTGAGCGTGCACGCTCACGTTTTTTCTGCATTTTAGTTAGCGCCCAAAAATTGGCTTACAATTTCCCTGCCTTTGAAACATTGGTACACATCAGAAACAACCACGGCAAAATTTTTTATATACAATTAACTAATTAAGTCGCTGCCCAATGCAGAGGCACACTGCCGTGTGTTCGTATTTGTTCATGCGCCGCTTTAAATATTTTTAAATTCTGTACTGAGGTTCCATTAATTAACCATTTATTGAATGGCGCGACCTCCAGGGCCACTCTTGTTTTCCGTTATAAAAATTTTACTTGGATATTTTAAAATATGAAGATGTCCCTGTCGAGACTTCCAGTACCCCTTTAGAATGAAATTTCAGTAGCGTCTGGCATCTATTTGCGCGACACTAACTAATGCCATCTATAGTGTGTTTAATTTTCTGTCGATATTTTATGCTAATTGTTAATTTATTAGTGTGCTTGGAGTAACTGTACCAATTAATTTTGTTGCGTGTATATATTAGGATCGTATATAGTACACCAAACAGTTCATATTATGATAATATTGTATTATCTATATTCACACTTTTATCTCTGGTCTAGAGTTCCTACAGGAAGGCAGGGAACCATAGGTCCCATCATGTTTCTGAGGACCTCACACTCAATACCCCTGATAGCATTTCACTATAGGGCCAACGTCAGTAAGCGTTGGCAATGTAAAGGGACGATCGGGCATTGTCATGCCAGTGCTATTACACACTGGGCCAATGCAATGAAAACGACACTGGGCTAACGGTTGCCAAACAGCACTGGCCCAATGAAGAGAAACATTTGTTAACCAATCCATTGATTTTTTGATGTACCAGTATATTCATTATATGGTCTACCGGTTCTATGTATAGCAGTCATCGTCAGACAATCAGAGAAAATAGGTGTAAACGATATCTCCTAACTTCAATCACATCAAATAGCCAATTTAATATCCTCAATTGAGTATATCTTCGAAATTGTAGCTGTTTCTGGAAACGGGAAAATATCCTTTCCTGTTCTTTTTCTTCTCTAAAGCCCTTTGTGATTAAATTTTCTGTCACCGAGTCTTTTATATTTAATTCATGCTCTCACTATATGCAGTTACTACTATGTTCCATTTATTTATAATCCATTTCATTTAGAAAATTGTAACATTCGTATTTGTATTTGGTTACAGGTACCGTTGTACTTTCACCTCATCAATAACTGTAATAGCCAGAAGATTCTTCTCCTCATACAAGTGTCCTTTCAATTTTCCTTTGCAACTCGTAAAACCTAAAAACAAACGAACACTATTTTTGAGGCACATGAAATTAACTATTTGTGTGTACAGGCATCCCCCGCTTTAGTTACCAAATCACGACTCAGTTTAGTTACCAAACGGTAACTAAAACGAGTAAAAGTCACTTATAATTGTCACTCCTTGATAATATATCATTTTCTATGAGTTATAGAAAGAAAATTTGTTTTGGAGTTATTAGGGTACTACTTATATAAGCATATTGTGATACTAATAATAATATAGGTACAGTCTTGCATTGCTTGTAACTGTGATGAAAAAGTTTAAAGGTCCTCTCCAGGCTCCGGGAAAAAAATGAGTTTATTACATAATATTATAGAACTAAGGTCTACGATCATTATTCCGCAAACCGCATACAATTCGGTTCAGTATATATTTTATTATTTGCTTTTAAAGTTTTTTAATACTATATGAGCAACAATCGAGCGAATCTCCAACCTGACGCTGAGAAAGAAGATTGTACACTCTTTGTTTTGATTTCAAATTCAGATTTTTAAATAAACAATGCGTTTCTGGCCTTCTTTTAAGATATTAATTGTTTCTTCAAGTGTATAAACGTTTCTATAATAAGTTTATCCAAATTTAAACCTATAAACTAATAATAAATAGATTTATTAAACCAAATACCTAGTTGACAATCAAAACAAATGGTGTACATTCTTCTTCTTCAGACTGAAAATTAGAAAGTTGGAAGTAAAGTAGGTTTTGTAGAGTTTGGATTATAAATATCTTTAAAAGCATATAAAATTTAAAATATGCTATCAAATTTGATGGGGTTTGCAGTAAAATGATAAGAAACCTTAGCCTCGTTGATTTAAGTAATAAAAAAATTTGCTTGGAGAGGACCTTTAAAGTCGAGCATTTAGCTATTAAATGTTTTAAAATCCATCCATAGCTTAACTCTCACTCAGTATAGGTGAGTAATTAATAGATAGGCCTACATAGATTTCTATAATTATTGTGCAACAATTAACAAACAGAAATTTTATGCTCTATGAAATATTTTTGTAAGTAGGGTACTAAGTTCCAAGTTATTGGTTGATTCTACATTTTCGGACACGTCAGAAACGAAAGTATTATAATTATTATTTAACTTCTATTCTAATTGGTATCATGGATACAAATTGAAATAAAAGTTGAATAATGATTAATAAATAAAGATTTTCACGTGTTCGAAAATATGGAACCGTGCAATAACACGGAACTTACCTTCAAATGGGACATGTTGAATTTCTGAAGCAATTGCTTCTAATAACCTCATCTGGATTATAATTTTAGTGTTTTTTTTTTTTTTAGTTACCGTGAAATAATCACAGAAAATTGTCTCCGTTTTCTATGTCTACGAACGGTTCTTATTTCGAAACATGACTCGAAATATGTACAACTTTTACTAAAGCGAGTTGTTCTTAAAGCGAGGCCTGCCTGTATATCATAACTCTATGTATAACTGAAAACCCTAATCTGAGCTAATTTTAATGAGCCAATGTTACAAATATAATGTTGTAACATGGAAACGGCAATTTATAGAAGGCTGTCATTAATTAGAAAAGTTTTAATAATGTATTGAAGGCAGTCCTTATCTAGGAATATTCCGATAAATGTACTCTCAGTTTTATGGCTCTTTTAATAATGTTCTTTGTAGTAATTTGCACATATGCGATATGTACTGATTTTTACTGTTTCCGTGTCATTACTTTGATTTAAAACTATTGAATAGATTTATGTCACAGCAACTTATGGTGATATTTATTTTAATGCTGCATATGTAATATTAATGTCATAGCTACCTATGTCATATTAATGTCATAGCTACCTATGCCATTTTTGTGTCATAGCTACCTATGCCATATTGCTGTCATACCTACTTATGTCATATTGCTGTCATAGCTACCTATGTCATATTGCTGTCATAGCTACCTATGTCATATTGCGGTCATAGCTACCTATGTCATATTTGTGTCATAGCTACCTATGTCATATTTGTGTCATAGCTACCTATGTCATATTTGTGTCATAGCTACCTATGTCATATTGCTGTCATAGCTACCTTTGTCATATTGTTGTCATAGCTACCTTTGTCATATTGCTGTCATAGCTACATATGCCATATTGCTGTCATAGTTACCTATATCATATTGCTGTCATAGCTACCTATGTCATATTGCTGTCATAGCTACCTATGCCATATTGCTGTCATAGTTACCTATATCATATTGCTGTCATATCTACCTATGTCATATTGCTGTCATAGCTACCTATGCCATATTGCTGTCATACCTACCTTTGTCATATTGCTGTCATAGCTACCTATGTCATATTGCTGTCATAGCTACCTATGTCATATTGCGGTCATAGCTACCTATGTCATATTTGTGTCATAACTACCTAGGTCATATTGCTGTCATAACTACCTAGGTCATATTTGTGTCATAGCTACCTATGTCATATTGCTGTCATAGCTACCTATGTCATATTGCGGTCATAGCTACCTATGTCATATTTGTGTCATAGCTACCTATGTCATATTGCTGTCATAGCTACCTATGTCATATTGCTGTCATAGCTACCAATGCCATATTGCTGTCATAGCTACCTATATCATATTGCTGTCATAGCTACCTATGTCATATTGTTGTCATAGCTACCTATATCATATTGTTGTCATAGCTACCTTTGTCCTATTGCTGTCATAGCTACCTATGCCATATTGCTGTCATAGCTACCTATGTCATATTGCTGTCATAGCTACCTATGCCATATTGCTGTCATACCTACCTATGTCATATTGCTGTCATAGCTACCTATGTCATATTGCTGTCATAGCTACCTATGTCATATTGCTGTCATAGCTACCTATGCCATATTGCTGTCATAGCTACCTATATCATATAACATATTGCTGTCATAGCTACCTATGTCATATTGCTGTCATAGCTACCTATTTCATATTGATGTCATAGCTACCTATGTCATATTGCTGTCATAGCTACCTATGCCATATTGCTGTCATAGCTACCTATATCATATTGCTGTCATAGCTACTTATGTCATATTGTTGTCATAGCTACCTATGTCATATTGCTGTCATAGCTACCTATGCCATATTGCTGTCATAGCTACCTATGTCATATTGCTGTCATAGCTACCTATGTCGTATTGCTGTCATAACTACCTAAGTCATATTGATGTCATAGCTACCTATGCCATATTTCTGTCATAGGTACCTATGTCATATTGCTGTCATAGCTACCTATGTCATATTGCTGTCATAACTACTAATGTCATATTCATGTCATACCTACCTATGTCCCCTTATTCTGTAGATTATTTATTTTTAAGTACAAAGAAAAAATTAGATAAGTTGCCCTAGAAGCGAAAGCTTTTCCGAGCCTAAAATCTCTTATTTCTAATACATTTCGTTTTTTTAATGAGCATATACAGTAAAACTCCTGAGTTATGAAGTTTTTTTTATGAAGCACCCGAGTAATGAAGGACCTGAATTATGAAACGCTCCTGAGTTATGAAGTATTTTTCTTTGTTAAAATCATAGAAAACGATAATTCTTGAGGTATAACTATACCTTTTCCAAGTCAAGTTGGCAGAATTGAAAAATGAGTCGGCACAAGTGAAAGTCATATTGCAGAAGTGAAAATGAAAAATGCAAATATGAATAGCAATTACAATAAAGGAGTTTTTTTAAAGAATATCACAACTTCAATCCAATTGTGGGTTTTTGCAATCTCCTCCACCAGACTCTACCATATAATAAGATAATACTTTATTATAGAATAATACTCTATTACAGGATAATACCCAATTATACGAAAATAACCAATTATAGGAAAATACCCAGTAATTATTATAGGATGATATCCAATTACAGGATATCACCTATAATTGTGTATTATCCTATAATGGAGTACTATATATGGAAATGTAAATCAGGAAGGCAAAGATTTACTATGAAGTATAGGTTATCAATAAATCGGTTATATTGAGTATAAACTGTGTTTTCTTTATTGTTTGAGATTTAAATGTGTATTTTTTGTTAATGATTTAAATTTAGGCATAAATGACTACTACCAAGATATATATTAATTATTGTACAAACCTCTCCAATTGGGGTATTGTGGAGCTGTGAGTCAGGCATCACTGTTTCAGGTAGTCCCAATTTTGTAAAATTAATATTCGGGAATAATCAGTACAGAAGAGTGTTAAGACTAAAGATGGACAAAATAAGGATACAAAAAGACTGTGGTGGGAAAATATAAATGATAAATGACCAAATACATTCAAAATGTATATATAAATTCAGTATAATATCCATAATAGTTATTCTTTCATCACTATAAACTTTTATTATAGGACGGAATCTTCATCAATACATACTATAAGAAATACAGTCATTAAATTATTTCTAGTAAGTTTAATTCTTCAATTAGAGTATAAATTGAATGTTATTGTAACAATATAAATTAATTACTTTGATGTTTGTTGGGAACTAGCGTTATGCTATAAGTATAAAAGACAAATAACATTAAAGAATTGATAAGCATGGTAAAAAGAAATAAAGACAATATAACAGTTCGGGGCTCGAAAATACCATTCACTTATAACTGAATATTCAACTAAATGTTGAAGCTGTCTGATTTTCCTGTAATTTTTACTTCCTCTAATAAAATTATATATACAAAAGTAGCAACCTACAAACCAAAAATACTTACAATTTATAAATCTGATGATAAAATATAACACCATGAGGGAAATTCCCTAACTGAAGAGACCTGAGACTATAGAACAATTTTTCTTCAACCACTCAACTATGATAAAGTAGTTGTATTTGAGCACCACAACTCTCTCATTTATCCAACACCATTTATTGAGAAGATTGGAGTCAACAAATTAGTAAAGTTAGACAAGTTAAAATCTACTCATCAATTGAAAGAATTATATTTAGTTATCTACTAGCATATTAGGATATTCACCATTCCACAGGAGTTAGGTATTGAAATTATAGTTTCAAATATAATTATTATGATATGCGTAGATAAAATAATATAATTCCATTAAATAACCAAGAAAAGCAAGCTTGTTGAGCTTTCTACTCGTTTGTAGCAAGAATCTATTATGACTGAAGTGTAGCTTTGTACATTGCATTGTTAATGTTGCCAAGTGGGACTAAAATGGCCAGGGATGAGAATTTGCATAATATAAATTGATATCTTGATATTAAATTTGCTAATTTCTCTTCAAACTGTTGAGTATCATCATTTACTATCAATAAACTTCTCGGAAACAGCCTGTAACCTCTTAAGAGATAGTGAGTTAGGTTGATTGTGTGGTTCTGTCACCAGTGTGAACTTTTTGATGTTTATTGCGATGAGATGAATCAGAGAACACCTTATCACAATAATCACACTTGAATGGCTTTTCACCAGTATGAATTCTCTCGTGTGTAATGAGAGTAGATGAAACAGAGAATGCCTTATCACAATGTTTGCATTTGAATGGCTTTTCACCAGTATGAATTCTCTCGTGTCTAGTGAGATGAGATGAAACAGAGAATGCCTTATCACAATGTTTGCATTTGAATGGCTTTTCACCAGTATGAATTCTCTCGTGTGTAATGAGAGTAGATGAACCAGAAAATGCCTTATCACAATGTTTGCATTTGAATGGCTTTTCACCAGTATGAATTCTCTCGTGTGTAATGAGAGAAGATGAACCAGAAAATGCCTTATCACAATGTTTGCATTTGAATGGCTTTTCACCTGTATGCATTCTCTCGTGTGTAATGAAAGTAGATGAAACAGAAAATGCCTTATCACAATGTTTACATTTGAATGGCTTTTCACCTGTATGAATTCTCTCGTGTGTGATGAGAGTAGATGAACCAGAAAATGACTTATCACAATGTTTGCATTTGAATGGCTTTTCACCAGTATGAATTCTCTCGTGCCTAATGAAAGAAGATGAATCAGAGAATGACTTATTACAATGTTTGCATTTGAATGGCTTTTCACCAGTATGAATTCTCTCGTGTGTAATGAGAGTAGATGAAACAGAGAATGCCTTATCACAATGTTTGCATTTGAATGGCTTTTCACCAGTATGAATTCTCTCGTGTCTAGTGAGATGAGATGAAACAGAGAATGCCTTATCACAATGTTTGCATTTGAATGGCTTTTCACCAGTATGAATTCTCTCGTGTTTAATGAGAGAAGATGAATTAGAGAATGACTTATTACAATGTTTGCATTTGAAAGGCTTTTCACCTATATGAATTCTCTCGTGTCTAATGAGACGAGATGAAACAGAGAATGCCTTATCACAATGTTTGCATTTGAAGTACTTTTCACTTTTTTTCGGTGTTATTTCCTTCTCGGGGCTAGTAGTACACCCAAATTTTCCACTGAAAGGTGTTTCACATTGTTCCATTTTCACTGTATCTAGAATATTTACTCTTCCTATGAGTGTTTGATTGATCTCAGAATTAGTGTCACTTTTGTCATAATCAAAATTTTCTTGTTTGATCGTTATATCATCGTCAGAAATAACATTCTTAACATAATTAAGGTATGTAGTTTGGGGTAAAAGTTCCTCTTGATTTGCTCCCTTTACTAGACAATCGTGATCAACACCTTGTCGAGAGAGATCCGGAACATCTGGCTTGATGTCATTATCTATCAAGTAGGTCACATTGGATGAGTCAGCAATAACTCCCTCTACATCTATTGAAGAACCTTCATCTATGGACTCCATCTGAAAAAATTGAATGATTACAGTTTTATCATACTGATATCAAAATAAGAATCGTTAAAATAGACTTTTGAAGAGTAGGCAGTCATGACTGTTCCTTCACTAACAAAATCACTCACCATAATTTGGTGACAATGTTCATGGAAAACCTAATCCATGAATACAGTTACCAATGGAAGTGAATAGAATCCAATGTATAATTTTATATTAATACAGCACTGCTCTCATAATACTTTCTCTCCTACTCGTTTCTATCTCATTTTCAATAAAGCAGTTATCTATTAATCTATTTTTCACTGATAATAGGAAGAATAAAAATTAATAAGTTCACTATGACATTGTAGCGGGTCCTGGCATTATCATAAATAGGCCAGTTACTCCTACAATTATTATTCGTTTATTTTTGTTTTATTTATAATTAATGTAAGACATGTTGTATTTTCATTTATTTAATTTCAAAATAGTTTTCTCCAATGGAATTCACTGTCAATATTCAAACTAATTATTATGTTTGTTTTACATAATAATATTGTATATTTGTTTAAATTTAGCTTAGTAGGAATTGTATAGCGTTTAAGAGTTCATAAATAAATAATCTGGTATCTCTTATAGTTTTCATTCTCTTTGATATGTTGCTATAAGAGATATTTGTAAGACGGTTACCACAGTCTGGGAATACACCTTGCCGTAACGGACTAACTTTGGCGTTCAAGTTTGGCACACAAGGTTACCCTTAACGGACTAATAACGGCGATGGTAACGCCTAACGTCTTACTACATGAAACGAGTAATATAAAAGATAATGACTTCTTGAAAGAGTATAAACGTATCAGTGATAAGGACAAATAAATGATATCAATATGGTGAATGGAACTTATGTAAAATTTCATGTATTATGAATGGTTAGCGCCACATGATATCTACATTCAAGTTACTAATTAATTATATTACATCATTATTTCCATAACCCAACCAACTGTGTAGTCTCAAAATAATTAACATGATATACTTTCATCACAATCAAAAATACTCCCGACAAATATCTTCCTTTGGGCTTAAAATAATGAACTCTGAAGTGAAGCCGATTGTTATTGAAGTGAATTAATTATAATTCATTACCATATTACAGTAAAATGGGAGAGAAATCAACAGAGTTCATTGGATCAATAAAAATTAGCCTATTTTGGTCTATTTATAAAAAAAATTACATGATAACTGATATACAATTAAAATAGGCTTAGAGGTGACCTTTGGAAGATTCCCTTCCAATTTTAAACAATATATTATTAGTTTATTTACTGAACATTAAATTAAAGTTTCACATTCTAAAATCTATCACTGCTTCAAATATTGCAAACACTGAAATGATAGATTATTATTATGATCAGCATGACATTTACCACATCTAATAGGCATATTTCAGATAATTGATAGTGTCGGTGAGTTGATATCTTCTAGTCACCAAGAGGGGAAAACAAGTGGTATTCTCTAATGAATTAATTAATTCATTATCTTCTCTGTTAAAGATGTACAGACTTGGAAGGTCTCTTCCAATCTACAATATTTGATACTCTATTCCATATATCCTAGTTACTGGTTATAAAACTGCAAATGATTTCAAATTTTGTTCTTTATATTTACTACAATATGTGATTTCAGTAGTTTCACTAGTTTGGATGGATTTGGCTCTACCCTCCTTTTTTCTAAGCAGAGTGTGAACGAACACCACCGGTTTCAAAATTTCCCACCGACAACCTCGGCGTTATTCACAAATAACACAAAATCAGATTCTGCAAACTAGACCTGCGTTTCTCTTCCAAACATACGAAGCAAACTCAGCAGACTTGTGCCTACAGAATCAAGTTTGTCAAATTGCTAATCACACAAACACTCATGGATGGAAGAGGAAAATGAAGAGGTGATAAATTGAATCCAACGAGCCTACCTAAAACAAAAATCTAATACCTCGTAGTTGAGGAGCAGAACTCTAGCACTATCGTCTAAAACTGCAAGTATAGTTTAAATAATAATAAACATACAAGATATTAAGAATGAAAAAAGACAATACATAATTCAAATTGCAATAGTTCTGAACCCAAAGATACGCCACCCCATCTCTTCCAATTTACCCCAGACAGTTTTAGGATAGAGCACCTGGGCTTTTCACCAGTATAAATTCTCTCGTGTGAAAGAAGAGTAGATGAATCAGAGAATGCTTTATCACCATGTTTGCATTTTAATGGCTTTTCACCAGTGTGAACTCATTGATGTCTACTGCAATTAGATGAAACAGAGAATGTTCTATTATAATAGTTACACTTGAATGGTTTTTCACCTGAATGAATGTTCTCGTGTCTAATGAGAGTAGATGAAGCAGGTTACCTCCCTTTGTAATCACTCGAACACGACTGAAATAACCGTCCGGTACATAAGAGAACCATACGATGAAATAACACACATGTACCATAAAATAATAAATATCACTATCCAAATCTTCACACACAGAGAATAAGAAATTCTATCAATTTATTCATACGAAGCAATAACAAGGCTGATAGATATATCTTAGCTTTTTCATCGCAGATTTTCCTGCTCGTCAACCTGTTCTTTGAATGGTATTAGATATTTATAGAATGATGAGTATTTTCTTTCTCAATCTTTTACTTTAGGAAGGAGACACATATGTCATACATGTGGTAAGATAAAAATATTAATATACATGTCATTGAAACCTTAAGGGGACCGTCTCTCTAAAATAAAATGAAGTTTATTAATTAATGTACAAATTTGAAATTTTCAGGGCTAATGCAACAACTCAAATGGAGTATTTTTTATTTAGGATAATTTTTTAGACTTTGCCCTGTTCACCCCCACCTCCCCAAAAAAACTCAAATAGTGGGGTACTTTCAAAAGGCATCAATTCATACAACTTTTGAGATAAATGCATGATGTTGGTTTCTTCTTGTTTAAAATTAAGTTGTCTACAAAGTTACACAGCTATTTTTCCGAATTGCATCTCACAACATTTGTGAGAGAGCCTTTTCTAATTACTTTTCATGAAACATGATATTCTTAAATATATCTCATTATAACTCCTCACTCATTTAGAAATTTGAAGAAACCCGCCTGTAACTTTGTGAGCAATTCATTTACGAAGAAAATGAAACAAACCACATGTCTCCAACTCAAAAACTGTAGGAGTTGATGCTTTCTGAAATCGAAAAAATGTACTTTTCTGGACCGCCAATTTACTGATTTCTTTTTGGAAAAAGTTGTCCAACTGAAATAATTCTGGTTCCATAACTATGCGTGGTAACTCTGATTTTGGGTGTTGTGCCTTCTTCTTGATGCATCTTGTCAACAAATCATTTGATGTGAGATCCAAATAAACCCTCAATACTTGTGCTGGCAGGTCTTTTGACAGACCTGACAGGTATAATTTATAATATTGTAAAACTTTTTCGAAGCACTTCTAGATTGTTTTCATCTCTAATATTTTAATACGTTATCCAGGAGACTGTAAGACATCATATTATGCAAAAAAAGAATGCATTTTTTTCAGAATTGAGGGAGATGGCTCCTTTAACACCTGCATAATAAAACTAGATTACGTGCACTCGGTAGAGCGCATACCTTCGCCGCCGTTTATCCGTTTTCTACCAAAATCTAATACACTGGTGACTAGATAGTGACTAATCCTTCCACAAAGTTTCATGCAAAACTTCCACAAAATTTCAATTCACAATAGAATGAAAATAAGATTACTGGAATGAAAATAAAAAGGTTGAAAAAACTTTGATCATCAAAGTTTTAGAAGGAAGAGCATTATAAAGTAGGTAGAGGAAAAGAAGATGTAATTTACAGGAAAAAGTGTAATAGATTTAGTGGATTCCTGAAACTATACTAACTCATGAAATGAAACATATTGTAAGTTCATGTCAGCATGAATTGTGAACTTTACATTTACTATTTCTAATTTGACATAGCCAGCCAACGTAATAAAGGATAGAATTTTTGATGAAAACTAGTTTACATGTGCCGTCAAATATGACTGCCTACTTTAGAATATCAATACTAGGGACACTGATTGTAGTTCAATTTATGTTCTAATTACTATCCCTGGTCCCACAAGAAATTACTCACCAGTCTCCTGAGCTTGACATAACATGGCTTCAGTCTGTGAATTTGTTGCTGCTTTGGAGAGTCCTCCAATCTAAAAAAAATCATCTGTCAATTATTGATAATTTGAACTAAAGTTATAATGGCATGAATATTCAGAAAATTTACAACTAGTTACCATATTCAATTAGTATTTTTAAGTTATAGCTAAAGTAGATTCCCATTTGTGTTACGACAATCAGGTGTATTATATTAAAGATAATAAAGTTTCATCATCTAGGAGCTACCTGAAGAATTACTAACTAATTATTTCCCATGACTTTATTTATAAACTATCCATTGGTTAATTTCCCTTCATTTTCCTCTGAATCAACTCACTCTACTCCGATTTTCCTCTCGAGTGTCACCCGTTTCTTCAAATCAGAAGAATTATCGAGATGTTCAAAAGGCTCCACCTTATCAGCATTTAATTCTCTTTCAACAGTTGCATCTGTGTCTTCATTCTCAACTATGAGACTCACTGCTACATGAAGCATAAGGCTGCACTGCTGGTTAGACTCACCACCTTCATATCAATAAAAAAATGTAAAGCAATGCCTATGCATCATAGTAAATTTATTTTATTACTTTCATAGAGAAATTATCACATTCCTTCTTTTCTCTAATTTAAAAAAAATCACATGCCTTGTAATTACATTCCTCTAAACATTCTTCCAAGACTTTGTAAGTTCAGCAAATTATTGACAAAATATATTTCATAAACACTATCCTTGGTCGATGACATAATTAAAATTTGACAAACTGGAGATGGTTAAAGAGTATAGATTTCAAACAAAAAGAGTTACAAAAAATATTTCAATTCATGTGTATTAATAACTACCCATTATAATGAGTGTTGGGAAAATGGAAACACTTCAGGTTAAAGGAAATTTCACTCTCGGAAAATTCGGTCTCAGTTTATGTGTTATTAAAGAACAATAATAGAAAAAGTTGAAATTATGAAAACTAAAATGTGTAGTTTACCACTATATCAAATATTCTGAAATTCAATATTTTTTATATCTGTTTAAAACTTATAGTTGATATTAGATACTAACCATCAAAAGTTTGTTTGTGAAGATATTTTGCAGCATTTATGTCATCTTCAGATTCATCTTCACTGCTGCTTGCATACCAAGAGTTAATGAAGTGACTGCAACATCTCTTGTTCTCCTTCCATTTGTATCTAAAATTTAGCAACAGTAATAAGCAACAGAATCAAAATATAAACAGGGGAACTAATTCAAAAGTGAATTTTTACACTCACGCAATCTGTAAAAGTGTTCCAGTTTTACATTTAATGGGATCTTTGGTGAGAAGTTGAATGTTTTGAACCTGTGAATTCACTCTCTCATACTCCGCTACTAGATCATCTAATAAAATTCCAAGATCCTAGAAATAGGAGAGAAATTAATCAAATTATAGATGAAAATAACTTATAGCTAATAGCAACTATTGGTTACATGATAAAGAGTAGATTGAAAATATTTGATTTGAAATATCTATAAAAAATGAATAATGTAATTACAGATAGGAACAAATATTGTAATTCTATAGTTAAATGTTCGAGGTAGATGCTTTTTAATAGTTTTTATCTCCTATTATTTGTACTAAAGAATTGTAATTCTAGAACTAATCACAAAAGTATTAGGAACTTTATTATAAAATGCATGAGCAGATTAACAGCTGATATCTGCAAGACAAACCTTCCAATGTTCCAGAGTCATCCATTTATCAGTTTCCTCATTTTCTGAGACTATGTCTGTTGTCAAAGCAGAGAGTCTTAGAGGTACGGGATGAACTTCTGTGACTAACAGACTGCCATCATCGACCTAACAAGAGAACAAATTGAACTACAGTGTTCCAGAAAAAAGTGTACCCAACTATAAAATTGGTATATTTCAACAACTACGGAAGATACACTTTTCTTTTCTAACATAAATTTTCATGAAGTTGTAATGATTTTTGTGAATATTATAACGATTTTATTGATGAGTGGTGAAATTGGCTTTGCGCAAATGGTCAGAAAACGGACAATGCGTTAAATTCAATTATAAAAAATTTCTATTAGACTTTAGCTATTGACTATTGTGTATGTTTTTTCTACCTCCATTTCCAAGGAAGTGGAAGATGGAGTTTTCCCCAAATTAAATTAGTTACAATGAAGGTAACACACACCACCACAATATCAAAAAAAGAAATAAAGCAATTTCTTTATAGTATAGGAAACAGAGAGGAGGAGGCCTGTTTGGAATTAAATTATATAAAATTAATAACTCACCTTCAAATATTCTACATATTTTCCATTGATTCTCATAGCTCAGAAGATATAATTATACAATATTTAGCAGAGGCTTATTTAGTATCTGTAGACAATTTAAGATGTAGTAATTACTAATGCAAAGGAAGAAACAATTGAAAGACAAAGTTACCATATTGGTAGCAGATAGTTGAAGCTAATACAATTCCACCGACTTAGCATGAAATACAGACTGTCTGAGACTGGCTTATGCTTCATGCCCACTCTGGAAAATACCTTAGGCTATAACAGATGAATTTTAGAGGACCAATGCTGCGGATTATACAGTTCCCATTAATTTATTACTGTATTCAAGTTTTTCTAAACTCTAACATCTCTATTAATCCATCCCAGTCTGTATTTGGTGCAAAAAATCCCACTGACTTTTTGAAAAAGCTGAAAAAATCCACCATAAATTTCCAGTTATTTGGCTGATACACCAACATTTTCCCAATTTATTCATCGAAATGCAAAAATTAATGGTAACATAGGAATAAATAGCTAAAAATTGACCGACTTTACCAGAAAATTATTTTCGAGGGGAAAAATTCCACCGACATGTCGATGGAATTTACCCATACTGCAAGAACTGGTAAACTGTACTCCAAAAAATCCCCTATTTTGGCTTCTGTTTTCAGTAAAATACATGTAAATATAGGAGGAAATTAAGGATTGTTAACACAGAACATGTTAAAAATGTCCCATATTCTGCAGACTGGGAATTTACCACGAAATACAGACTGGAATCGGGAATCCATCAGAAAAGACCACTTTTTCCAGAGCCTGACTGTATTTCATGGTAAATTCCACCGACTTGTCGGTGGAATTTTTCTCCATTGAAAATAATATTCTGGCCAGTCTATAGAAACTGGTAAAGTGTTCGTAGAGATCTCTTATTTTGTTTGTAGCAAAATTAATGTAAATATAGGAATTAATTGAAAATTGTTCGGAAAGAATATCCCAAATATCTCCCATATTCTGCAGACTGGTATTCTGGCAAAGTCGGTGGATTTTCCATGTGTATCTCTTGAGACTATTTTAGGAGTGATTTACTTGTTATTTAAAGGTTTTCAAACTTATTTAACCGCTCAAAAGTCGCCAATATACTACTGGCGACCCAGATTGTATTTGGCGGTAAATTCCCAGTTTGCAGAAACTGGTGAAGTGTTTGTAATCGTAGAGATCTCTTATTCCGTTCATAGCAAAATTAATGTAAATAGGGTGTTTTTGCCAGTAATCTGTCACTTAAGGATAAATTAAAAACAAATACCAATAACAAGTCACATATAAACGCTACCAACGCGATGCAACTATCATTACAAAGCTGGAATTTTTATCTTTCCAATCGCTTTACACATAAACACATTTTTATTATTACTTATGCAATTAAAAGTAAAAATGTCCCATTAGTCTAAAATGCTAGTAATCGTCATAGCAATATCTATGTTCGGTCACTTCCAATTCTATTATCGTCAGGTGGCCAATCATAAGGAACTAATGTTCGTCATACTTGTTGATTAGTGACTGATCATGGTATAATTAGTATAATTATTCTCCCGCTTCTAATTACTAGTAATAGATTTAGTCATACCTAATATCTATACAATCAATATGTATTTTTTATTAACGTAATTCCTACTGTACTAAGTAGTAGTAAGTATTATGCTTATATTATTATTACCTACCCATAGGCCATACACACAATCAAACACTTCGTCAATTGTTAAAAATACGTTATATTTTAGTGTTGTCATTTCATTCGAAAGTTTTAACATGTTATACATTGTTGTTTGCCATACACCAGAATTGAAAACTAAGTTATTTCTATATAAATGTGATTATTTATTTACATAAGCTGAAGCTCCTACAACTGCTACCTTCTACATGCAAGAGGAAATAATTACCCGGCCGCTTTAAGAATCAACGGCTACTTTAAATTAAGGTTTATTATATATTTGATTCGTCTGCCAAGTATACATAGATTATATTCAGATATTTTAAAATTGACAATCAATGCTTAATTTATTCATTTCTCAGAAGACTCAGATTGGTATTTAGTAATATCAATTAATTAAGTTTTAGCCTCTATACGTTTTCTTTGATTATAATAGTTCTGAAAAAAGGGGTAACTATCTTAAATAAAAGCAAGTCGTAATTGTCATGTGCATTTCATGTCTATTTAGTTGCAGATATCTTAGCCTTATTATAATGCTAACTATAAGTCTATAACACATTTTATTTACTGATAAAATTATTTTGAAATTGATTTACCTCAATTAGATTTTCATTGAAAAAGTAATTTTCGGCCCCTAAATAACTGTTGCTTTGTTTAAGTTTAAACGGGACATAATTCGAATGTCCCCTTAAAAAATAAATGCCGATATATATGCCGTCTACATTCCCTCTAGTTTGCCCTCTTCCACTATTGTGATGTAGATTCAACCACAGTGTCGCTATCCATTCTTTGTCGCTATCAATGACGTCACAACCTGGAGTGGAAGTCCGGGTTTCTGTTGATTCTAAATCCTTCTGATTGAATTTTACGTATTTTGGTTATTGACAAACGCCATATATAATTCACACGTGACACTATATAAGTGGGTATGATTATGTAAAATATTTATATATTTGACGTTAAAGTAATCATATCTTGTTATCATATGTAATAACGTACTTTATTCGGAGAATATACAAGCTTAACTATCTCAAAATTTATTCATTAATGTTATCGGCCAATGTAACGATATAAATTAATTAGTTAAAATACCAGTTTGTTATCGGACGCATGACTGGAAGTTTTTCCAGTAATCGTCAGGGTGGACGGATGGATTCTATGTTTAATCGGCCAGTCTGTCCGAACATTAAAATCAGATGTTCTGATAATCTAGTGATCGGACTACCATTTTAAATAAAAAGTAAGTATTTGTTTGCTTAAATTTTAAAATGCACTGATAGATCGTAAAATGTACATCTAGAAAAACATACACCTGGTAGCTACATTAAAAGCTACTGAAACACACTCAGGAGTTTCAAAGAGGAACCGTTCTCTTATGAAAAATACAACGAACTGACCGATAACTTGACTTTCCGACAATGATTGGAAGCTACCTGTTAATTTGTGTGGTTAAATGATTAGAAAGAATTACTAATCAATTATAGTGGTTGATTCTTTAATAATTTAGTACGTATGCCTCTATTCCTTAATATATTATATAGAAAATTATGCTCAATGTGTCTGCTATTCCGATTACTAGAGGTATGCCGATTACTGGCACAAACACCCTATAGAGATTAATTCAGAATTGTTCGTAGCAAAATTAATGTAAATAAAGGAATTAATTCAAAATTGTTTGGAGAGAATATCCCAAATATCTCCCATATTCTGCAGACTGGATAAATTCCAATGATATGTCAGGAGATATTCAATTTCTCTAATAAAAAAATTCCTGCAATCTCGGAGGATATTTAGCTATTAATTCCTATATTACCATTAATTTTTGGAGGGGAAACTGGAAAAATGTTGGAGGACTAGACAAATTGATGAAAAATGTTGGCAGCTATTTCTCAGATTTTTGATAAAGTCAGAGGAGTTCAGTGCACCAAATACAAACTGGCAGTGGCGACTTTGTCCACAAATTAAAACATGGCCGACTTTGTCAGAATACCTAATATTTTCAATGGAGAAAAAAACACTTTGTCACTTGCCAGGTCATTAAAAAATCATGTTGAGAGTATGTCGGTTAAGGCCAATTAATTGGCTTAGATTTCTAAAGGTCAAAACTCAGATGTCTAATTGGCTTTAAATTTTTAATTGGCTCAGAATGTTTGTGAAATTTTGGCTCAAATATTGGCGTACAATTTCCCAGCATTTGAAACATTGGTACACATCAGAAAACAACCACGGCAAAAATTCTAATATTCAAAATAATACAATTAACTAAGTCGCTGCCCAATGCAGGGGCACACTGCCGTGTGTTCGTATTTGTTTATGCGCAGAAGAGTCTAAAATTCGTATCAAGGCATACCATACCTTGTAAGTTATTATACCTTGCTTACAAGTTACAACATTGCTTATTTCCTATTTAGACCGCCCGTTTAAATTTTTTTTTTTTTAGTCAGATTTTAAAGCAAAGGGAGGAGGTTGCCCATATGAAACGGACCTACACTCCCCGGATGCAATCATCATAAGGCTGTCCATTCTAAAGACTTTATTGATCATACTTAAAAAACAGGTTAAAAATGCAGTGCATGATAGTTCTGCTCCCTACAAATATAATATATACATTTTAATGTTAAAAAAAAAACAGCACCAGACCATGAACCAGCACACACGACACCACCAGCTCGCCAATCTCATTCAATCATTCTCAACTTTCCTTCCCTTTCTTTCCACATCAATTTCAAGTAGGCTTTAGCATCATCTGGACATACACCATCAACAAACAATAAAATTTCTTCCAAAGATTTGCCGACCATACCATTCACCACTCTGATATGTTCTAAACTATTACATTCCAATAGGAAATGCTCCATACTCTCATCACAATCCCAATTACATTGTTAGGGGTGTAATTATTTTCTCCTCAGGTGCAATAACCCTTGTATTTTTCAGATCACTTGTAATCAATTAGTTGTCAACTTGTCCGTGGTCAAAAATACATAGCTCAGTCATTATATAGCCTTTAATCCAATCTTTACGAGATTCCTGGTATGCTTGATTCTCCTGGTGTGCTTGATTCTCCTGGAATACTTGATTCTCCTGGAATACTTGATTCTCCTGGAATACTTGAGGCTTCTGGAATACTATAACTCTTCCTCATCTTTTGACTACTGTATCCTGGTTTCAGTTGGAGCGGTCAGTCTTGGGTGTTTGAATGAGGCCAGTGCAACAGCAAGGACCAGCACCTGAAAATACCCTTTTACGCATTAAATAGTAATCAAAAATATCTAGGTAGCAAGTTAATTAAGTAGTACTATGCTTCTACTCAATTTGTACTGTCTGGGCTAATATTCCTACTAACAATCTTCTCTCCTGTACTATAGAAATATTTCCAGTCTTTATCGAATTAGGACAATAAATAGATAATTTGCCAATTGTTATAAGATTTTATCATTTTCCTGAGGTTGGCAGATATTGGGGGAAGGGGGAGAAAGAGTCAATATCAATATTGTGGTGAGTACCTAAGTGACCTGACATTAGCTACTTTGAGATTGGCAGTTAGTTGATTCGTCTTTTTCCTTGGTTCAGGTTGACTGATCGAGCTATCGTTGAGGCGTTGGTTGGTGGACTTTGGGGTGGAGAATTGCTCGGTGAGAACCCTATAAACAATCCTTGAAATCTTAGTAACATAACTTACAATTGATATCCCCATTCTCAAAACGCTTCCTCCAACCCAATTTTAAACAATTTGCTCTGGCTCTAAACATTAAAAAAGACTCCTCAGTGTTGTCATAAAATAGTTCCTCTTTCATTTCCCTTTTAAAATGTTTATATAGACTTAAAGTAGACTTTGAGTCCAATTCTTCTCTCCATCCATTTTCATCATAATCCTCAACCATACTTTCTAACCTTTCCTTTGACATATTACTAAGTTCTTGAACATTTTCAATATTCAAAATTTCTAAGTACTCTTTAATTACTTTCACTAGTTTATCATCACCTTTTACAAATTGCTCTCTAAAGATCTCTCTCACCATTTCATTTTCAGCAGAGTACAAATATCTAGCAAAGTTTAATTTCACCTTAATATCCCTTCCTTTCAGACTACTACTCTTGATCTCTCCTCTCATGGCCACTATTGGGGTATAACCAGGGGCTGCTAGGATTTTCCTCCAGACAGAGTTTTCTGTTCTCTCAATCTTTAACATCTCCCCTTTGTTCCATACATAATACTTGGCATTACTGCATTGTTCCAATGAGTCTTTCCCATCATTATTCTATTACAGCTCTTTATTATTACGCTATATGTCAAATTTCCCATTCTTTCTATTTCTTTCAACTCATGTTCCTTATGACTTTTAAAACACTTTTTACTGTCATTAATAGTAAGACCTAAATATTTCATTTCATTCTTCACAGCAATTCCACTTATTGCAATAGGCTTACTCTTCATATTGAAAATCATTGAAACACTTTTACTCCTATTAATATCCAGTCCAATTTTTCTGCCTGTAGTCTCAATCAACTCTATCAAATTTCTCATTTCATCTGTATTCTTAGTCAAGAGCAGGCCATCGTCTGCGAAAAACAGAACCGGTATGTTGAATCTATCATTCCCAAAACCTAGCCTTTCTTTAACTAAATACCGAAATCTTAGCTTTTTCATCGCAGTTTTTCATGCTCGTCAACCTGTTCTTTGAATGGTATTAGATATTTATAGAATGATGAGTATTTTCTTTCTCAATCTTTTACTTTAGGAAGGAGACACATATGTCATACATGTGGTTAAATAAAACCTTTAACACCTGCATAATAAAACTAGATTACGTGCACTCGGTAAAGCGCATACCTTCGCCGCCGTTTATTCGTTTTCTACCAAAATCTAATACACTGGTGTCTGGATAGTGACTAATCCTTCCACCAAGTTTCATGCAATATGGTTTTATACTTTTGAGTTACAAATGACCTTGACCTTTGAGAGAACAGCAGGGAGTTAGTTATCCTCACCAAATGCATTACATGTAACATATTTCGAATAGATTTGCTAATCCTCACTAAAAATATATATCATTTTTAAACAATTTCTATAAACCACAGAGCTTTTCCATTCCGTGGCGAATGAAAAATGTAATTGTAGAGAATTTGTTACTTTTTTCCCATGATTTATTCTGTAGAGGAATATGACACTGAGTAATAGTGAGCTTTTGGCTAGTCAACTGTAAATTAGATCACTTAGTTTAAAACAAGCTAAATAATTCTCCAACATAAACATTATATCAGTAATTGAACAGAGCTATCAACCAATGAATGAAAATAAAAAGATTGAAAAAACTTTGATCATCAAAGTTTTAGAAGGAAGAGCATTATAAAGTAGGTAGAGGAAAAGAAGATGTAATTTACAGGAAAAAGTGTAATAGATTTAGTGGATTCCTGAAACTATACTAACTCATGAAATGAAACATATTGTAAGTTCATGTCAGCATGAATTGTGAACTTTACATTTACTATTTCTAATTTGACATAGCCAGCCAATGTAAAAAAGGATAGAATTTTTGATGAAAACTAGTTTACATGTGCCGTCAAATATGACTGCCTACTTTAGAATATCAATACTAGGGACACTGATTGTAGTTCAATTTATGTTCTAATTACTATCCCTGGTCCCACAAGAAATTACTCACCAGTCTCCTGAGCTTGACATAACATGGCTTCAGTCTGTGAATTTGTTGCTGCTTTGAAGAGTCCTCAAATCTAAATAAAATCATCTGTCAATTATTGATAATTTGGACTAAAGTTACAATTGCATGAATATTCAGGAAATTTACAACTAGTTACCATATTCAATTAGAATTTTCAAGTTAAAGCTTAAGTAGATTCCTATTTGTGTTACGACTATCAGGTATATTATATTACAGATAATAAAGTTTCATATCTAGAAGCTACCTGAAGAATTACTAACTAATTATTTCCCATGACTATATCTATAAACTATTCATTGGTTAATTTCCCTTCATTTTCCTCTGAATCAACTCACTCTACTCCGATTTTCCTCTCGAGTGTCACCCGTTTCTTCAAATCAGAAGAATTATCGAGATGTTCAAAAGGCTCCATCTTATCAGCATTTAATTCTCTTTCAACAGTTGCATCTGTGTCTTCATTCCCAACTACGAGACTCACTGCTACATGAAGCATAAGGCTGCACTGCTGGTTAGACTCACCACCTTCATATCAATAAAAAAAATGAAAAGCAATGCCTATGCATCATAGTAAATTTATTTTATTACTTTCATAGAGAAATTATCACATTCCTTCTTTTCTCTAATTTAAAAAAAATCACATGCCTTGTAATTACATTCCTCTAAACATTCTTCCAAGACTTAGTAAGTTCAGCAAATTATTGACAAAATATATTTCATAAACACTATCCTTGGTCGATGACATAATTAAAATTTGACAAACTGGAGATGGTTAAAGAGTATAGATTTCAAACAAAAAGAGTTACAAAAAATATTTCAATTCATGTGTATTAATGACCACCCATTATAATGAGTGTTTGGGAAAATGGAAACACTTCAGGTTCAAGGAAATTTCACTCTCGGAAAATTTGGTCTCAGTTTATGTGTTATTAAAGAACAATAATAGAAAAAGTTGAAATAATGAAAGCTAAAATGTGTAGTTTACCACTATATCAAATATTCTGAAAATCAATTCTTTTATATCTGTTTAAAATTTATAGTTGATATTAGATACTAACCATCAAAAGTTTGTTTGTGAAGATATTTTGCAGCATTTATGTCATCTTCAGATTCATCTTCACTGTTGCTTGCATACCAAGAGTTAATGAAGTGACTGCAACATCTCTTGTTCTCCTTCCATTTGTATCTAAAATTTAGCAACAGTAATAAGCAACAGAATCAAAATATAAACAGGGGAACTAATTCAAAAGTGAATTTTTACACTCACGCAATCTGTAAAAGTGTTCCAGTTTTACATTTAATGGGATCTTTGGTGAGATGTTGAATGTTTTGAACCTGTGAATTCACTCTCTCATACTCCGCTACTAGATCATCTAGCAAAAATCCAAGATCCTAGGAATAGGAGAGAAATTAATCAAATTATAAATGAAAATAACTTATAGCTAA
The DNA here is from genome assembly GCA_947561585.1 of Caprella mutica. Taxonomy (NCBI): domain Eukaryota; kingdom Metazoa; phylum Arthropoda; class Malacostraca; order Amphipoda; family Caprellidae; genus Caprella; species Caprella mutica. The sequence continues at coordinate 125,823 of CANNZV010000423.1, forward strand.
TAGCAACTATTGGTTAAATGATAAAGAGTAGATTGAAAATATCTCCTCAATAAGATTTTGATTTAAAATATCTATAAAAAAAATGAATAATGTAATTACAGATAGAAACAAATATTGTAATTTTATAGTTAAATGTTTGAGATAGATGCTTCTTAATAGTTTTTATCTCCTATTATTTGTACTAAAGAATTGTAATTCTAGAACTAATCACAAAGTATTAGCAACTTTATTATAAAATGCATGAGCAGATTACTAGCCAATATCTGCAAGACAAACCTTCCAATGTTCCAGAGTCATCCATTTATCAGTTTCCTCATTTTCTGAGACTATGTCTGTTGTCAAAGCAGAGAGTCTTAGAGGTACAGGATGAACTTCTGTGACTAACAGACTGCCATCATTGACCTAACAAGAGAACAAATTGAACTACAGTGTTCCAGAAAAAATTGTACCCAACTATAAAATTGGTATATTTCAACAACTACAGAAGATATACTTCTCTTTTCTAACATCTATGGAAATTTTCATGAAGTTGTAATGATTTTTGTGAGTATTATAACGATTTTATTGATGAGTGGTGAAATTGGCTTTGCGCAAATGGTCAGAAAACGGACAATGCGTTAAATTCAAATATAAAAAAATTCTATTAGACTATAATCCTAGGGTAAAACAGGAATAAAGCTATTGTGTATGTTTTCTACACCTACATTTTCAGAGAAGTGGAAGATGGAGTTTTTCCCAAATTAAATCAGTTACAATGAAAGTAACACACACCACCACAATTTCAAAAAAAGAATTAAAGCAATTTCTTTATAGTATAGGAAATAGAGAGGAGGAGGTCTGTTTGGAATTAAATTATATAAAATTAATAACTCACCTTCAAAAATTCTACATATTTTCCATTGATTTTCATAGTTCAGAAGATATAATTATAAAATATTTAGCAGAGGCTTATTTAGTATCTGTAGACAATTTAAGATGTAGTAATTACTAATGCAAAGGAAGAAACAATTGAAAGACAAAGTTACCATATTGGTAGCAGATACATGAAGCAAATACAATTTTTCTCCAATTCTTCAAATATACGTATTATTATAAATGCCATTACACTGACAAATCTTCAGAAAGATGGATAGTGCGGTGTAAAATGATTCAATTATGGTATATCAACTTAAGTAATATAGCTTGTTTATATACAGTCGTGCATAGCGAACATTGATCAGCATGGAGGACACTTTTTTCGGTACATGTACTGTCAGTTGTACGAGCTTTACTTGTATAGATCTGTAACTCACTGATTTAGGATTCAGAAATGTGAAAGAAAATAATTTGGGTTGGTACACTTTTATATTAACAGACTTAAATAATATTTATTTGATTTGATCTGTACTTCTATCTACCAATTCCTTCATAAGTTTGAAATATAATTATATAATTAACTGTAGCTAAATCAAGTCACTCTAGTCTTCATTATAATTATCACATCTTCATTGTTGAAGAAATAGATTAAATGATAGACCACATGTGTACAATATTGCTAACTTTGAACGATTAAAATTGATGGGACGCTCTTAAGAGACAGCACTCAGGCCTACAAGTGGGCCCATGTGTACTAAATCCCAACATTAACCAAATCCCAGCCAGGTGACTCAAACCTGGCCAGTAACCACTCGTTCACACAGGGCATAAATCCCACTGAGTCAGTGCGGAACCCGAACGTACGACCTCACTAACGTGAGGCGAACGCTCATACCACTGTGCTACTGGTCGGCTTGAACGACTTGATTGAATGTCATATTTAATCTTAATCTATTTCATGTGTATAGACTCTTGTAAAGTTATAGGTTGAAAATTAGTAGAATTTATTTGCACTATTTGGTGCACAAAAATCCACTGACATTTTCAAAAAGCTGAAGAAATCTACAAACAATATCCAATAATTTGGCTGATGATGATCTGTTGATCAACCAATATTTGACTAATTTAGCCACAAAAAATTGATGGTAACATAAGAATAAATAGCAAAAAATCCACAAACATTACTAGAAATATATTTTCAATAATGGAAAAAAATTTACCATGAAAAATAGTCAGGACTCTGAAGTTTCACAGAGTAAAAAAAGTATGGCTCATAAAATCTTAATCTCTCTCCCAAAATAAGTTAAATAATTTTGTAGCATAGAAGAAAAATAGATATTTCTCTCCATTCGTAATTAAAGGGCTTCAAATAACTGTCACAAACTAACCATCAAAATGTCTAATTTGGACATGCTTCATTTAATACCTGCGAGTTTCAGTTGAATGTTGAAAGACAGCTGATTATGTAAAGATACAGATTGCTCATGGCAGCACATTCCTTCTGGTGCGGTGAGCATGTGATATGTCAGGCTTATAAGCTTATCTATTTGCAAAACAAGCACAATCTGACTCCAGATATTTAAAATTTGGGGCGATTTGTTACATGTCAACATAGGAATTAATTAGGGAATTGTCATCGGATAATTCAGGAGGCCAATTAAAAGGCCTGAACAGTTACCAGATAAACCATGAAATAGTGCAGAAATACAGAATGGCTGAGAGTCTGAGAGTAACTCTCTCTCAAATTAAAAGTTCTGCAGGAGAAGATACACATTCCATGTATAAGAGTATGTCAGTTAAAGCCAATTAATTGGCTTAGATTTGAAATAGTCAAGTCTCAGATAATACAGATATGTCTAATTGGCTTTAAATTTTGAAATAATTTCTATGTTCCCATGTTAATTTTAGCTAGAAATCCAGACTGCAGGAACTGGTAAACTGTTCGCCAAGAAATAATCTATTTTGTCTTCTGTTCTCAGTAAAAATAAATGTGAATATAGGAAGAAATTGAGGATTGTTCGAACAGAAAATGTCAAAAATGTCCCATGTTCTGCAGACTGGATCAAAAAATGAGCCATATTGGCTAGGCTCAGATTTTTTGTGAAATTTCGGCTCAAAAATTGGCTTACAATTTTCCAGCCTCTGAAACATGAGACACATTATGCAGACTGGATACATTTGCAGTTTATTTCAGATGTAACATCACAAATAAAATACATATATCTGGGCCAGATCGTATTTGGTGAATGAAATCCAGACTCTATTTCATGGTAAATTCCACCAACTTGTCAGTGGAACTGGAATTTTTCTCTTTTGAAAATAACATCCCATCAATGTTGGTGGTTTTTTAGCTATTTATTCCTATGTTATGGAAAAAATGGAGAAAATGTTGGTGGATCAGTCAAATAACTGGAAATTTATGGTGGATTTTTTCAGCTTTTTTATAAAGTCAGTGGGATTTTGTGCACCAAATACAGACTGGCATGAAATCCCACTAACCTTTTCAAAAAGCTGAAAAAAATCCAGCATAAATGTCCAGTAATTTGGCTGATCCACCAACATTTCACCTATTTTTCTACCACAAATTAATGGTAACGTAGGAATAATTTAATAAATAGCTAAAAATCCACCAACTTTCCATGTTTTATAGTGTGGCAGGAAAGTCGCAAGTTTAGTGAGAAAATGGATCCAGGTTGCCACATTTAAGACCACTGCAGGAACTGGTAAAATGTTCTCCAAGAAATCCTCTAATTTGGCTTCTATTCTCAGTAAAATACATGTAAATATAGGAGGAAATTAAGGATTGTTCGCACAGAAAATGTTAAAAATGTCCCATGTTCTGCAGACTGGAAATTTATTTTAAGATACTTCAAAGGAGAAATTTGGCTTCTTAGTAAAGATTTTACACTTGGAAACATTCTTATGCTCCAGTCTGTATTTGGTGCACAAAATCTGACTGACTTTTTGATAAAGCTGAACAAATCCACCATAAATTTACAGTAATTTAGATGATCCACCAACATTATACCCATTTTTCCACCGAAAATTGATGGTAATATGAATATAGGAATAAATAGCTAAAAATTCACTGACTTTGGCCTAGTTTCAGAGAATGTTCATTGAGTCGCTAATATATCTTTTTTCTCAAAAATGAGTCAACAAATATTAGTGATGCAGTCGCCAGTCGTCATAATTTAATTCCAATTTTGAAAGTCGACAGTCGTCAATATACCTATATTATTATAACTACCTAAATTAATTGAGAGCGTATCAGCCAATCAGAGAGAGACATACAACTGATACCAGCCAATCACAGAGAGCCTGAGAGAGGCATAGCTACTTTCTTTCAAAGTTATTCATTTTTTTTTCGATAATTAATCAGAGAGCATCAAATTAAAATGACAAGTAGTGACCACATCATTCATAACAAAAGAACACCGAAAACAGAAAACTGATATACAATTTGAATAATACATCTACATCATGGAGCGCGCCATATCAAAACAAAATGGATGATTTGTTTACATTTCAACAAAGATGCGCGGTTCTGCCGTTTATGATTTTATGAGTCACCAATTTTAATTTTAAATCTAATTTAAGTGCTCATTAGTCGTCTATATATGTGAAAGATACTTATTTTCACAAATTTTAAGTTGACAATTAATCGGCGACTTGGTACATACTCTTGAACTAGTGACTTTGCTAAAATATTATTCTTAAGGGGAAAAAATTCCACCGACATGTCGGTGGAATTCAGCATGAAATACAGACTGGCAAGTTATGCTTCACGCCTGATCCATGTGTATCTCTTGAGACTATTTTAGGAGTGATTTACTTGTTATTCACAGGTTTTTCAACTTATCTAACCTCACAAAAGTTGCCAATATACTGGCAACTTTGTCCACAAATTAAAACATGGCCGACTTTGCCAGAATATTATTTTCAATGGAGAAAAAAAAAACACTTTGTCACTTGCCAGGTCATTAAACAATCATGTTCAGAGTATGTCAGTTAAGGCCAATTAATTGGCTTAGATTTCTAGAGGTCAAAACACAGATGTCTAATTGGCTTTAAATTTTGAATTAATTTCTAGGTAGCTTTGTTCCCATATTAATTATGGCTTGAAATCTTCAAAAATTGAGCCAAATTGGCTTGGCTCAGAATTTTTGTGAAATTTTGACTCAAAAATTGGCTTACAATTTCCCAGACATCAGAAACAACCGGTGTATAGAATCACCGAAACGGACCGATTGACTACCTAGTCTGCAGAATATGGAACATTTTTCGAAGACTCTCTGCCATGTTTAAGAGTATGTCAGTTAAAGCCAATTAATTGGCTTAGATTTGAAAAGGTCAAATCTCAGATATGTCTAATTGACTTTAAATTTTGAATTGATTCCTATGTTCCCATGTTAATTTTGGTTTGAAATCATCAAAAAATGAGCCAAATTGGCTTGGCTCAGATTTTTTATGACATTTTGGCTCAAAAATTGGCTAACAATTTTCCAGTCCCTGAAACATGGAGTCTCACTGCGGGAGTTTTTGATTGAATTTTAGTAATTGGAGATCTCTGCGGGAGATCTTGAATTAATTCCTATGTTACCATTAATTTTGCTGCAGGAGATTCTGAATCTGCTACTGAGAGTCAGAGAGTAACTTTTTCTCAAATTAAAATCACTGCGGGAGAAGAGACACATTCTGCAGACTGGTTGAGTACTAAAACTGACCAATTGTGTCAGTCTGCAGAATATGGTACATTTTTCCAAGACTCTCTGCGAGAGTTTTTGATTGAATTTTTAGAAATTGGAGATCTCTGCGGAAGATCTTGAATTAATTCCTATGTTACCATCCATGATTAAGGGTATGTCAGTTAAAGCCAATTAATTGGTATAGATTTGAAATGGTCAAATCTCAGATATGTCCAATTGGCTTCAAATTTTGAATTATACCTATGATGCCATGTTAATTTTGGTTTGAAATCTTCAAAAAAATAAAAATAAGCCAAATTGGCTTGGCTTAGATTTTTTGTGAAATTTTGTCTCAAAAATTGGCTTGCAATTTTCCAGTCTCTGAAATATGGGTTACCATTAATTTAGCTGCGGGAGAATTTGAATTAATTCATATGTTCCCATTAATTTAGCTGCGGGAGATTCTGAATCTGCTACTGAGAGTCGGAAAGTAACTGTCTCTCAAATTAAAATCTCTACGGGAGAAGTCGAAGAGACACATTCTGCAGACTAGCAATTGTGGTCCAAAACGGACAGATTGGGGTCCAAAACGGACCGAATGGGGACCAAGACGGATCTAATCGGATCGATCTAAACAATAGCTACTTTTGAATGCACTTATCCTATAAAAATATTTGTAGAGTCCCCTCCACTCAAAATTTTTTAATAGAACCGAAGTTATTGGTTCAGGTCTTCTGGAACTGTGAATATTTTCTTCATTGGTTTTATATTTTATTCATCATATGTAAATTCTTTCTTACTTCTTACTTATTTCAATCAAAGAAGAAGCATACACCATACTGGAATTGATACAATGACATAACACACATACTTACTATTTAGTTCAAAGTAGCTATCCAGTCTGCAGAATGTGTCTCTTCTCCCGCAGAGACTTTTAATTTGAGAGGCACTGAGGCAGTTACTCTCTGACTCTCAGCAGCAGATTCAGAATCTCCCTCAGCAAAATTAATGGTAACATAGGAATTAATTCAAAATCTCCCGCAGCTAAATTAATGGTAACATAGGAATTAATTCAAAATCTACCGCAGAGATCTCCAATTTCTAAAATTTCATTCAAAAACTCCCGCAGAGAGTCTTGGAAAAATGTTCCATATTCTGCAGACTGAGTCTTCTGGAACTGTGAATATTTTCTTCATTGGTTTTATATTTTATTCATCATATGTAAATTCTTTCTTACTTCTTACTTATTTCAATCAAAGAAAAAGCATACGCCATACTGGCCAGTCTGGAAAAATAGGTGATTTCTGATGAACTAATCACTCTGTTGGAGTTTTAAAGACTTCAAAAATTAATGGTAAATTGCTAAAAATTGTATAATCCGCAGCTTTTAGCATATAGAGTTCATCTGTTAGCCTAAGCAGTTTTCCAGACCAGCATACTGGAATTGATACAATGACATAACACACGTACGTACTATTTAGTTCAAAGTAGCTAACTAGCTATTGTTTTTTTTCAACATAATAAGGTAGCTATTATCAGTTAAATAACTCATTCTATAGATTATTATTCTTCTCCAATGTATAGTAGCTACTAACTATTTAAGTGCTTTTTTATGAACTACTTACTACTTAGCTCTGTTTTGACCCGATTAGATCCGGCTTGGTCCGAATTCGGTCAGTTTTGGACCCCAATCTTCAATCTGAAATTTTGGACCACAATTGCCAAGTAATGAAGCATGTCCAAACTCGCTATTTTAATGGCGAGTTTGTGACAGTTATTTTTAGCCCTTCAAATGCAAATGGTGAGCCAAGTAATATAGCATGTCCAAACTCGCCATTTTAATGGTGAGTTTGTGACTGTTATTTTGAGCCCTTCAATTGCAAATGGCGTGTTTTATCTATTTTTCTCCTATGCTACAATGTTATTTTGGAGAGAATTAATGATAATTTGATCATTTTGGAGAGAATTTGTTAAATTTTGGAGAGAGCTGGAGAGACAAATGGCGAGTTTAAGAGACATACTATTTTACTTGGATGGTGAGTTTTTATCTATTTTTCTCCTATGCTACAATGTTATTTTGGAGAGAATTTATGAGAATTTGATCATTTTGGAGAGAATTTGTTGAATTTTGGAGAGAGCTGGAGAGACAAATGGTGAGTTAACCGAGTTTATGAGACATACTATTTTACTTGGCACAATTGGTCCTCAATCATCCATTTCGGTGATTCTATGTACCCCAGAGGCCAGATTATATTTGGTGGTAAATTCCAATGATGTCTCGGGAGATATTCAATTTCTCGAATAAAAAATTCCTCCAATGTAGGAGGATATTTAGCTATTAATTCCTATATTACCATTAGTTTTTGGAGGAGACAGTGAAAAAATGTTGGAGGACTAGACAAATGTTGGCAGCTATTTCTCAGATTTTTGAAAAAGTCAGAGGAGTTCAGTGCACCAAATACAAACTGGCCCAGAGGCAGAGACAACCACGGCAAAAATTTGTATATACAATTAACTAATTAAGTCGCTGCCCAATGCAGGGGCACACTGCCGTGTGTTCGTATTTGTTTATGCGCAGAAGAATCTAAAATTCGTATCAAGGCATACCATACCTTGTAAGTTATTATACCTTGCTTACAACATTGCTTATTTCCTATTTAGCCCGCCCCTTTAAATATTTTCAAATTTTGTACTGTGGTCCAAATAACTAAAATGCGGAAAACGTGAACAGGTTACAAGTTATTCGTCTCCTGGCTGACTGAGTGATATCAGTACTGAGGTTCCATTAATGAACCATTTATTGACTGGCGCGACCTCCAGGGCCACTCTTGTTTTCTGTTATAAAAATTTTACTTCGATATTTTAAAATATGAAGATGTCCCTATCGAGACTTCCAGTACCCCTTTAGAATGAAATTTCAGTAGCGTCTGGCATCTATTAGCGCGACACTAACCAATGCCATCTAGATATAGTGTGGTGAATTTTCTGTCAATATTTTATGTTAATTTATTAGTGTGCTTGGAGTAACTGTACCCAATTAATTTTGTTGTGTGTATATATTAGGACCGTATATAGTAAACCAAACAGTTCATATTATGATAATATTGTAATAGGTATAATCACACTTTCATCTCTGGGATTCTAGAGTTCCTAAAGGGAGGCAGGGAACCATAGGTCCCATCAGGTTTCTGAGGACCTCTCACTCAATACGCAATACTCCTGATAGCATTTCACTATCGGGCCAACGTCGGTAAGCGTTAGCAATATAAAGGGACGATCGGGCATTGTCACGCCAGTGCTATTACACACGGAGCCAATGTAATGAAAACGACACTGGGCTAACGGTTGCCAAACAGCACTGGCCCAATGAAGAGAAACACTGGTTAACCAATCCATTGATTTTTTGATGTACCAGTATATTTATTATATAATAGTTTTGATGTCATAGCAACCTATGTCATATTGATCTCATAGCTATCTATGTCATATTACTGTCATAACTACTTATGTCATATTGATGTCATAGCTACCTATGTCATATTGATGCCATAGCTACCTATGTCATATTGCTGTCATAGCTACCTATGTCATATTGATGTCATAGCTACCTATGTCATATTGATGTCATAGCTACCTATGTCATATTGATGTCATAGATACCTATGTCATATTGATGTCATAGATACCTATGTCATATTGTTGTCATAGCTATCTATGTCATATTGCTGTCATAACTACCTATGTCATTATGCTGTCATAGCTACCTATGTCATATTAATTGCTGTCATAGCTGCCTATGTCATATTGCTGTCATAGATACCTATGTCATAGCTACCTATGCCATATTGCTGTCATAACTACCTATGTCATATTCATGTCATACCTACCTATGTCATATTGTACTGTCATAGCTATCTATGTCATATTGCTGTCATAGCTACCTATGTCATATTGCTGTCATAGCTGCCTATGTCATATTGCTGTCATAGCTGCCTATGTCATATTGCTGTCATAACTACCTATGTCATATTGCTGTCATAGCTACCTATGTCATATTGATGTCATAGATACCTATGTCATAGCTACCTATGCCATATTGCTGTCATAACTACCTATGTCATATTGCTGTCATAACTAATTATGTCATATTCATGTCATAGCTACCTATGTCATATTGATGTCATAGCTACCTATGTCCCCTTATTCTGTAGATTATTGATTTCTCAGTACAAAGAAAAAATTAGATAGGTTGCCCTGGAAGCGAAAGCTTTTCCGAGCCTAAAATCTCTTATTTAGAATACATTTCGTTTTTTTAATGAGCATATACAGTAAAACTCCTGAGTTATGAAGTTTTTTTTATGAAGCACCCGAGTAATGAAGGACCTGAATTATGAAACGCTCCTGAGTTATGAAGTATTTTTCTTTGTTTAAATCATAGAAAACGATAATTCTTGAGGTATAACTAAACCTTTTCCAAGTCAAGTTGGCAGAATTGAAAAATGAATTGGCACAAGTGAAAGTCATATTGCAGAAGTGAAAATGAAAAATGCAAATATGAATAGCAATTACAATAAAGGAGTTAGAAAAAAACACTTCAATCCAATTGTGGGTTCTTGCAATCTTCTCCACCTGACACTACCATATAATAAGATAATACTTTATTAAAGAATAATACTCTATTACAGGATAATACCCAATTATACGAAAATACCCAATTATAGGATAATAACCAGTAATTATTATAGGATGATATCCAATTATAGGATATCACCTATAATTGTGTATTATCCTATAATGGAAATGTAAATCAGGAAGGCAAAGATTTACTATAAAGTTTAGGTTATCAATAAATCGGTTATATTGAGTATAAACTGTGTTTTCTTCATTGTTTGAGATTTAAATGTGTATTTTTTGTTAATGATTTAAATTTAGGCATAAATGACTATTACCATGATATATATTAATTTTGTACAAACCTCTCCAGTTGGGGTATTGTGGAGCTGTGAGTCAGGCAGCACTGTTTCAGGTAGTCCCAATTTTGTAAAATTAATATTCGGGAATAATCAGTACAGAAGAGTGTTAAGACTAAAGATGGACAAAATAAGGATAAAAAAAAGACTGTGGTGGGAAGATATAAATGATAAATGACCAAATACATTCAAAATGTATATATAAATTCAGTATAATATCCATAATAGTTATTCTTCCATCACTATAAACTTTTATTATAGGACGGAATCTTCATCAATACATACTATAAGAAATACAGTCATTAAATTATTTCTAGTAAGTTTAATTCTTCAATTAGAGTATAAATTGAATGTTATTGTAACAATATAAATTAATTACTTTGATGTTTGTTGGGAACTAGCGTTATGCTATAAGTATAAAAGACAAATAACATTAAAGAATTGATAAGCATGGTAAAAAGAAATAAAGTCAATATAACAGTTTGGGGCTCGAAAATACCATTCACTTTTAACTGAATATTCAACTAAATGTTGAAGCAGTCTGATTTTCCTGTAATTTTTACTCCCTCTAATAAAATTATATATACAAAAGTAGCAACCTACAAACCAAAAATATTTACAATTTATAAATCTGATGATAAAATATAACACCATGAGGGAAATTCCCTAACTGAAGAGACCTGAGACTATAGAACAATTTTTCTTCAACCACTCAACTATGATAAAGTAGTTGTATTTGAGCACCACAACTCTCTCATTTATCCAACACCATTTATTGAGAAGATTGGAGTCAACAAATTAGTAAAGTTAGACAAGTTAAAATCTACTCATCAATTGAAAGAATTAAATTTAATTTATCTACTAGCATATTAGGATATTCACCATTCCACAAGAGTTAGATATTGAAATTATAGTTTCAATTATAATTATGATATGCGTAGATAAAATAATATAATTCCATTAAATAACCAAGAAAAGCAAGCTTGTTGAGCTTTCTACTCGTTTGTAGCAAGAATCTATTATGACTGAAGTGTAGCTTTGTACCTTGCATTGTTAATGTTACCAAGTGGGACTAAAATGGTCAGGGATGAGTATTTGCATAATAAAAATGATATCTTGATATTAAATTTGCTAATTTCTCTTCAAACTGTTGAGTATCATCATTTACTATCAATAAAATTCTTGGAAACAGCCTGTAACTTCTTAAGAGATAGTGAGTTAGGTTGATTGTGTGGTTCTGTCACCAGTATGAACTCTTTGATGTCTTCTGCAATAAGATGAATCAGAGAATGCCTTATCACAATAATCACACTTGAATGGCTTTTCACCAGTATGAATTCTCTCGTGTTTAGTGAGAGTAGATGAATCAGGGAATGCCTTATCACAATAATTACACTTGAATTGCTTTCCACCAGTATGAATTCTCTCGTGTTGGATGAGAGTAGATGAATCAGGGAATGCCTTATCACAATAATTACACTTGAATGGCTTTTCACCGGTATGAATTCTCTCGTGCCTAATGAGAGAATATGAATCAGAGAATGACTTATTACAATGTTTGCATTTGAATGGCTTTTCACCAGTATGAATTCTCTCGTGTCTAGTGAGATGAGATGAAACAGAGAATGCCTTATCACAATGTTTGCATATGAATGGCTTTTCACCAGTATGAATTCTCTCGTGTCTAGTGAGATGAGATGAAACAGAGAATGCCTTATCACAATGTTTGCATTTGAATGGCTTTTCACCAGTATGAATTCTCTCGTGTCTAGTGAGATGAGATGAAACAGAGAATGCCTTATTACAATGTTTGCATTTGAATGGCTTTTCACCAGTATGAATTCTCTCGTGTTGAATGAGAGAAGATGAATCAGAGAATGACCTATTACAATGTTTGCATTTAAATGGCTTTTCACCAGTATGAATTCTCTCGTGTGTAATGAGATTAGATGAAACAGAAAATGCCTTATCACAATGTTTACATTTGAATGGCTTTTCACCAGTATGAATTCTCTCGTGTGTAATGAGAGTAGATGAACCAGAAAATGCCTTATCACAATGTTTGCATTTGAATGGCTTTTCACCTTTATGAATTCTCTCGTGTCTAATGAGAGAAGATGAATCAGATAATGACTTATTACAATGTTTGCATTTAAAAGGCTTTTCACCTTTATGAATTCTCTCGTGTGTAATGAGAGTAGATAAAATAGAGAATGCCTTATCACAATGTTTGCATTTGAAGTACTTTTCACTTTTTTTCGGTGTTATTTCCTTCTTGGGGCTAGTAGTACACCCAAATTTTCCACTGAAAGGTGTTTCACATTGTTCCATTTTCACTGTATCTAGAATATTTACTCTTCCTATGAGTGTTTGATTGATCTCAGAATTAGTGTCACTTTTGTCATAATCAAAATTTTCTTGTTTGATCGTTATATCATCGTCAGAAATAACATTCTTAACATAATTAAGGTATGTAGTTTGGGGTAAAAGTTCCTCTTGATTTGCTCCCTTTACTAGACAATCGTGATCAACACCTTGTCGAGAGAGATCCGGAACATCTGGCTTGATGTCTTTATCTATCAAGTAGGTCACATTGGATGAGTCAGCAATAACTCCCTCTACATCTATTGAAGAACCTTCATCTATAGACTCCATCTGAAAAAATTGAATGATTACAGTTTTATCATACTGATATCAAAATAAGAATCGTTAAAATAGACTTTTGAAGAGTAGGCAGTCATGACTGTTCCTTCACTAACAAAATCACTCACCATCATTTGGTGACAATGTTCATGGAAAACCTAATCCATGAATACAGTTACCAATGGAAGTGAATAGAATCCAATGTATAACTTTATATTAATACAGCACTGCTCTCATAATACTTCTCTCCTACTTGTTTCTATCTCTATTTCAATCATGCAGTAATCTATTAATATATTTTATCTAGGATAATAGGAAGAATATAAATTATTAACTTTACTATGACATGTATTGACTAATATAAAATAAAATGCTTTCTTAAAAAGAGTATAATCCTATCAGTGATCAGGAAAAATTGATAATACCAATATGGTGAATGGAACTAATGTAATATTTCATGTAATATGAATGATGAGCGCCACATGATATTTACAATCAAGTTACTAATTCATTAATTTACATCATCATTTCTATAACCCAACCGTTTGTGAATTCTTAATTTAATATAAATTTTCATTTAATATAGTGAAGTTGAATAAGGATAAGGATATTTATTGATGAATAATAAAAAAATATATACATCAAGCCCTTATATAATTTCCCTTATTTAGGAAATTTTTGGGCAAAATTAAAAATAAAATAATAATAAACCTAAACTAGAACTATACAAAAAATAATAGGACTAGAGAACATAAAAAAATATATACATTTAAATTTATATATTCCTAGAGCAGTTATTTACATCACGTTTCTGCACTGGCATACTGATCTAGAAAATACTTCTTAAGTTTATATTTAAAGGAACTGTTCGATTGAATATTTTTCAAGTGAACAGGCAAAGAACGCCAGAGTCTAGAAGCAGAGTAGTGCACACTATGTTCCGTTAATGTCAGTCTATGGCGATTTACAATAGGATCATGTGCATGCCTTGTTTGATAAGCTGTATTTGTAATGGTGAATTTATCTTTATTTTTGAAAAAATATATGAGTAAGAGGTAACTATGAACATCATCTGCTTTTAAAATTCCCGTGCTATGAAAGAGAGGCTCCGCATGAGCCAGAAACTCACTGCCAGTTATAATTCTTACCGCTCTCTTTTGAAGCATTTCGAGAGTATTCAAATGTATATTATATGTCCCTCCCCATAATACATTACAATAAATCAGGTACGGGTAAAACAGACTATAATATATGTTACAGACTATAATATAATTATTTTTAATTTCCGATAAATTCGTCTTTCGGTAAATTTGTCCATCGGCTAATCCGTATTTCGGAGAAATCAGTTTTCGGCAAACACGAATTCGAAAAATCCGGTTCGAGGAATAAGTTTTCTGAAAATCAGTGTATAGACCCGCTGTAGTTACCCCCAGTCCTCTTCCAAGGAGGAGGGCACTAATGAGGAGGAAGGATGAGAATTAACTCCCACCTCTCCACTTGGGGTATTGTGGAGCAAGGAGTCAGGCAGTACTGTTTCCGGCAGTACCACTTTTTAAAATGAAATATTCAGGAATAATCAATGCAGAACAGTGTCAAGACTGAAGATGGTCATACTAAGATTAAAAAAAGATTATGGTGGGAAAATAATAATCAAAAAAACATAATGTAAATTTAATATTTTAAATGTATATAAATTTACAACTTCAGTCTAATATCTATAATATTGTTCCATCATTATAAAATATCTTTGAAGAATTTTTTTTTCATCAATAAATAATAAAAGAAATACATTCATCAAAACAAATAGCATTAAAGAATTAATAAGCATGGTGAAAATAAATAAAGACAATAAAACAGTTAGAGGCTCCATTCACTTGCAACGTCACTATAACGAACAGTTTGAGATAAATCACGTAGGTCTACACAAAATGAAAAAGATAATATAACAGTGTGAGGCGAAAAAAAAATCCTCTCTTCCATTCAATTGCAACTGAATATTGAAACTAACTGATTTTACTATAATATATACTTCCTCTAATAAAATTATACATACAAAAGTAGCAACATACAAACCAAAATGTTTACAATTTATAAATCTGATAGCAAAACATGACACAGTTGGGGAAATTACCAAAATAGGGATAGCCGAGGCAACAAAACAATTAATTACAATCAACTCATCAGTTGAAAGAGTTATATGTCAAGTTATCTATTGACATATTAATATATTTACCATTCCACAAGAGTTAGATATTGAAATTATAGTCTCTAGTATAATAATAATTATTTTGATATGTGTAAATAAAATAATATAAATTATTTTAATAACCAAGAAAAGCAAGCTCGTTGAGCTTTTGGCTTGTTTGTAGCAAGAATCTATTATGACCAAGTGGGAGTAAAATAGTCAGGACTGAGTATTTGCAGAATGAGAATGGATATCTTGCAATTAATTGCTAATTTCTCTTCAAACTGTTGAGTATCAATATTTTACATCAATGTGCTTCTTTGAAGCAACACTTAACATCTTAGAGGTAATGAGTTATTTGGATTGTGTGGTTCTGTTACCAGTGTGAACTCTTTGATGTCTACTACGATTATAGGAAACAGAAAAAACCTTCTCACTAAACTCACACTTAAATGGCTTTTACCCTGTATGAACTCTTTGATGTCTTCTGCAATAAGATGAATCAGAGAATACCTTCTCACAATAATTACACTTGAATGGCTTTTCACCTGTATGAACTCTTTGATGTCTTCTGCAATGAGATGAATCAGAGAATACCTTCTCACAATAATTACACTTGAATGGCTTTTCACCTGTATGAACTCTTTGATGTCTTCTGCGATAAGATGAATCAGAGAATACCTTAACACAATAATTACACTTGAATGGCTTTTCACCTGTATGAATTCTCTCGTGTCTTATGAGACGATATGAATTGGAGAATGCCTTATCACAATACATGCACTTGAATGGCTTTTCACCAGAGTGAATTCTCTCGTGTATATTGAGAGAAGATGAATCAAAGAATGCTTTATCACAATGCTTGCACTTGAATGGCTTTTCACCTGTATGAATTCTCTCGTGTCTAATGAGAATAGATGAAATAAAAAATCCCATATCACAATATTTGCATTTGAAGTACTTTCCACTTTTTTTCTGAGTTATTTCCTTCTCGGGGCTATTAGTACACCCAAATTTTCCATCAGATGGTGTTTCACATTGTTCCATATCCATTGTATCTTGATTATCCACTCTTCCTATGAGTGTTTGATTGATCTCAGTATTGGTGTCACTTTTGTCATAATCAAATTTTCTTGTTTGATTGATAAACCAACATCACAATAAAGATCTTTAACATCATTAAGGCATGTTTTCTGGTAGAGAAGTTCCCTCTTGATTTGCTTCTTTTATTTAGACGGTCATGATCAACACCTTGAAATGTGAGATTTGAAACATCTGGCTTGATGACATCTTCTAACAAGTAGATCACATTGGATGAGTCAGCAATAACTCCCTCTACATCTGGTATTGCAGGACTTTCACCTACTGACTCCATCTGAAAAAATGTATGATTACAGTTTTCTCATCCTGATCTGATATCAAAATAATAATAGTTTAAACAGACTTTTGAAGAGTAGGCAGTCATGACTATTCCTTCACTAACAAAATCACTCCCCATCATTTGGTGACAATGTTCATGGAAAACCTAGTCCATGAATACAGTTACCAATGGAAGTGAATGTATAAATTTATATTAATACAGCACTGCTCTCATAATACTTTCTCTCTTACCTGTTTCTATCTCATTTTCAATAAAGCAGTTATCTACTAATCTATTTTTCTCTGATAATAGGAAGAATAAAAATAATTAAATTCACTATGACATTGTAGCGGGTCCAGGCATTATCATAAATAGGACAGTTACTCCTACAATTATTATTCGTTCATTTTTGTTTTATTTATAATTAATATAAGACATGTTGTATTTTCATTTATTTAATTTCAAAATAGTTTTCTCCAATGGAATTCATTGTCAATATTGAAGCTAATCATTATGTTTGTTTTACATAATAATATTGTATATTTGTTTAAATTTAGCTTAGTAGGAATTGTATAGCGTTTAAGAGTTTATAAATAAATAATCTGGTATCTCTTATAGTTTTCATTCTCTTTGATATGTTGCTATAAGAGATATTTGTAAGACGGTTACCACAGTCTGGGAATACACCTTGCCGTAACGGACTAACTTTGGCGTTCAAGTTTGGCACACAAGGTTACCCTTAACGGACTAATAACGGCGATGGTAACGCCTAACGTCTTACAACATGAATTGAGTAATATAAAATATAATGACTTCTTAAAAGAGTATAAACGTATCAGTGATAAGGACAAATAAATGATATCAATATGGTGAATGGAACTAATGTAAAATTTCATGTAATATGAATGGTTAGCGCCACATGACGTCTATATTCAAGTTACTAATTAATTATATTACAGCATTATTTCCATAACCCAACCAACTGTGTAGTCTAAAAATATTTAACATGATATACTTTCATCACAATCAAAAATACTCCCGACAAATTTCTTCCTTTGGGCTTAAAATTATGAACTCTGAAGTGAAGCCGATTGTTATTGAAGTGAATTAATTATAATTCATTACCATATTACAGCAAAATGGGAGAGAAATCAACAGAGTTCATTGGATCAATAAAAATTAGCCTATTTTGGTCTATTCATAAAAAAAATTACATGATAACTGATATACAATTAAAATTTGCTAAGAGGTGACCTTTGGAAGAATACCTTCCAATTTTAAACAATATATTATTTGTTTATTTACTGAACAATAAATTAAAGTTTTACATTCTAAAATCTATTACTGCTTCAAATATTGCAAACACTGAAATGATAGATTATTATTATGATCAGCATGACATTTACCACATCTAATAGGCATATTTCAGATAATTGATAGTGTCGGTGAGTTGATATCTTCTAGTCACCAAGAGGGAAAAACAAGTGGTATTCTCTAATGAATTAATTAATTCATTATCTTCTCTGTTGAAGATGTACAGACTTTGAAGGTCTCTTCCAATCTACAATATTTGATACTCTATTCCATATATCCTAGTTACTGGTTATAAAACTGCTAAGGATTTCAAGTTTGGTTATTTATATTTACTACAATATGTGATTTCAGTAGTTTCACTAGTTTGGATGGATTTGGCTCTACCATCCTTTTTTCTAAGCAGAGTGTAAACGAGCCCACCGGTTTCAAAATTTCCCACCGACAACCCGGCGTTCCCAGAACACCTCGGCGTTATTCACAAATAACACAAAATCAGATTCTGCAAACTAGACCTGCGTTTCTCTTCCAAACATACGAAGCAAACTCAGCAGACTTGTGCCTACAGAATCAAGTTTGTCAAATTGCTAATCACACAAACACTCATGGATGGAAGAGGAAAATGAAGAGGTGATAAATTGAATCCAACGAGCCTACCTAAAACAAAAATCTAATACCTCGTAGTTGAGGAGCATAACTCTAGCACTATCATCTAAAACTGCAAGTATAGTTTAAATAAATAATAAACATACATAGATATTATGAATGAAAAAAGACAATACATAATTCAAATTGCAATAGTTCTGAGCCCAAAGATACGCCACCCCATTCTCTTCAATTTACCCCAGATAGTTTTAGGATAGAGCACCTGGGCTTTTCACCAGTATAAATTTTTTCGTGTGAAAGAAGAGTAGATGAATCGGAGAATGCTCTATCACCATGTTTGCATTGGAATGGCTTTTCACCAGTATAAAGTCTCTCGTGTGAAAGAAGAGAAGATGAATCAGAGAATGCTTTATCACCATGTTTGCATTGGAATGGCTTTTCACCTGTATGAAGTCTTTCGTGTGAAAGAAGAGTAGATGAATCGGAGAATGCTTTATCACCATGTTTGCATTGGAATGGCTGTTCACCTGTATGAAGTCTTTCGTGTGAAAGAAGAGAAGATGAATCGGAGAATGCTTTATCACCATGTTAGCATTGGAATGGCTGTTCACCTGTATGAAGTCTTTCGTGTGAAAGAAGAGTAGATGAATCGGAGAATGCTTTATCACCATGTTTGCATTTTAATGGCTTTTCACCAGTGTGAACTCATTGATGTCTACTGCAATTAGATGAAACAGAGAATGTTCTATTATAATAGTTACACTTGAATGGTTTTTCACCTGAATGAATGTTCTCGTGTCTAATGAGAGTAGATGAAGCAGGTTACCTCCCTTTGTAATCACTCGAACACGACTGAAATAACCGTCCGGTACATAAGAGAACCATACGATGAAATAACACACATGTACCATAAAATAATAAATATCACTATCCAAATCATCACACACAGAGAATAAGAAATTCTATCAATTTATTCCTACAGAGCAATAACAAGGCTGATAGATATATCTTAGCTTTTTCATCGCAGTTTTTCATGCTCGTCAACCTGTTCTTTGAATGGTATTAGATATTTATAGAATGATGAGTATTTTCTTTCTCGATCTTTTACTTTAGGAAGGAGACACATATGTCATACATGTGGTTAAATAAAACCTTTAACACCTGCATAATGAAACTAGATTACGTGCACTCGGTAAAGCGCATACCTTCGCCGCCGTTTATTCGTTTTCTACCAAAATCTAATACACTGGTGTCTGGATAGTGACTAATCCTTCCACCAAGTTTCATGCAATATGGTTTTATACTTTTGAGTTACAAATGACCTTGACCTTTGAGAGAACAGCAGGGAGTTAGTTATCCTCACCAAATGCATTACATGTAACATATTTCGAATAGATTCGCTAATCCTCACTAAAAGTATATATCATTTTTAAACAATTTCTATAAACCACACAGCTTTTCCATTCCGTGGCGAATGAAAAATGTAATTGTAGAGAATTTGTTACTTTTTTCCCATGATTTATTCTGTAGAGGAATATGACACTGAGTAATAGTGAGCTTTTGGCTAGTCAACTGTAAATTAGATCACTTAGTTTAAAACAAGCTAAATAATTCTCCAACATAAACATTATATCAGTAATTGAACAGAGCTATCAACCAATGAAAAACTTCACCTATCACAAATTCATATTAGAATGAAAATAAGAATACTAGAATGAAAATAAAAAGATTGAAAAACTTTGATCATCAAAGTTTTAGAAGGAAGAGCATTATAAAGTAGGTAGAGGAAAAGAAGATATAATTTACAGGAAAAAGTGTAATAGATTTAGTGGATTCCTGAAACTGTACTAACTCATGAAATGAAACATATTGTAAGTTCATGTCAGCATGAATTGTGAACTTTACATTAACTATTTCTAATTTGACATAGCCAGCCAATGTAATAAAGGATAGAATTTTTGATGAAAACTAGTTTACATGTGCCGTCAAATATGACTGCCTACTTTAGAATATCAATACTAGGGACACTGATTGTAGTTCAATTTATGTTCTAATTACTATCCCTGGTCCCACAAGAAATTACTCACCAGTCTCCTGAGCTTGACATAACATGGCTTCAGTCTGTGAATTTGTTGCTGCTTTGAAGAGTCCTCCAATCTAAAAAAAATCATCTGTCGATTATTGATAATTTGAACTAAAGTTATAATTGCATGAATATTCAGGAAATTTACAACTAGCTACCATATTCAATTAGAATTTTCAAGTTAAAGCTTAAGTAGATTCCTATTTGTGTTACGACAATCAGGTATATTATATTACAGATAATAAAGTTTCATATCTAGAAGCTACCTGAAGAATTACTAACTAATTATTTCCCATGACTATATTTATAAACTATTCATTGGTTAATTTCCCTTCATTTTCCTCTGAATCAACTCACTCTACTCCGATTTTCCTCTCGAGTGTCACCCGTTTCTTCAAATCAGAAGAATTATCGAGATGTTCAAAAGGCTCCATCTTATCAGCATTTAATCCTCTTTCAACAGTTGCATCTGTGTCTTCATTCCCAACTATGAGACTCACTGCTACATGAAGCATAAGGCTGCACTGCTGGTTAGACTCACCACCTTCATATCAATAAAAAAATGTAAAGCAATGCCTATGCATCATAGTAAATTTATTTTATTACTTTCATAGAGAAATTATCACATTTCCTTCTTTTCTCTAATTTAAATAAAATCACATGCCTTGTAATTACATTCCTCTAAACATTCTTCCAAGACTTAGTAAGTTCAGCAAATTATTGACAAAATATATTTCATAAACACTATCCTTGGTCGATGACATAATTAAAATTTGACAAACTGGAGATGGTTAAAGAGTATAGATTTCAAACAAAAAGAGTTACAAAAAATATTTCAATTCATGTGTATTAATGACCACCCATTATAATGAGTGTTTGGGAAAATGGAAACACTTCAGGTTCAAGGAAATTTCACTCTCGGAAAATTTGGTCTCAGTTTATGTGTTATTAAAGAACAATAATAGAAAAAGTTGAAATTATGAAAACTAAAATGTGTAGTTTACCACTATATCAAATATTCTGAAATTCAATTTTTTTATATCTGTTTAAAACTTATAGTTGATATTAGATACTAACCATCAAAAGTTAGTTTGTGAAGATATTTTGCAGCATTTATGTCATCTTCAGATTCATCTTCACTGCTGCTTGCATACCAAGAGTTAATGAAGTGACTGCAACATCTCTTGTTCTCCTTCCATTTGTATCTAAAATTTAGCAACAGTAATAAGCAACAGAATCAAAATATAAACAGGGGAACTAATTCAAAAGTGAATTTTTACACTCACGCAATCTGTAAAAGTGTTCCAGTTTTACATTTAATGGGATCTTTGGTGAGATGTTGAATGTTTTGAACCTGTGAATTCACTCTCTCATACTCCGCTACTAGATCATCTAGCAAAAATCCAAGATCCTAGGAATAGGAGAGAAATTAATCAAATTATAAATGAAAATAACTTATAGCTAATAGCAACTATTGGTTAAATGATAAAGAGTAGATTGAAAATATCTCCGCAATAAGATTTTGATTTAAAATATCTATAAAAAAAATGAATAATGTAATTACAGATAGAAACAAATATTGTAATTTTATAGTTAAATGTTTGAGATAGATGCTTCTTAATAGTTTTTATCTCCTATTATTTGTACTAAAGAATTGTAATTCTAGAACTGATCACAAAGTATTAGCAACTTTATTATAAAATGTATGAGCAGATTAATAGCCAATATCTGCAAGACAAACCTTCCAATGTTCCAGAGTCATCCATTTATCAGTTTCCTCATTTTCTGAGACTATGTCTGTTGTCAAAGCAGAGAGTCTTAGAGGTACAGGATGAACTTCTGTGACTAACAGACTGCCATCATCGACCTAACAAGAGAACAAATTGAACTACAGTGTTCCAGAAAAAATTGTACCCAACTATAAAATTGGTATATTTCAACAACTACGGAAGATATACTTCTCTTTTCTAACATCTAAGGAAATTTTCATGAAGTTGTAATGATTTTTGTGAGTATTATAACGATTTTATTGATGAGTGGTGAAATTGGCTTTGCGCAAATGGTCAGAAAACGGACAATGCGTTAAATTCAAATATAAAAAAATTCTATTAGACTATAATCCTAGGGTAAAACAGGAATAAAGCTTTTGTGTATGTTTTCTACACCTACATTTTCAGAGAAGTGGAAGATGGAGTTTTTCCCAAATTAAATCAGTTACAATGAAAGTAACACACACCACCACAATATCAAAAAAAAGAATTAAAGCAATTTCTTCATAGTATAGGAAATAAAGAGGAGGAGGTCTGTTTGGAATTAAATTATATAAAATTAATAACTCACCTTCAAAAATTCTACATATTTTCCATTGATTTTCATAGTTCAGAAGATATAATTATAAAATATTTAGCAGAGGCTTATTTAGTATCTGTAGACAATTTAAGATGTAGTAATTACTAATGCAAAGGAAGAAACAATTGAAAGACAAAGTTACCATATTGGTAGCAGATACATGAAGCAAATACAATTTTTCTCCAATTCTTCAAATATACGTATTATTATAAATGCCATTACACTGACAAATCTTCAGAAAGATGGATAGTGCGGTGTAAAATGATTCAATTATGGTATATCAACTTAAGTAATATAGCTTGTTTATATACAGTCGTGCATAGCGAACATTGATCAGCATGGAGGACACTTTTTTCGGTACATGTACTGTCAGTTGTACGAGCTTTACTTGTATAGATCTGTAACTCACTGATTTAGGATTCAGAAATGTGAAAGAAAATAATTTTGGTTGGTACACTTTTATATTAACAGACTTAAATAATATTTATTTGATTTGATCTGTACTTCTATCTACCAATTCCTTCATAAGTTTGAAATATAATTATATAATTAACTGTAGCTAAATCAAGTCACTCTAGTCTTCATTATAATTATCACATCTTCATTGTTGAAGAAATAGATTAAATGATAGACCACATGTGTACAATATTGCTAACTTTGAACGATTAAAGTTGATGGGACGCTCTTAAGAGACAGCACTCAGGCCTACAAGTGGGCCCATGTGTACTAAATCCCAACATTAACCAAATCCCAGCCAGGTGACTCAAACCTGGCCAGTAACCACTCGTTCACACAGGGCATAAATCCCACTGAGTCAGTGCGGAACCCGAACGTACGACCTCACTAACGTGAGGCGAACGCTCATACCACTGTGCTACTGGTCGGCTTGAACGACTTGATTGAATGTCATATTTAATCTTAATCTATTTCATGTATATAGACTCTTGTAAAGTTATAGGTTGAAAATTAGTAGAATTTATTTGCACTATTTGGTGCACAAAAATCCACTGACATTTTCAAAAAGCTGAAGAAATCTACAAACAATATCCAATAATTTGGCTGATGATGATCTGTTGATCAACCAATATTTGACTAATTTAGCCACAAAAAATTGATGGTAACATAAGAATAAATAGCAAAAAATCCACAAACATTACTAGAAATATATTTTCAATAATGGAAAAAAATTTACCATGAAAAATAGTCAGGACTCTGAAGTTTCACAGAGTAAAAAAAGTATGGCTCATAAAATCTTAATCTCTCTCCCAAAATAAGTTAAATAATTTTGTAGCATAAAAGAAAAATAGATATTTCTCTCCATTCGTAATTAAAGGGCTTCAAAAAACTGTCACAAACTAACCATCAAAATGTCTAATTTGGACATGCTTCATTTAATACCTGCGAGTTTCAGTTGAATGTTGAAAGACAGCTGATTATGTAAAGATACAGATTGCTCATGGCAGCACATTCCTTCTGGTGCGGTGAGCATGTGATATGTCAGGCTTATAAGCTTATCTATTTGCAAAACAAGCACAATCTGACTCCAGATATTTAAAATTTGGGGCGATTTGTTACATGTCAACATAGGAATTAATTAGGGAATTGTCATCGGATAATTCAGGAGGCCAATTAAAAGGCCTGAACAGTTACCAGATAAACCATGAAATAGTGCAGAAATACAGAATGGCTGAGAGTCTGAGAGTAACTCTCTCTCAAATTAAAAGTTCTGCAGGAGAAGATACACATTCCATGTATAAGAGTATGTCAGTTAAAGCCAATTAATTGGCTTGGATTTGAAATAGTCAAGTCTCAGATAATACAGATATGTCTAATTGGCTTTAAATTTTGAAATAATTTCTATGTTCCCATGTTAATTTTAGCTAGAAATCCAGACTGCAGGAACTGGTAAACTGTTCGCCAAGAAATAATCTATTTTGTCTTCTGTTCTCAGTAAAAATAAATGTGAATATAGGAAGAAATTGAGGATTGTTCGAACAGAAAAAGTCAAAAATGTCCTATGTTCTGCAGACTGGCTAAAAATCTCTAAAAAATGAGCCATATCGGCTAGGCTCAGATTTTTTGTGAAATTTCGGCTCAAAAATTGGCTCACAATTTTCCAGCCTCTGAAACATGAGACACATTATGCAGACTGGATACATTTGCAGTTTATTTCAGATGTAACATCACAAATAAAATACATATATCTGGGCCAGATCGTATTTGGTGAATGAAATCCAGACTCTATTTCATGGTAAATTCCACCAACTTGTCAGTGGAACTGGAATTTTTCTCTTTTGAAAATAACATCCCATCAATGTTGGTGGTTTTTTAGCTATTTATTCCTATGTTATGGAAAAAATGGAGAAAATGTTGGTGGATCAGTCAAATAACTGTAAATTTATGGTGGATTTTTTCAGCTTTTTTATAAAGTCAGTGGGATTTTGTGCACCAAATACAGACTGGCATGAAATCCCACTAACCTTTTCAAAAAGCTGAAAAAAATCCAGCATAAATGTCCAGTAATTTGGCTGATCCACCAACATTTCACCTATTTTTCTACCACAAATTAATGGTAACGTAGGAATAATTTAATAAATAGCTAAAAATCCACCAACTTTCCATGTTTTATAGTGTGGCAGGAAAGTCGCAAGTTTAGTGAGAAAATGGATCCAGGTTGCCACATTTAAGACCACTGCAGGAACTGGTAAAATGTTCTCCAAGAAATCCTCTAATTTGGCTTCTATTCTCAGTAAAATACATGTAAATATAGGAGGAAATTAAGGATTGTTCGCACAGAAAATGTTAAAAATGTCCCATGTTCTGCAGACTGGATTATTTTAAGATACTTCAAAGGAGAAATTTGGCTTCTTAGTAAAGATTTTACACTTGGAAACATTCTTATGCTCCAGTCTGTATTTGGTGCACAAAATCTGACTGACTTTTTGATAAAGCTGAACAAATCCACCATAAATTTACAGTAATTTAGATGATCCACCAACATTATACCCATTTTTCCACCGAAAATTGATGGTAATATGAATATAGGAATAAATAGCTAAAAATTCACTGACTTTGGCCTAGTTTCAGAGAATGTTCATTGAGTCGCTAATATATCTTTTTTCTCAAAAATGAGTCAACAAATATTAGTGATGCAGTCGCCAGTCGTCATAATTTAATTCCAATTTTGAAAGTCGACAGTCGTCAATATACCTATATTATTATAACTACCTAAATTAATTGAGAGCGTATCAGCCAATCAGAGAGAGACATACAACTGATACCAGCCAATCACAGAGAGCCTGAGAGAGGCATAGCTACTTTCTTTCAAAGTTATTCATTTTTTTTCGATAATTAATCAGAGAGCATCAAATTAAAATGACAAGTAGTGACCACATCATTCATAACAAAAGAACACCGAAAACAGAAAACTGATATACAATTTGAATAATACATCTACATCATGGAGCGCGCCATATCAAAACAAAATGGATGATTTGTTTACATTTCAACAAAGATGCGCGGTTCTGCCGTTTATGATTTTATGAGTCACCAATTTTAATTTTAAATCTAATTTAAGTGCTCATTAGTCGTCTATATATGTGAAAGATACTTATTTTCACAAATTTTAAGTTGACAATTAATCGGCGACTTGGTACATACTCTTGAACTAGAGACTTTGCTAAAATATTATTCTTAAGGGGAAAAAATTCCACCGACATGTCGGTGGAATTTAGCATGAAATACAGACTGGCAAGTTATGCTTCATGCCTGATCCATGTGTATCTCTTGAGACTATTTTAGGAGTGATTTACTTGTTATTCACAGGTTTTTCAACTTATCTAACCTCACAAAAGTTGCCAATATACTGGCAACTTTGTCCACAAATTAAAACATGGCCGACTTTGCCAGAATATTATTTTCAATGGAGAAAAAAAAAACACTTTGTCACTTGCCAGGTCATTAAACAATCATGTTCAGAGTATGTCAGTTAAGGCCAATTAATTGGCTTAGATTTCTAGAGGTCAAAACACAGATGTCTAATTGGCTTTAAATTTTGAATTAATTTCTAGGTAGCTATGTTCCCATATTAATTATGGCTTGAAATCTTCAAAAATTGAGCCAAATTGGCTCGGCTCAGAATTTTTGTGAAATTTTGACTCAAAAATTGGCTTACAATTTCCCAGACATCAGAAACAACCGGTGTATAGAATCACCGAAACGGACCGATTGACTACCTAGTCTGCAGAATATGGAACATTTTTCGAAGACTCTCTGCCATGTTTAAGAGTATGTCAGTTAAAGCCAATTAATTGGCTTAGATTTGAAATGGTCAAATCTCAGATATGTCTAATTGACTTTAAATTTTGAATTGATTCCTATGTTCCCATGTTAATTTTGGTTTGAAATCATCAAAAAATGAGCCAAATTGGCTTGGCTCAGATTTTTTATGACATTTTGGCTCAAAAATTGGCTAACAATTTTCCAGTCCCTGAAACATGGAGTCTCACTGCGGGAGTTTTTGATTGAATTTTAGTAATTGGAGATCTCTGCGGGAGATCTTGAATTAATTCCTATGTTACCATTAATTTTGCTGCAGGAGATTCTGAATCTGCTACTGAGAGTCAGAGAGTAACTTTTTCTCAAATTAAAATCACTGCGGGAGAAGAGACACATTCTGCAGACTGGTTGAGTACTAAAACTGACCAATTGTGTCAGTCTGCAGAATATGGTACATTTTTCCAAGACTCTCTGCGAGAGTTTTTGATTGAATTTTTAGAAATTGGAGATCTCTGCGGAAGATCTTGAATTAATTCCTATGTTACCATCCATGATTAAGGGTATGTCAGTTAAAGCCAATTAATTGGTATAGATTTGAAATGGTCAAATCTCAGATATGTCCAATTGGCTTCAAATTTTGAATTATACCTATGATGCCATGTTAATTTTGGTTTGAAATCTTCAAAAAAATAAAAATAAGCCAAATTGGCTTGGCTTAGATTTTTTGTGAAATTTTGTCTCAAAAATGGGCTTGCAATTTTCCAGTCTCTGAAATATGGGTTACCATTAATTTAGCTGCGGGAGAATTTGAATTAATTCATATGTTCCCATTAATTTAGCTGCGGGAGATTCTGAATCTGCTACTGAGAGTCAGAGAGTAACTGTCTCTCAAATTAAAATCTCTACGGGAGAAGTCGAAGAGACACATTCTGCAGACTAGCAATTGTGGTCCAAAACGGACAGATTGGGGTCCAAAACGGACCGAATGGGGACCAAGACGGATCTAATCGGATCGATCTAAACAATAGCTACTTTTGAATGCACTTATCCTATAAAAATATTTCTAGAGTCCCCTCCACTCAAAATTTTTTAATAGAACCGAAGTTATTGGTTCAGGTCTTCTGGAACTGTGAATATTTTCTTCATTGGTTTTATATTTTATTCATCATATGTAAATTCTTTCTTACTTCTTACTTATTTCAATCAAAGAAGAAGCATACACCATACTGGAATTGATACAATGACATAACACACATACTTACTATTTAGTTCAAAGTAGCTATCCAGTCTGCAGAATGTGTCTCTTCTCCCGCAGAGACTTTTAATTTGAGAGGCACTGAGGCAGTTACTCTCTGACTCTCAGCAGCAGATTCAGAATCTCCCTCAGCAAAATTAATGGTAACATAGGAATCAATTCAAAATCTACCGCAGAGATCTCCAATTTCTAAAATTTCATTCAAAAACTCCCGCAGAGAGTCTTGGAAAAATGTTCCATATTCTGCAGACTGAGTCTTCTGGAACTGTGAATATTTTCTTCATTGGTTTTATATTTTATTCATCATATGTAAATTCTTTCTTACTTCTTACTTATTTCAATCAAAGAAAAAGCATAGGCCATACTGGAATTGATACAATGACATAACACACGTACGTACTATTTAGTTCAAAGTAGCTAACTAGCTATTGTTTTTTTTCAACATAATAAGGTAGCTATTATCAGTTAAATAACTCATTCTATAGATTATTATTCTTCTCCAATGTATAGTAGCTACTAACTATTTAAGTGCTTTTTTATGAACTACTTACTACTTAGCTCTGTTTTGACCCGATTAGATCCGGCTTGGTCCGAATTCGGTCAGTTTTGGACCCCAATCTTCAATCTGAAATTTTGGACCACAATTGCCAAGTAATGAAGCATGTCCAAACTTGCCATTTTAATGGCGAGTTTGTGACAGTTATTTTTAGCCCTTCAAATGCAAATGGTGAGCCAAGTAATATAGCATGTCCAAACTCGCCATTTTAATGGCGAGTTTGTGACTGTTATTTTGAGCCCTTCAATTGCACATGGCGTGTTTTATCTATTTTTCTCCTATGCTACAATGTTATTTTGGAGAGAATTAATGATAATTTGATCATTTTGGAGAGAATTTGTTAAATTTTGGAGAGAGCTGGAGAGACAAATGGCGAGTTTAAGAGACATACTATTTTACTTGGATGGTGAGTTTTTATCTATTTTTCTCCTATGCTACAATGTTATTTTGGAGAGAATTTATGAGAATTTGATCATTTTGGAGAGAATTTGTTGAATTTTGAAGAGAGCTGGAGAGACAAATGGTGAGTTAACCGAGTTTATGAGACATACTATTTTACTTGGCACAATTGGTCCTCAATCATCCATTTCGGTGATTCTATGTACCCCAGAGGCCAGATTATATTTGGTGGTAAATTCCAATGATGTCTCGGGAGATATTCAATTTCTCGAATAAAAAATTCCTCCAATGTAGGAGGATATTTAGCTATTAATTCCTATATTACCATTAGTTTTTGGAGGAGACAGTGAAAAAATGTTGGAGGACTAGACAAATGTTGGCAGCTATTTCTCAGATTTTTGAAAAAGTCAGAGGAGTTCAGTGCACCAAATACAAACTGGCCCAGAGGCAGAGACAACCACGGCAAAAATTTGTATATACAATTAACTAATTAAGTCGCTGCCCAATGCAGGGGCACACTGCCGTGTGTTCGTATTTGTTTATGCGCAGAAGAATCTAAAATTCGTATCAAGGCATACCATACCTTGTAAGTTATTATACCTTGCTTACAACATTGCTTATTTCCTATTTAGCCCGCCCCTTTAAATATTTTCAAATTTTGTACTGTGGTCCAAATAACTAAAATGCGGAAAACGTGAACAGGTTACAAGTTATTCGTCTACTGGCTGACTGAGTGATATCAGTACTGAGGTTCCATTAATGAACCATTTATTGACTGGCGCGACCTCCAGGGCCACTCTTGTTTTCTGTTATAAAAATTTTACTTCGATATTTTAAAATATGAAGATGTCCCTATCGAGACTTCCAGTACCCCTTTAGAATGAAATTTCAGTAGCGTCTGGCATCTATTAGCGCGACACTAACCAATGCCATCTAGATATAGTGTGGTGAATTTTCTGTCAATATTTTATGTTAATTGTTAATTTATTAGTGTGCTTGGAGTAACTGTACCCAATTAATTTTGTTGTGTGTATATATTAGGACCGTATATAGTAAACCAAACAGTTCATATTATGATAATATTGTAATAGGTATAATCACACTTTTATCTCTGGGATTCTAGAGTTCCTAAAGGGAGGCAGGGAACCATAGGTCCCATCAGGTTTCTGAGGACCTCTCACTCAATACGCAATACTCCTGATAGCATTTCACTATCGGGCCAACGTCGGTAAGCGTTAGCAATATAAAGGGACGATCGGGCATTGTCACGCCAGTGCTATTACACACGGAGCCAATATAATGAAAACGACACTGGGCTAACGGTTGCCAAACAGCACTGGCCCAATGAAGAGAAACATTGGTTAACCAATCCATTGATTTTTTGATGTACCAGTATAATTATTATATAATAGTTTTGATGTCATAGCAACCTATGTCATATTGATCTCATAGCTATCTATGTCATATTACTGTCATAACTACTTATGTCATATTGATGTCATAGCTACCTATGTCATATTGATGCCATAGCTACCTATGTCATATTGCTGTCATAGCTACCTATGTCATATTGATGTCATAGCTACCTATGTCATATTGATGTCATAGCTACCTATGTCATATTGATGTCATAGATACCTATGTCATATTGATGTCATAGATACCTATGTCATATTGTTGTCATAGCTATCTATGTCATATTGCTGTCATAACTACCTATGTCATATTGCTGTCATAGCTACCTATGTCATATTAATTGCTGTCATAGCTGCCTATGTCATATTGCTGTCATAGATACCTATGTCATAGCTACCTATGCCATATTGCTGTCATAACTACCTATGTCATATTCATGTCATACCTACCTATGTCATATTATACTGTCATAGCTATCTATGTCATATTGCTGTCATAACTACCTATGTCATATTGCTGTCATAGCTACCTATGTCATATTGCTGTCATAGCTGCCTATGTCATATTGCTGTCATAGCTGCCTATGTCATATTGCTGTCATAACTACCTATGTCATATTGCTGTCATAGCTACCTATGTCATATTGATGTCATAGCTACCTATGTCATATTGATGTCATAACTACCTATGTCATATTGCTGTCATAACTAATTATGTCATATTGCTGTCATAGCTACCTATGTCATATTGCTGTCATAACTACCTATGTCATATTGCTGTCATAGCTACCTATGTCATATTGCTGTCATAGCTACCTATGCCATATTGCTGTCATAACTACCTATGTCATATTGCTGTCATAACTAATTATGTCATATTCATGTCATAGCTACCTATGTCATATTGATGTCATAGCTACCTATGTCCCCTTATTCTGTAGATTATTGATTTCTCAGTACAAAGAAAAAAATAGATAGGTTGCCCTGGAAGCGAAAGCTTTTCCGAGCCTAAAATCTCTTATTTAGAATACATTTTGTTTTTTTAATGAGCATATACAGTAAAACTCCTGAGTTATGAAGTTTTTTTTATGAAGCACCCGAGTAATGAAGGACCTGAATTATGAAACGCTCCTGAGTTATGAAGTATTTTTCTTTGTTTAAATCATAGAAAACGTTAATTCTTGAGGTATAACTAAACCTTTTCCAAGTCAAGTTGGCAGAATTGAAAAATGAATTGGCACAAGTGAAAGTCATATTGCAGAAGTGAAAATGAAAAATGCAAATATGAATAGCAATTACAATAAAGGAGTTAAAAAAAACACTTCAATCCAATAGTGGGTTTTTGCAATCTTCTCCACCAGACTCTACCATATAATAAGATAATACTTTATTATAGAATAATACTCTATTACAGGATAATACCCAATTATACGAAAATAACCAATTATAGGATAATACTCAGTAATTATTATAGGATGATATCCAATTATAGGATATCACCTATAATTGTGTATTATCCTATAATGGAAATGTAAATCAGGAAGGCAAAGATTTACTATAAAGTTTAGGTTATTAATAAATCGGTTATATTGAGTATAAACTGTGTTTTCTTTATTGTTTGAGATTTAAATGTGTATTTTTTGTTAATGATTTAAATTTAGGCATAAATGACTACTACCAAGATATATATTAATTTTTGTACAAACCTCTCCAATTGGGGTATTGTGGAGCTGTGAGTCAGGCAGCACTGTTTCAGGTAGTCCCAATTTTGTAAAATTAATATTCGGGAATAATCAGTACAGAAGAGTGTTAAGACTAAAGATGGACAAAATAAGGATAAAAAAAAAGACTGTGGTGGGAAGATATAAATGATAAATGACCAAATACATTCAAAATGTATATATAAATTCAGTATAATATCCATAATAGTTATTCTTCCATCACTATAAACTTTTATTATAGGACGGAATCTTCATCAATACATACTATAAGAAATACAGTCATTAAATTATTTCTAGTAAGTTTAATTCTTCAATTAGAGTATAAATTGAATGTTATTGTAACAATATAAACTAATTACTTTGATGTTTGTTGGGAACTAGCGTTATGCTATAAGTATAAAAGACAAATAACATTAAAGAATTGATAAGCATGGTAAAAAGAAATAAAGACAATATAACAGTTCGGGGCTCGAAAATACCATTCACTTTTAACTGAATATTCAACTAAATGTTGAAGCAGTCTGATTTTCCTGTAATTTTTACTCCCTCTAATAAAATTATATATACAAAAGTAGCAACCTACAAACTAAAAATATTTTCAATTTATAAATCTGATGATAAAATATAACACCATGAGGGAAATTCCCAAACTGAAGAGACCTGAGACTATAGAACAATTTTTCTTCAACCACTCAACTATGATAAAGTAGTTGTATTTGAGCACCACAACTCTCTCATTTATCCAACACCATTTATTGAGAAGATTGGAGTCAACAAATTAGTAAAGTTAGACAAGTTAAAATCTACTCATCAATTGAAAGAATTAAATTTTATTTATCTACTAGCATATTAGGATATTCACCATTCCACAAGAGTTAGATATTGAAATTATAGTTTCAATTATAATTATGATATGCGTAGATAAAATAATATAATTCCATTAAATAACCAAGAAAAGCAAGCTTGTTGAGCTTTCTACTCGTTTGTAGCAAGAATTTATTATGACTGAAGTGTAGCTTTGTACCTTGCATTGTTAATGTTACCAAGTGGGACTAAAATGGTCAGGGATGAGTATTTGCATAATAAAAATGATATCTTGATATTAAATTTGCTAATTTCTCTTCAAACTGTTGAGTATCATCATTTACTATCAATAAAATTCTTGGAAACAGCCTGTAACCTCTTAAGAGATAGTGAGTTAGGTTGATTGTGTGGTTCTGTCACCAGTGTGAACTTTTTGATGTTTATTGCGATGAGATGAATTAGAGAACACCTTATCACAATAATCACGCTTGAATGGCTTTTCACCAGTATGAACTCTTTGATGTCTTCTGCAATAAGATGAATCAGAGAATGCCTTATCACAATAATCACACTTGAATGGCTTTTCACCAGTATGAATTCTCTCGTGTTTAGTGAGAGTAGATGAATCAGGGAATGCCTTATCACAATAATTACACTTGAATTGCTTTCCACCAGTATGAATTCTCTCGTGTTGGATGAGAGTAGATGAATCAGGGAATGCCTTATCACAATAATTACACTTGAATGGCTTTTCACCGGTATGAATTCTCTCGTGTTTAATGAGAGTAGATGAATCAGGGAATGCCTTATCACAATGTTTGCATTTGAATGGCTTTTCACCAGTATGAATTCTCTCGTGCCTAATGAGAGAATATGAATCAGAGAATGACTTATTACAATGTTTGCATTTGAATGGCTTTTCACCAGTATGAATTCTCTCGTGTCTAGTGAGATGAGATGAAACAGAGAATACCTTATCACAATGTTTGCATATGAATGGCTTTTCACCAGTATGAATTCTCTCGTGTCTAGTGAGATGAGATGAAACAGAGAATGCCTTATCACAATGTTTGCATTTGAATGGCTTTTCACCAGTATGAATTCTCTCGTGTCTAGTGAGATGAGATGAAACAGAGAATGCCTTATTACAATGTTTGCATTTGAATGGCTTTTCACCAGTATGAATTCTCTCGTGTTGAATGAGAGAAGATGAATCAGAGAATGACCTATTACAATGTTTGCATTTGAATGGCTTTTCACCAGTATGAATTCTCTCGTGTGTAATGAGATTAGATGAAACAGAAAATGCCTTATCACAATGTTTACATTTGAATGGCTTTTCACCAGTATGAATTCTCTCGTGTGTAATGAGAGTAGATGAACCAGAAAATGCCTTATCACAATGTTTGCATTTGAATGGCTTTTCACCTTTATGAATTCTCTCGTGTCTAATGAGAGAAGATGAATCAGATAATGACTTATTACAATGTTTGCATTTAAAAGGCTTTTCACCTTTATGAATTCTCTCGTGTGTAATGAGAGTAGATAAAACAGAGAATGCCTTATCACAATGTTTGCATTTGAAGTACTTTTCACTTTTTTTCGGTGTTATTTCCTTCTTGGGGCTAGTAGTACACCCAAATTTTCCACTGAAAGGTGTTTCACATTGTTCCATTTTCACTGTATCTAGAATATTTACTCTTCCTATGAGTGTTTGATTGATCTCAGAATTAGTGTCACTTTTGTCATAATCAAAATTTTCTTGTTTGATCGTTATATCATCGTCAGAAATAACATTCTTAACATAATTAAGGTATGTAGTTTGGGGTAAAAGTTCCTCTTGATTTGCTCCCTTTACTAGACAATCGTGATCAACACCTTGTCGAGAGAGATCCGGAACATCTGGCTTGATGTCATTATCTATCAAGTAGGTCACATTGGATGAGTCAGCAATAACTCCCTCTACATCTATTGAAGAACCTTCATCTATGGACTCCATCTGAAAAAAATTGAATGATTACAGTTTTATCATACTGATATCAAAATAAGAATAGTTAAAACAGACTTTTGAAGAGTAGGCAGTCATGACTGTTCCTTCACTAACAAAATTACTCACCATCATTTGGTGACAATGTTCATGAAAACCTAATCCATGAATACAGTTACCAATGGAAGTGAATAGAATCCAATGTATAACTTTATATTAATACAGCACTGCTCTCATAATACTTCTCTCCTACTTGTTTCTATCTCTATTTCAATCATGCAGTTATCTATTAATCTATTTTATCTAGGATAATAGGAAGAATATAAATTATTAACTTTACTATGACATGTATTGACTAATATAAAATAAAATGCTTTCTTAAAAAGAATATAATCCTATCAGTGATCAGGAAAAATCGATTATACCAATATGGTGAATGGAACTAATGTAATATTTTATGTAATATGAATGATGAGCGCCACATGATATTTACAATCAAGTTACTAATTCATTAATTTACATCATCATTTCTATAACCCAACCGTTTGTGTATTCTTAATTTAATATAAATTTTCATTTAATATAGTGAAGTTGAATAAGGATAAGGATATTTATTGATGAATAATAAAAAAATATATACATCAAGCCCTTATATAATTTCCCTTATTTAGGAAATTTTTGGGCAAAATTAAAAATAAAATAATAATAAACCTAAACTAGAACTATACAAAAAATAATAGGACTAGAGAACATAAAAAAATATACATTTAAATTTATATATTCCTAGAGCAGTTATTTACATCACGTTTCTGCACTGGCATACTGATCTAGAAAATACTTCTTAAGTTTATATTTAAAGGAACTGTTCGATTGAATATTTTTCAAGTGAACAGGCAAAGAACGACAGAGTCTAGAAGCAGAGTAGTGCACACTATGTTCCGTTAATGTCAGTCTATGGCGATTTACAATAGGATCATGTGCATGCCTTGTTCACTCCGCATGAGCCAGAAACTCACTGCCAGTTAAAATTCTTACCGCTCTCTTTTGGAGCATTTCGAGAGTATTCAAATGTATATTATATGTCTCTCCCCATAATACATTACAATAAATCAGGTACGGGTAAAACAGACTATAATATATGTTACAGACTATAATATAATTATTTTTAATTTCCGATAAATTCGTCTTTCGGTAAATTTGTCCATCGGCTAATCCGTATTTCGGAGAAATCAGTTTTCGGCAAACACGAATTCGAAAAATCCGGTTCGAGGAATAAGTTTTCTGAAAATCAGTGTATAGACCCGCTGTAGTTACCCCCAGTCCTCTTCCAAGGAGGAGGGCACTAATGAGGAGGAAGGATGAGAATTAACTCCCACCTCTCCACTTGGGGTATTGTGGAGCAAGGAGTCAGGCAGTACTGTTTCCGGCAGTACCACTTTTTAAAATGAAATATTCGGGAATAATCAATGCAGAACAGTGTCAAGACTGAAGATGGTCATACTAAGATTAAAAAAAGATTATGGTGGGAAAATAATAATCAAAAAAACTTAATGTAAATTTAATATTTTAAATGTATATAAATTTACAACTTCAGTCTAATATCTATAATATTGTTCCATCATTATAAAATATCTTTGAAGAATTTTTTTTTCATCAATAAATAATAAAAGAAATACATTCATCAAAACAAATAACATTAAAGAATTAATAAGCATGGTAAAATTAAATAAAGACAATAAAACAGTAAGAGGCTCCATTCACTTGCTACGTCACTATAACGAACAGTTTGAGATAAATCACGTAGGTCTACACAAAATGAAAAAGATAATATAACAGTGTGAGCCGAAAAAAAATCCTCTCTTCCATTCAATTGCAACTGAATATTGAAACTAACTGATTTTACTATAATATATACTTCCTCTAATAAAATTATACATACAAAAGCGGTTACACTAAATACCGAATTATACCGAATTACACCGAATTATACCGAATTACACCGAATTATACCGAATTACACCGAATTATACCGAATTACACTATACTCAATACCGAATTACACCGAATTATACCGAATTACACTATACTCAATACCGAATTATACCGAATTACACCGAATTAAACCGAAATACACTGAATTATACCGAATTACACTATACTCAATACCGAATTATACCGAATTACACTATACTCAATACCGAATTACACCGAATTATACCGAAATACACTATACTCAATACCGAATTATACCGAATTACACCGAATTATACCGAATTACACCGAATTACACTATACTCAATACCGAATTATACCGAATTACACCGAATTATACCGAATTACACTGAATTATACCGAATTACACTATACTCAATACCGAATTACACCGAATTATACCGAATTACACTATACTCAATACCGAATTATACCGAATTTCACCGAATTATACCGAATTACACTAAATTATACCGAATTACACTATACTCAATACCGAATTACACCGAATTATACCGAATTACACTATACTCAATACTTGACCGTACTTTCGACACAACCCCCCTCCCCAAGATATAAGCCCCTCTCTTCTATATAGGGAAACGAACTAACTAACCTTGGTAAGTTATGCAGTATTAGTTAGCTACTAAATAGTAAGCCCCCTTCCCTCCGGTTAAAAGCCCTAATTTGTTTTCTTAATTTTAAGATACTGTATAATATTAATTACTAGACATTATAGCAAGGGAAAGTAACCTAATTTATTCAACCTTATGAATTTTCTTAAAGGAGTTATTAAAATATATGTGTAGGTATATGAGCAGGGGGGGGGGGTTGAGACCAGGGCGTGCCACCTCCGAACCCCCCTGCCTTGTAATTAAACAAGCAGTGTGTATTTCAACAAACTACTGGATACAACAAGCTAAACTAGATTACGTGCACTCGTTAGAGCACATACCTTCAACGCCGCACTGACCCGTTCTCTCCCAAAGTCTAATAAACTGGTAACTGGATAATGACCAATCGTCCCACCAAGTTTCATGCAATATGGTTCAATAGTTTTTGAGTTATTGAGTTATAAATGACCTTGACCTTTGACCGGATCGCTTCCAAAATTCTACCAGATGGTTTCTGGACATTGACCAATCGTCCTATCAAATTTCAGACAATTTGGTTGAAAACTTTTCGAGTTTTTGAGCTACAAATGGCCTTGACCTTGATCTTCAACCTTTGACCTGATCGCTCCCGAAATCTAACAATATTACAGGTTATTCGTATAAATAAGCTAGGCAATCTTCTTATATGTACAAAATTTATTTAAATTTAACTTTTTAATTGGAAAATATAGCATTCACTCTCTTAATCTTGACCTTTGACCTCAAAGTCTTCAGCTGACACAAGATTTATTGGAACAAATAATTTAGATTTACTATCGGTTGGAAAATTAATATTCACTATACTACTATTATAAATAAGGATAAGGGATATATTTGAGCTGAAAATCTGAAACAGGTGCGTTAGACAAAGAAAAAATATATATATAAAAGTACAAGAAAAGAGGTCCTTATTTTGAAAAGTGAAATTGTTGTGTAGAGTTTAAAAATGTAATTTATTGATACTAAATTCACTACGATTTATTAATAATTACGTATAAATATTCATTTATTTTAATTTTTTACCAATATTAATTATAGGTTCATAAAGTTTAGCAAATTTTAGTAGGGGTTAAACGTCTGTTTCTACCATATCGTTGACGTCAAAAGGAAATTAAATACAAGGAACTGGAGGAAGCAGTCAGAAAGGAAAATGGCTCCATGAACAAAGTCACCAATCACCGTCGGTGACAAAGCTCATGGATTCAGAAGAGCTACTCCGTGAATGCCGTCACTTACCAAGGAATGTGACGAAACGGGACACAAGCACTGGTGGCTGCACTCAAGCGGATGGAAGAGGAAAATGAAGAGGTGTTAATAAATGAAACCTAACAATCTAATCTAAAACCTCGTATAGTTGAAGAGCATTACTCTAACGTTATCCTCTAAAACTGCGAGTAGTAAGTTTTTCAAAATGATGAACATGGTAAAAATGAAAAAAAAAGACAATGCATAATTAATGCATAATCCTAATTACAACAGTTCGGGCCCTCTTCATTTTCCATTCACCACAGACAGTTTCAGGATAGAGCCCCTTGACAGAGCTCAATTGAAGAATTTTGGTGTAAATATTTCATGTATTTTTAATTTTGTCAATTAAAAGTTACATATTAAAATGCTGGAACATATATGTCTAATTCGTAGTGAAAGGGCTATATTTTTCAAATAAAATTCTATAGAAATTAAAATGGTATGACTAAATACATTTTGGGGACGTCTCAAAGGTCTGACACCCCAATAGTCAGTCCGACAGTTACATCTTTCTGTATTATTATTTCTCGTCATATTTTTCGATTGAAATAAAAATTATAATTAAATAGGTATAGGTACTAGACTACATATATTCAGATAATATATATACATAACTTATATGAACAATTCAGTAATTTTCCTTAATTTCATTTTTCTAATGTTACATGTATTCCTATCTAATTTATTATAATATTATTAAAAGCTGTCTCTCAATCGATTTCATCATTTAATGTAGTTTTTTTTTGTATCCGCTAGTTGTTTAATAACCGGGCAGGACGACATATAAATTTGATGTTAAATCAGTAATAAACTACAAAAGTGTCGGATTAATAGATAGTAACCATACATTTTGATATTGATAATGCTGTGAAGCCTAATTGCCCATAATCATTGCAGTGTAATAACTTTAAATTAATATCGAAAAATCCTGACCAATGATCAAGGATAAAATTCGGTGTAATTCGGTACTCAGCGTAGTGTTATTCGGTATAAGTATGTGTAATTCGGTATAATTTGGTGTCATTCGGTATAATTAGGTATAACTGTGTAATTCGAATTATACAGAATGTAATTCGGTATAATTCGGTGTAATTCGGTATAATTCGGTATAATTCGGTGTAATTCGGTATTGAGTATAGTGTAATTCGGTATAATTCAGTGTAATTCGGTATAATTCGGTGTAATTCGGTATTGAGTATAGTGTAATTCGGTATTGAGTATAGTGTAATTCGGTATAATTCGGTATAATTCAGTGTAATTCGGTATTGGGTATAGTGTAATTCGGTATAATTCGGTGTAATTTGGTATAATTCGGTGTAATTCGGTATAATTCGGTGTAATTCGGTATAATTCGGTGTAATTCGGTATAATTCGGTATTGAGTATAGTGTAATTCGGTATTGAGTATAGTATAATTCAGTGTAATTCGGTATAATTCGGTGTAATTCGGCATAATTCGGTATTGAGTATAGTGTAATTCGGTTTAATTCAGTGTAATTCGGTATAATTCGGTATGATTCGGTATTGAGTATAGTGTAATTCGGTATAATTCAGTGTAATTCGGTATTGAGTATAGTGTAATTCGGTATAATTCGGTGTAATTCGGTATAATTCGGTGTAATTCGGTATAATTCGGTATTGAGTATAGTGTAATTCGGTATAATTCGGTGTAATTCGGTATAATTCGGTGTAATTCGGTATTGAGTATAGTATAATTCAGTGTAATTCGGTATAATTCGGTATTGAGTATAGTGTAATTCGGTTTAATTCAGTGTAATTCGGTATAATTCGGTGTAATTCGGTATGATTCGGTATTGAGTATAGTGTAATTCGGTATAATTCGGTGCAATTCGGTATAATTCAGTGTAATTTGGTATTGAGTATAGTGTAATTCGGTATAATTCGGTGTAATTCGGTATAATTCGGTATTGAGTATAGTGTAATTCGGTTTAATTCAGTGTAATTCGGTATAATTCGGTGTAATTCGGTATGATTCGGTATTGAGTATAGTGTAATTCGGTATAATTCGGTGCAATTCGGTATAATTCAGTGTAATTCGGTATTGAGTATAGTGTAATTCGGTATAATTCGGTGTAATTCGGTATAATTCGGTGTAATTCGGTATAATTCGGTATAATTCGGTATAATTCGGTATAATTCGGTGTAATTCGGTGTAATTCGGTATAATTCGGTATAATTCGGTATAATTCGGTATTTAGTGTAACCCATACAAAAGTAGCAACATACAAACCAAAATGTTTACAATTTATAAATCTGATAGCAAAACATGACACAGTTGGGGAAATTACCAAAATAGGGATAGCCGAGGCAACAAAACAATTAGTTACAATCAACTCATCAGTTGAAAGAGTTATATTTTAAGTTATCTATTGACATATTAATATATTCATCATTCCACAAGAGTTAGATATTGAAATTATAGTCTCTAGTATAATAATAATTATATTGATATGTGTAAATAAAATAATATAAATTATTTTAATAACCAAGAAAAGCAAGCTCGTTGAGCTTTTGGCTTGTTTGTAGCAAGAATCTATTATGACCAAGTGGGAGTAAAATAGTCAGGACTGAGTATTTGCAGAATGAGAATGGATATCTTGCAATTAATTGCTAATTTCTCTTCAAACTGTTGAGTATCAATATTTTACATCAATGTGCTTCTTTGAAGCAACACTTAACATCTTAGAGGTAAGGAGTTATTTGGATTGTGTGGTTCTGTTACCAGTGTGAACTCTTTGATGTCTACTACGATTATAGGAAACAGAAAAAACCTTCTCACTAAACTCACACTTAAATGGCTTTTACCTGTATGAACTCTTTGATGTCTTCTGCAATAAGATGAATCAGAGAATACCTTCTCACAATAATTACACTTGAATGGCTTTTCACCTGTATGAACTCTTTGATGTCTTCTGCAATAAGATGAATCAGAGAATACCTTAACACAATAATTACACTTGAATGGCTTTTCACCTGTATGAATTCTCTCGTGTGTAATGAGATGAATCAGAGAATGCCTTATCACAATGCTTGCACTTGAATGGCTTTTCACCTGTATGAATTCTCTCGTGTCTTATGAGACGATATGAATTGGAGAATGCCTTATCACAATACATGCACTTGAATGGCTTTTCACCAGAGTGAATTCTCTCGTGTATATTGAGAGAAGATGAATCAAAGAATGCTTTATCACAATGCTTGCACTTGAATGGCTTTTCACCTGTATGAATTCTCTCGTGTCTAATGAGAATAGATGAAATAAAAAATCCCATATCACAATATTTGCATTTGAAGTACTTTCCACTTTTTTTCTGAGTTACTTCCTTCTCGGGGCTATTAGTACACCCAAATTTTCCATTGGATGGTGTTTCACATTGTTCCATATCCATTGTATCTTGATTATCCACTCTTCCTATGAGTGTTTGATTGATCTCAGTATTGGTGTCACTTTTGTCATAATCAAATTTTCTTGTTTGATTGATAAACCAACATCACAATAAAGATCTTTAACATCATTAAGGCATGTTTTCTGGTAGAGAAGTTCCCTCTTGATTTGCTTCTTTTATTAGACGGTCATGATCAACACCTTGAAATGTGAGATTTGAAACATCTGGCTTGATGACATCTTCTAACAAGTAGATCACATTGGATGAGTCAGCAATAACTCCCTCTACATCTGGTATTGCAGGACTTTCACCTACTGACTCAATCTGAAAAAATGTATGATTACAGTTTTCTCATCCTGATCTGATATCAAAATAATAATAGTTTAAACAGACTTTTGAAGAGTAGGCAGTCATGACTATTCCTTCACTAACAAAATCACTCCCCATCATTTGGTGACAATGTTCATGGAAAACCTAATCCATGAATACAGTTACCAATGGAAGTGAATGTATAAATTTATATTAATACAGCACTGCTTTCATAATACTTTCTCTCTTACCTGTTTCTATCTCATTTTCAATAAAGCAGTTATCTACTAATCTATTTTTCTCTGATAATAGGAAGAATAAAAATTATTAAGTTCACTATGACATTGTAGCGGGTCCAGGCATTATCATAAATAGGACAGTTACTCCTACAATTATTATTCGTTCATTTTTGTTTTATTTATAATTAATATAAGACATGTTGTATTTTCATTTATTTAATTTCAAAATAGTTTTCTCCAATGGAATTCATTGTCAATATTGAAGCTAATCATTATGTTTGTTTTACATAATAATATTGTATATTTGTTTAAATTTAGCTTAGTAGGAATTGTATAGGGTTTAAGAGTTTATAAATAAATAATCTGGTATCTCTTATAGTTTTCATTCTCTTTG
The DNA here is from genome assembly GCA_947561585.1 of Caprella mutica. NCBI lineage: Eukaryota > Metazoa > Arthropoda > Malacostraca > Amphipoda > Caprellidae > Caprella > Caprella mutica. Next base: position 169,529 of record CANNZV010000423.1, read on the forward strand.
ATATGTTGCTATAAGAGATATTTGTAAGACGGTTACCACAGTCTGGGAATACACCTTGCCGTAACGGACTAACTTTGGCGTTCAAGTTTGGCACACAAGGTTACCCTTAACGGACTAATAACGGCGATGGTAACGCCTAACGTCTTACAACATGAATTGAGTAATATAAAATATAATGACTTCTTAAAAGAGTATAAACGTATCAGTGATAAGGACAAATAAATGATATCAATATGGTGAATGGAACTAATGTAAAATTTCATGTAATATGAATGGTTAGCGCCACATGATATCTATATTCAAGTTACAAATTAATTATATTACAGCATTATTTCCATAACCCAACCAACTGTGTAGTCTAAAAATAATTAACATAATATACTTTCATCACAATCAAAAATACTCCCGACAAATTTCTTCCTTTGGGCTTAAAATTATGAACTCTGAAGTGAAGCCGATTGTTATTGAAGTGAATTAATTATAATTCACTACCATATTACAGCAAAATGGGAGAGAAATCAACAGAGTTCATTGGATCAATAAAAATTAGCCTATTTTGGTCTATTCATAAAAAAAATTACATGATAACTGATATACAATTAAAATTTGCTAAGAGGTGACCTTTGGAAGAATACCTTCCAATTTTAAACAATATATTATTTGTTTATTTACTGAACAATAAATTAAAGTTTTACATTCTAAAATCTATTACTGCTTCAAAGATTGCAAACACTGAAATGATAGATTATTATTATGATCAGCATGACATTTACCACATCTAATAGGCATATTTCAGATAATTGATAGTGTCGGTGAGTTGATATTATTCTGAGCAATCTTCTAGTCACCAAGAGGGAAAAACAAGTGGTATTCTCTAATGAATTAATTAATTCATTATCTTCTCTGTTAAAGATGTACAGATTTGGAAGGTCTCCTCCAATCTACAATATTTGATACTCTATTCCATATATCCTAGTTACTGGTTATAAAACTGCTAAATATTTCAAATTTTGTACTTTATATTTACTACAATATGTGATTTCAGTAGTTTCACTAGTTTGGATGGATTTGGCTCTACCCTCCTTTTTTCTAAGCAGAGTGTAAACGAGCCCACCGGTTTCAAAATTTCCCACCGACAACCCGGCGTTCCCAGAACACCTCGGCGTTATTCACAAATAACACAAAATCAGATTCTGCAAACTAGACCTGCGTTTCTCTTCCAAACATACGAAGCAAACTCAGCAGACTTGTGCCTACAGAATCAAGTTGGTCAAATTGCTAATCACACAAACACTCATGGATGGAAGAGGAAAATGAAGAGGTGATAAATTGAATCCAACGAGCCTACCTAAAAACAAAAATCTAATACCTCGTAGTTGAGGAGCATAACTCTAGCACTATCATCTAAAACTGCAAGTATAGTTTATATAAATAATAAACATACATAGATATTATGAATGAAAAAAGACAATACATAATTCAAATTGCAATAGTTCTGAGCCCAAAGATACGCCACCCCATTCTCTTCAATTTACCCCAGATAGTTTTAGGATAGAGCACCTGGGCTTTTCACCAGTATAAATTTTTTCGTGTGAAAGAAGAGTAGATGAATCGGAGAATGCTCTATCACCATGTTTGCATTGGAATGGCTTTTCACCAGTATAAAGTCTCTCGTGTGAAAGAAGAGAAGATGAATCAGAGAATGCTTTATCACCATGTTTGCATTGGAATGGCTTTTCACCTGTATGAAGTCTTTCGTGTGAAAGAAGAGAAGATGAATCGGAGAATGCTTTATCACCATGTTAGCATTGGAATGGCTGTTCACCTGTATGAAGTCTTTCGTGTGAAAGAAGAGTAGATGAATCGGAGAATGCTTTATCACCATGTTTGCATTTTAATGGCTTTTCACCAGTGTGAACTCATTGATGTCTACTGCAATTAGATGAAACAGAGAATGTTCTATTATAATAGTTACACTTGAATGGTTTTTCACCTGAATGAATGTTCTCGTGTCTAATGAGAGTAGATGAAGCAGGTTACCTCCCTTTGTAATCACTCGAACACGACTGAAATAACCGTCCGGTACATAAGAGAACCATACGATGAAATAACACACATGTACCATAAAATAATAAATATCACTATCCAAATCATCACACACAGAGAATAAGAAATTCTATCAATTTATTCCTACAGAGCAATAACAAAGCTGATAGATATATCTTAGCTTTTTCATCGCAGTTTTTCATGCTCGTCAACCTGTTCTTTGAATGGTATTAGATATTTATAGAATGATGAGTATTTTCTTTCTCGATCTTTTACTTTAGGAATGAGACACATATGTCATACATGTGGTTAAATAAAACCTTTAACACCTGCATAATGAAACTAGATTACGTGCACTCGGTAAAGCGCATACCTTCGCCGCCGTTTATTCGTTTTCTACCAAAATCTAATACACTGGTGTCTGGATAGTGACTAATCCTTCCACCAAGTTTCATGCAATATGGTTTTATACTTTTGAGTTACAAATGACCTTGACCTTTGAGAGAACAGCAGGGAGTTAGTTATCCTCACCAAATGCATTACATGTAACATATTTCGAATAGATTTGCTAATCCTCACTAAAAATATATATCATTTTTAAACAATTTCTATAAACCACACAGCTTTTCCATTCCATGGCGAATGAAAAATGTAATTGTAGAGAATTTGTTACTTTTTTCCCATGATTTATTCTGTAGAGGAATATGACACTGAGTAATAGTGAGCTTTTGGCTAGTCAACTGTAAATTAGATCACTTAGTTTAAAACAAGCTAAATAATTCTCCAACATGAACATTATATCAATAAATAAACAGAGCTATCAACCAATGAAAAACTTCACCTAGCTATCACAAATTACCAATAGAATGAAAATAAGAATACTAGAATGAAAATAAAAAGATTGAAAAACTTTTATCATCAAAGTTTTAGAAGGAAGAGCATTATAAAGTATGTAGAGGAAAAGAAGATGTAATTTACAGGAAAAAGTGTAATAGATTTAGTGGATTCCTGAAACTGTACTAACTCATGAAATGAAACATATTGTAAGTTCATGTCAGCATGAATTGTGAACTTTACATTTACTATTTCTAATTTGACATAGCCAGCCAATGTAATAAAGGATAGAATTTTTGATGAAAACTAGTTTAAATGTGCCGTCAAATATGACTGCCTACTTTAGAATCTCAATACTAGGGACACTGATTGTAGTTCAATTTATGTTCTAATTACTATCCCTGGTCCCACAAGAAATTACTCACCAGTCTCCTGAGCTTGACATAACATGGCTTCAGTCTGTGAATTTGTTGCTGCTTTGGAGAGTCCTCAAATCTAAAATAAATCATCTGTCAATTATTGATAATTTGAACTAAAGTTACAATTGCATGAATATTCAGGAAATTTACAACTAGTTACCATATTCAATTAGTATTTTTAAGTTATAGCTAAAGTAGATTCCTATTTGTGTTACGACAATCAGGTGTATTATATTACTGATAATAAAGTTTCATCATCTAGGAACTACCTGAAGAATTACTAGATAAATATTTCCCAGGACTTCATTTATAAACTATTTAATGGTTAATTTCCCTTCATTTTCCCCTGAATCAACTCACTCTACTCCGATTTTCCTCTCGAGTGTCACCCGTTTCTTCAAATCAGAAGAATTATCGAGATGTTCAAAAGGCTCCATCTTATCAGCATTTAATCCTCTTTCAACAGTTGCATCTGTGTCTTCATTCCCAACTATGAGACTCACTGCTACATGAAGCATAAGGCTGCACTGCTGGTTAGACTCAGCACCTTCATATCAATAAAAAAATGTAAAGCAATGCCTATGCATCATAGTAAATTTATTTTATTACTTTCATAGAGAAATTATCACATTTCCTTCTTTTCTCTAATTTAAATAAAATCACATGCCTTGTAATTACATTCCTCTAAACATTCTTCCAAGACTTAGTAAGTTCAGCAAATTATTGACAAAATATATTTCATAAACACTATCCTTGGTTGATGACATAATTAAAATTTGACAAACTGGAGATGGTTGAAGAGTATAGATTTCAAACAAAAAGAGTTACAAAAAATATTTCAATTCATGTGTATTAATAACTACCCTTTATAATGAGTGTTTGGGAAATGGAAACACTTAAAGTTAAAGGAAATTTCACTCTCGGAAAATTCAGTCTCAGTTATGTGTTAATAAAGAACAATAATAGAAAAAGTTGAAATAATGAAAACTAAAATGTGTAGTTTACCACTATATCAAATATTCTGAAATTCAATTTTTTTATATCTGTTTAAAACTTATAGTTGATATTAGATACTAACCATCAAAAGTTAGTTTGTGAAGATATTTTGCAGAATTTATGTCATCTTCAGATTCATCTTCACTGCTGCTTGCATACCAAGAGTTAATGAAGTGACTGCAACATCTCTTGTTCTCCTTCCATTTGTATCTAAAATTTAGCAGCAGTAATAAGCAACAGAATCAAAATATAAACAGGGGAACTAATTCAAAAGTGAATTTTTACACTCACGCAATTTGTAAAAGTGTTCCAGTTTTACATTTAATAGGATCTTTGGTGAGAAGTTGAATGTTTTGAACCTGTGAATTCACTCTCTCATACTCCGCTACTAGATCATCTAGCAAAAATCCAAGATCCTAGGAATAGAAGAGAAATTAATCAAATTATAGATGAAAATAACTTATAGCTAATAGCAACTATTGGTTACATGATAAAGAGTAGATTGAAAATATTTGATTTGAAATATCTATAAAAAATGAATAATGTAATTACAGATAGGAACAAATATTGTAATTCTATAGTTAAATGTTCGAGGTAGATGCTTTTTAATAGCTTTTATCTCCTATTATTCGTACTAAAGAATTGTAATTCTAGAACTAATCACAAAAGTATTAGCAACTTTATTATAAAATGCATGAGCAGATTTACAGCCGATATCTGCAAGACAAACCTTCCAATGTTCCAGAGTCATCCATTTATCAGTTTCCTCATTTTCTGAGACTATGTCTGTTGTCAAAGCAGAGAGTCTTAGAGGTACAGGATGAACTTCTGTGACTAACAGACTGCCATCATTGACCTAACAAGAGAACAAATTGAACTACAGTGTTCCAGAAAAAAGTGTATCCAACTATAAAATTGGTATATTTCAACAACTACGGAAGATATACTTTTCTTTTCTAACATCTATGGAAATTTTCATGAAGTTGTAATGATTTTTGTGAATATTATAACGATTTTATTGATGAGTGGTGAAATTGGCTTTGCGCAAATGGTCAGAAAACGGACAATGCGTTAAATTCAAGTATAAAAAATTTCTATTAGACTATAATCCTAAGGTAAAACAGGACATTAGCTATTGTGTATGTTTTTTCCACCTCCATTTTCAGGGAAATGGAAGATGGAGTTTTCCCCAAATTAAATTAGTTACAATGAAAGTAACACACACCACCACAATATCAAAAAAAAAGAAATAAAGCAATTTCTTTATAGTATAGGAAATAGAGAGGAGGAGGCCTGTTTGGAATTAAATTACATAAAATTAATAACTCACCTTCAAATATTCTACATATTTTCAATTGATTCTCATAGCTCAGAAAATATAATTATATAATATTTAGCAGAGGCTTATTTAGTATCTGTAGACAATTTAAGATGTAGTAATTACTAATGCAAAGGAAGAAACAATTGAAAGACAAAGTTACCATATTGGTAACAGATACATGAAGCAAATACAATTTTTCTCCAATTCTTCAAATATAATATTATAAATGCCATTACACTGACAAATCTTCAGAAAGATGGATAGTGCGGTGTAAAATGATTCAATTATGGTTTATCAACTTAAGTAATATAGCTTGTTTATATACAGTCGTGCATAGCGAACATTGATCAGCATGGAGGACACTTTTTCCGGTACATGTACTGTCAGTTGTACGAGCTTTACCTGTATAGATCTGTAACTCACTGATTTAGGATTCAGAAATGTGAAAGAAAATAATTTTGGTTGGTACACTTTTATATTAACAGACTCAAATAATATTTATTTGATCTGTACTTATATCTACCAATTCCTTCATAAGTTTGAAATATAATTATATAATAAACAGTAGCTAAATTAAGTCACTCTAGTCTTCATTATAATTATCACATCTTCATTGTTGAAGAAATAGATTAAATGATAGACCACATGCGTACGATATTGCTAACTTTGAACGATTAAAGTTGATGGGACGCTCTTAAGAGACAGCACTCAGGCCTACAAGTGGGCCCATGTGTACTAAATCCCAACATTAACCAAATCCCAGCCAGGTGACTCAAACCTGGCCAGTAACCACTCGTTCACACAGGACATAAATCCCACTGAGTCAGTGCGGAACCCGAACGTATGACCTCACTAACGTGAGGCGAACGCTCATACCACTGTGCTACCGAGCGGCTTGAACGATTTGATTGAATGTCTTTATTCATTTTCTAGTTTGAGTTATATATTAAATTCAAGTGTATAACATATTTAATCTTAATCTATTTCATGTATATAGACTCTTGTAAAGTTATTGATTGAAACTTAGTAGAATTTATTTGCACTATTTGGTGCACAAAAATCCACTGACATTTTCAAAAAGCTGAAGAAATCTACAAACAATATCCAATAATTTGGCTGATGATGATCTTTTGATCAACCAATATTTTACTAATTTAGCCACAAAAAATTGATGGTAACATAAGAATAAATATCAAAAAATACACAAACATTACTAGAAATATATTTTCAAATGGAAAAAAAATTACCATGAAATATAGTCAGGACTCTGGAGTTCCACTGAGTAAAAAAGTATGGATCATAAATCTTCATCTCTCTCCCAAAATAAGTTAAATAATTTTGTAGCATAGAAGAAAAATAGATATTTCTCTCCATTCGTAATTAAAGGGCTTCAAATAACTGTCAGAAACAAACTATCAAAATGGCTAGTTTGGACATGCTTCATTTAATACCTGCGAGTTTCAGTTGAATTTACTGTTGAAAGACAGCTGATTATGTAAAGATACAGATTGCTCATGGCAGCACATTCCTTCCGGTGCGGTGAGCATGTGATATGTCAGGCTTATAAGCTTATCTATTTGCAAAACATGCATAATCTGACTCCAGATATTAAAATTTTGGGGCGATTTGTTACATGTCAACATAGGAATTAATTAGGGAATTGTCGTCGGATAATTCAGGAGGCCAATTTAAAGGCCTGAACACAGTGAACAGTCACCAGATAAAATATGAAATTGTGCAGAAATACAGAATGGCTGAGAGTCCGAGAGTAACTCTCTCTCAAATTAAAATCTCTGCAGAATATACACATTCCATGTATAAGAGTATGTCAGTTAAAGCCAATTAATTGGCTTAGATTTGAAATAGTCAAGTCTCAGATAATATAGGTATGTCTAATTGGCTTTAAATTTTGAATTAATTCCTATATTCCCATGTTGATTTTAGCTAGAAATCCAGACTGCAGGAACTGGTAAACTGTTCTCCAAAAAATAATCTATTTTGACTTACGTTCTCAGTGAAATACATGTGAATATTATTATCAGAATATACGAGGAAATTAAGGATTGTTCACTCATAAAATGTCAAAAATGTCCCATGTTCTGCAGACTGGCGTAGAAATCTTCAAAAATGAGCCATATTGGCTTGGCTCAGATTTTTTGTGAAATTTCGGCTCAAAAATTAGCTTACAATTTTCCAGCCTCTTAAACATGAGACACATTATGCAGACTGAATACATTTGCAGTTTATTTCAGATATAACATCACAAATAATCCACACTGTATTTCGTGGAAAATTCCACTGACTTGTCGGTGGAATTTCTTACCTTTGAAAATAATATTCTGCCTCTGGCAAAGTCGGTGGATTTTTAGGTATTTATTCCTATGTTACCATTAATTTTCGGTGGAAAAATGGGTGAAATGTTGGTGGATCAGCGAAATGTTGGTGGATCAGCCAAATTACTGGAAATTTATGGTGGATTTTATAAGCTTTTTGATAAAGTCAGTGGGATTTTATGCACCAAACACAGACTGGCAAACCAGTTTGTATTTGGTGCACTGAACTCCTCAGTCCTCTGACTTTGAAACATGGCTCAAAAATCTGATAAATAGCTGCCAACATATGCAATCAGTTTGTCTAGTCCTGAGTCCTCCAACATTTTTCCAGTTTCCCCCCCCCAAAAATTAATGGTAATACCTATAGGAATTAATTGCTAAATATCATCCAACATGTCATGATTGCAGGAATTTTTTTATTACAGAAATTGAATATCTCCCGAGATATTTTTGAAATTTATCACCAAATACAATCTGGCTGGCAAATAAAATACATATATGATATATCGGGACAAAATCGTATTTGGTGCCCATGTATGAGAGTATGTCAGTTAAAGCCAATTAATTGGCTTAGATTTGAAATGGTCAAATCTCAGATATGTCAAATTGGCTTTAAATTTTGAATTAATTTATTAATTCCTATGTTCCCATGTTAATTTTGGCTTGAAATCTTCAAAAAATGAGCCAAATTGGCTTGGCTCAGATTTTTTGTGAAATTTTGGCTCAAAAATTGGCTAACAATTTCCCAGCCTTTGAAACATGGTTTCAGACTTTCGGTTTGGTGCATGAAATCCAAACTGTATTTCATGGTAAATTCCACCAACTTGTCGGTGGAATTCCAGTCTGCAAAGCATGCAATGATGTTCAGAGTATGTCAGTTAATGCCAATTAATTGTGTGCTGTAACTGATTACAGCAGAGTGTAGATCTTAGGTATAGTTAATTATGTCGTTGTAGGTAGCTACTTAAAGTAACTTCAGAGTTCTTGAGAGTTGAGGGTTCCAGATTGTATTTGGTGGTAAATTGAAATTCCAATGATATCTCGGGAGATATTCAATTTCTCAAATAAAAAAATTCCTGCAATGTCGGAGGATATTTAGCAATTAATTCATGTATTACCATTAATTTTTGGAGGAGAAACTGAAAAAATGTTGGAGGACTAGACAAATGATGAAAAATGTTGGCAGCTATTTCTCAGATTTTTGAAAAAGTCAGAGGAGTTCAGTGCACCAAATATAAACTGGTGAGTGTTCTCGTCTCAGTTCACAACTTCACTCTAGTGCCAGTCTGTATTTCATGCCAATCGGGAGGCGTGCCGCCCCCCGAACCCTCCTGCCAGGTCATTAAACAATCATGAAGTGTGCAAAACAACAAACTAGCGGATACAACACACTACATAACAGTTTTTCACATTGAGGTCATTAATAGAAAGTACCTACAGTGGTGCGCCGTATTGTAGTGCGCCGTAATGTGGTGCGCCGCTCAGCTTTTAGATACTGTTGCCCCATCCTGACTTCCTTTCTTCTTTCATATCTTTCCTTCCTTTGGGTGGTGTCTTCTGTAAAGCACTCATCCTTGATGCCTCCCTCTCTATTCACTTCAGTCAACGGGAATTCACAAATCTTCAAAAGTTACACAACAAAATTTGGGAGTGGTACACAACCTTTCTCTGAGAGTCTGAATTCGAATTTTTTTTTTTTCCCCAGTTTGTAGGAGCACCGGTTGTTACCATATGGCTCCTGTCACAGGATTTCTTTCTCCCTCTTTTCTGAAGGAAGAAGGATTTATTATGAGTCATGATTAAGTAGAAAATATCAGTGCTTCTTTTTGAGAATTTCAGGATATACAGCAAACTTTCTGAAAAATACAACCAGATCATTATATTTATATCTATGTTATATTTCAACTTACTAATCTTAACACAAAAAGCTGATTATGGGAGAACTCAGTTGCATTTATATTATTATTTTTTTTCACATATACCTTAGCCCTTCATTAAAATGGTAACTGAAGGTCAGATTAGTGTTCCTATTTCAAGTAAATTTGTTATATTCATCACATATTAATCAATGTTAGCTAAGAGACCAAGTGAATATCATTGTTTCAATACAATAATTGAACTAAATTAAAAATAGCAAAGATCATCACAGTAACAGGATGAGATAAGAAACGTAGAAACGATTTAGATCTTACTCAGTATCACTAGTTTACTTTTTGGTTTTAGAAAGGAAAAGACACATGTCAAGACTCAGGATAGATTATTACTTCAGCGGGATCAACAGACACTGCCAGAAAAAATTCCCTCCTTTAGGTCAGCTACAGATAAGTTCATCATGGTTTTGCTTTTGAGCTCCTGAATTATTAACCCTCCAAAATGATAACAGCTAATCTGGCTCTTTCAGATGTCCTTTTATTCTGAGAAAATCAATTTCCTATAGAAATTTTCTTTATTAAATTTTATGAACAATGTAGCTGTTCACTGAGAATAGTCATGGAGTGTGAGTTAACAGAAAGAGTATGCAATCATTTATATGCTAACATACCCATCACCTTCAATGGACAGAAATACTCTCTATATCCTAAATGCCTCACTTACTGGGCTCCCCTCGCATTTTAGGAGACCACACTTGTACAGTTTGTACAGTGTGCTGCTTATGCTCGCTAGTGAGAGACTTTCTCAGAGAGTCTCAGGTCTTCCCTTCTTTATCTCTGAGCAAACATTCCTGAGACTTTCTGTATGTTTAATTTAATCAGAGGAGTGTAGGTTATGTAAACCCAAACACTACTTACTTCTTGTCATACACCTGCCTCAGCGTAATGTCATACTTGGTTAGGGGATCCATCAGTATGACATGCTGTACAGCAGCTGAATGATGGGGAACTATAACACAGTGTGTGACCCTGATTAATGACTCTCTGAGAATTTTCCGCCTCATTGAAATAGGATAGATTCTGACTCAGTTCTCATGGACTTTATCTCATCAGAAAAGCCAATGTATTTACCTAAGTTACCATTCTCATCATTGAACAAGTGAAGACCAGGGCAACCATTATATCTTAGAAAGTTATAGAGTATAATGATGATAAATTAATTAATGAACTTTTTATAGCTTTTCTTAAGGAAAATTTCAACATGACAGCTTTTATATCTGTTTTCCAAGCATAACCTCCAAGATAAGACTGCAATCTTTTCCCTAATCCAATTTTTTTTTTAAATTCCCTAAAATAGAGCATCTACTTTCAATTAACTGAAGAAGAATAAATATACAATTTCCAGTAACTGCTCATAATGCTATTATTTGATGATCATTCATAGAATTATAATTGTGATGGAGTAATTTATTGTCTCATAGCATACATCTTTAAAAATTTATTATTGTAACAACTCCAATTCATTTACAACTTTAAGAGTAGCCATGGTACTTGACAGAGAAGTCATCACTTACCATATTGTCCCTAGCATAGCCATCTCCTGAGAACATCCATCTGATTGGTTTTGTCACAGAGATTAAAGATCCTCCAGCTCCATGCAGTTCCTCCCTCAGACTAAGAGAAAGGCTGGATCCTCTGGGAAACATGTTTAAGTAGTTTAAGCGTGGAAATAAACCTGTGAGAAATATCATCAGAGAATTGGATTAAAAAATTTTGTTACATATTTATTGAATTGACTTTGGAAGTCCTTGACCCACTTCCAATGGGTCAAGCTGTACAACCGAAGTCAAGGCCCATTTTATTTTATTGTTAAAGTTTTTCAGCTTGACCCAATTTGAATTCTACTTTCTCCTTTAAAGTTAGAACATAGCTATTTTAAATTTTGTTGTTACAATAGCAAATTCATCAAATAGAAATTATAAAAAGAACATTCTGTCTGTTGATTGAATGTATTTTGCCAGCAGGTTGACAATAATCATTTGTTTTTCCAATTGGTGATTTGATCCCCCCAAGATCAATTTCAATGAAAGGGGATCATTAATATTGGCATCAATTAGTTCTCTTTTCAAACAATTTCTATGCAGAGATTAAAGTGGGCACATCATAAGATAGTGACTAATAGTTTCCAGGTTGCCACACTCACAAAGAGGAGACTCAGATTTCTGGAATCTAAAGAGATTCTGGGCCACTCCAGCATGTCCTGTTCTCAGTCTAGCAATGGCAGTCTCAGCAGCTCTCTTCTTATGATTTGTCCATGGCCAGTACTTTATCTCACTCTTGATGTTACTGAAGAATTTACCTTTCTGCTTGTGGTTTACTTCAAATAACCAGGATTTATTCCACATCTTTATTTTCCTGATATGAATGAGTTTGTAATAGTCTTCTTTTAACAGCCTGTTGTATATTCCTGAGTTCTGAGGAGAAGCATCTTTAGCAAGAGAGTCTGCTCTTTCATTGCCAGGTATCCCCATATGGCTAGGAATCCATTGCAATTTAATTCTTCCTGGCATGCTGTGTATTAGAGCTAATATATCACATGAAAGTGATTTGTAACTCCTCACATTTTTGCCAGAAAGAAGTAGGAGAGAAGACTTGGAGTCTGTGAAGATAGTGAATTTACTTTCTAGTTTTTGGGAGCAGTATTGTAGAGCTTTATATATTGCCAGGAGCTCAGACATTAGAACTGATGCTTCTTTAGTTAGACATATTTGGTAATCAACTTGTAATTCAGGGATACAGTAAGCTGATGTTACCTTATTATCAGTCTTTGATCCATCAGTGAATACTGATACTGAGTCTTTGTAGTTTATTTCAACCATTTCTTTATAGTAATTCTGTATGTGAAGAGGATTTAATGATTTTGGATTGATTAGAAATTCAGTGCATATTATTTGGTCTAGATCTATCCAAGGGGGGACCGGGCTCCATGGCAAGCATGGCATTCTAGATGGCACCGACAAATCCCACTTCTCAAGGAGTGAATGACTCTTGCCAAGGAAAGCTTTATGTCGGTCACAACGTCCTCAGTTTTCAAGAAGTATCTTGACAGTTGGTATGGATGCATCTAGCTCCATTATACGACAATAGTACTTTAGTCCAAGCTCTTCTCTTCTGAAAATCAATGGTGGGACATGAGTTTCCACTTGAAGAGACATAATTGGGGTTGTAGTGTGGCAGCCTGAAGCGAGACGGAGACACTGGTTTTGTATAGGCTCCAGTTCTTTCAATAGTGCCTCTGTAGCATTGCCATAAAATTGGCTACCATAATCTATCTTGCTTCTGACAAGGGATTAGTAGAGCATTAGGAGAATCTCTCTATCACCTCCCCAGTGATTGTGCGATATTGATTTCAAAAGAGAGACCCTCTTCTGACAGGAGAATTTGAGTTGTTCAATAAGAGGTTTCCAGGAGAGTTTAGGAGCATCAAAAACCACTCCTAAAAATCTATGGTTTTTCTCATACTGGATGGGTTTGCCTTGAAGTGTTAGCTGAGGTATTTCTACTACAGAGTCTGTAAATACAAGTGCTTTAGTTTTCTCTGGGTTGAATCTCTGTCCCCATTTTGAACTCCAATTTTGCAGAGCGTTCAGTTGAGTTTGTATTTTTTCAACAATCCTGGTTTCTTCTGCTCCAACAGCATAGATGGCAATATCATCAGCAAATATTGACATCCGCACCTCTGAGGTCTGAGGAATATCACTCATCAAGACATTGAATAGAAGAGGGCTCAGAATGCTTCCTTGCGGAACTCCACATTTTATTTTACGAGAAGATGATGTTTCTCCTCTGTAGGATATCTTGAATGATCTATTTGAAAGATACGATTGCAACCATCCTATCAGTCGCCCTGAGAGTCCTAGCTTTGTCAATTTGTACAGAATAGCTGTATGGTTTACTGCATCGAAAGCTCCTGCCATGTCAAGGAATACCGCAATACATGTATGGTTATTTTGAATGACTTTTCCAATACTATTTTCAAGGAGTGATATCTGGTCATAGGCAGAACGTTGCTTGCGGAATTCTGACTGTACAGCTAGCAATAGTTTGTTCTGCTCAAGGCACCAATCCAATCTATGGTTAACCATTCTTTCCATGAGTTTTGATATGCAAGATAGTAACGAGATAGGTCTATAAGAGTCAGCAACCATAGAATCTTTATGTTGTTTGAGGATGGGACAAAGGAGAGCAATTTTCCAATCAGTTGGCATATTTTCTTCAATCCAACTTTTGTTTGTCAATTTAAGGAGATAGTCAAGATATTCATTTGGTAGTTTCTTGAGGAATATATTTTCTATATTGTCGTTCCCAGGGCTTGTGTTTCTTAGAAATTGTAGACAATATTTTAGTTCTGATTGGGTGAATTGAGTATTATATTCTCTAGGAGTTTCATCAATTATTGAGGTTTGAATTTCAAAAAACTTATCATTGAGATTTGGAATGGAGTTGTCGCAATCAAATTTTTTCTCAAAATGATCAGCAAATTTCTCGCTTATTTCACAGGGTATCGTGTAGACAGTGTTTTCATGGGATAAGGCAGAATTTGTAGGAGAATATTTGTTTCTCATTATCCTGATATGATTCCATATAGAGGAGAGAGGTGAACTGGAAGTGAGTTTAGAAGCGTGTTCCTGTCATGATGTCTTCTTCAGTTGGTTGATATAGTGCTTAGCATTGTTTTCAGCTGTTCTCATCTTTTCAAAATTATCAGCAGTTTGGTTTTTAGTAAATTTCTTCTTCATATTCCTCCTAATTGCTACTAGCTTGGCACACTCCTGGTTCCACCATGGTTTGTTGAATTTAGGGTTATAAGTTCCCGATGTTTGTGGTATCTCATATTTTGAAGACTTTAAAGCTTCAACTAGAGTATCATTTGCTTGCTTCAGAGTGTTGTCAGTCTTCCATTCAAGCAGTGGCAGATCTTTAGCCCAATTCTCCCATTTAACTTCTTTAATCTTGTATCTTTTCCTGCTTTTTATAGGATGTAGCTTAGGTATCATTTTTAGCTCGATACATAGAGGAAAGTGGTCACTTCCCAGGCAGGGACCACTGCTTACTGTGACATCAGAAGAAATGTTTGGAGAGGAGAAGCAAAGATCAAGCACTTACATAGACCCCGTTGAGCTGTGGATATAAGTTAGCATTCCTGGAGGTGAGTTGATATTTATATTGTCATATGTTTGTAGGATTCTTGCCAGAGAGTTTCCTGATACATTAGCAATAGTACCAGGTTTTGACCAAAGTGGATGATGTGTATTGAAGTCTCCAGTCAAGATAAAAGTGCCTGTTAACTGTCTTATATATTCTTCAAATAAGGCATAGGGAGTTGATCCATTTGGATTATACATGTTGGCAATTTGAAGGATTGAGTGCTGCATTTTTATTGATATTACTTGAACTTCCAGGATACTATCATGGTACTGGATATCAGATGGAACAACAGACACATCAGACCTCACCAAACATCCTATACCCCCACCATATCCTATAGCTCTAGGCTTCCATATAGCTCTATAGTTTATAAAGTTTGGTGCTATTGTTGTGGATTTCATCCATGTCTCTGTAAAGCATACAATATGGGGTTTATGGACATATATGTATACTTTTAGTTCACTGATCTTGTTGAAAATACTCCTGCAATTGAATGATATTATATTAAGATTTTGAGACATTTTTGCGAGTAGGTGGAGGTTTGGTCTGAATTATTGGACTGAGTGTTGGTCTATAGTTGCTGCTGGTTTCCTTTATTGAAGATAACAGATCTTCTTTTGTAACCGTTACTCCAAGGTGTTCAGAGAATGCTTTGCTGATTAATGAACATTTTTTAGTAATTGGATCAGCTTTCAGCATAGATATGAATAGATCTAATAGGCAATATGCTAAGTTTTCCTTTGGGTATATATTTTCTTCCTTAGATTTTTCAGTTTCATCATTATTGTTTGGATCATTTTGTTGATTAGTTTGTGTTGACATTTCTCTTATGTTTTTTCTGGGGATTTCTTTAGTCAGAATCATTTTCGAGGATATGGTTTGTTCCTCATTCCGTGTATCTTCATTTGTCCTGGTTTCATCTTTAAGTGTCTTTACAGTATCTCTATATGAAATATTTTGAAATGCCCGTAAATGCTGAACTTTTCTCTCCTGTTTCATCGTCTGACACCCCCCATAGTTTGCAGTGTGGTTCCCCCCACAGTTAACACATTTTCTGCTCTCTGTTTCCCTTACAGGGCAATCTTTCACATTGTGATTTGCAGCACAGACAACACAACGGTCTCTATTTGGACAGCTGCTGGCATAGTGACCGTATCCTTGGCATTTGAAGCATTGCCAAGGTTAATCCACATAGAGAGTGACTGTGAATCTTCTGT
This sequence comes from Caprella mutica, assembly GCA_947561585.1. NCBI lineage: Eukaryota > Metazoa > Arthropoda > Malacostraca > Amphipoda > Caprellidae > Caprella > Caprella mutica. Next base: position 185,774 of record CANNZV010000423.1, read on the forward strand.
AAAGGAGGTTGATTGTCTCTGGGAGCTTTTCTGCACTTAACCAGATTTTCATGGTTTTCGTAGTCCTCTGCGTGATCCCTTTTCCTATTACCAGCCTCTCAGCTTTAGGGTTTTTATAGCCAAGGTCTGTTAATAGTTCTGCTACTTCTATTTCTGTTATATCCACTTCTATTGGACCAATAAGGCCAACTTTGAATTTCTGACTGTTTTCCCTGAAGCATTTTACTTCGAATCCTCCCAAGTTTGTTATTTGGGTTAGTTCGTCTATCATAGTCTCGTCTCCAATATTTACTGTTTGTGTTCCTCTATGGATATTAGTTCGTGATTGGATAATTCTGGCTTTATGGAAAGGTGAATTTTGTAGTATTCTATATAATTTAACAGTGCTGCTGAAAAAATTTGTTCGGCAGAATTCGGCAGGTTGTATGATTATTGTGGTACTTTTGTTATTTGAGCCAGAGCTAGTGTTAGGCTGAATGTTATTTCTTGAAGTAGAAGGGACAGGGAATTGCGTCTGGTGAGCTGTTGTGTATTCAGATGCATGAGGATTTATTATGGGTGCAGCATGTTGGTCAATAGTTTGATCAAAGGAGAGTTCAGAGTTGCAGGTGGATAGATGAATAAGTGTTGTCATCATCCATGAATTGTTCACTATCTGAGTGGCCTTGTTTATTTTTCTTGTTTCTCTGGAAGCCAAAAAATACAGAGTTCTCATCATCTTCAAAAAGAGAGTTTGAGCTAGTATTGAGTACTCGCTTGACACTTTTGGTTTGTTTTTCCTTTCTAAGGAAATCTTGAGTTCCTGAGTATAGGGTGGAAGGGGGTGTTTGATTTAGTGGACTTTGTGAAGGAAGTGGAGGGAAAGACCTATTGAAGCTGTAGATACTCGATTCTATTTGACTTTGCGTCTGATAAAGAGATTCAGGGCATGGAGAGTTCAGAGTACTGAGAGTAGGAATACTTAGTTGATATCCTGTTCCATTGTTTGATCCACTTGCCACTAAAGGAAGATTAGGGTTTGCATTCATGATTGAATTTTCTTGGTTCATATTACTTTGAGTTTGGGAGAACATTGGGGTTTCTGGTATTATTTCTAGTGATACTTCAGATTCACTATTAGTGGAGATGCTGCCATTTTCATAGCTTAATTTTGGACCATTTTCACTTTCCGATTCATTATTCGGTATATTCACATGTTGAGTTTGAACATTAGATCTATTCTTCTCTTTTCTTGATTTACCACCACCCATCTCGTGGTTCATACAGATTACCTACCTTGGTAGGTATCAAATCAATATAAACAACGCAATATAGGAGAGGATAATTTTGGTGCCTTAATATAGTACCTAAATGTGACAAATACTTACAAGCTACCTAAGTCTAACTGTTTAAGGACTAATGTGAGCCTGGAGGCAAGTTTGATATAAATTTACCTAGGTAGTAGGTATGTAAATATAGGTAGATATAGCCTTTGCCCTTTTTAGCCTATAGAATATAATAGTACCTAGGTATCTATTATAGTCTATTTTTAGGCTATAAGACTGGCTAGCCAGCCTGAAGTCAGGTACCAACTCTAATTAGTAAACCTATCTTTAACTACTTTAACTATTTATAATTAATAGTTACAGAATATCCTAATTACACAAATAAGGGAACAAATAGGAAAAGTGGGTACTCACCCTGGATTCCTTGCCAAGATACAGCTTATGCCTTATGGGAATGGACCCGATGGCCTAGCCACCTAGGCAGTATGGGCCTATGGCTATGTACCTACCTTTTCCCTTACCAGCTTGTGACCTGAAGAAGTAACTCAGTTTTATTTATTACCAGTTTTATACACATTTGCAACCTTTCAGAGGCTTTATAAATTTTCCCAAGAGAATTTTGACACCTCACAACCTTTCGTCCTCATCCCAATCCGCTCCTCTTTTTTTTTTTTTTTTTTTTTTTTTCATGTTTTAGAGCACCGGTTCGTACCATACAGCTCCAAATCTTAATATATTTTGATATTTTAATCTGTAACAAAAGAATTAGTCTATTTTTTTTATTTCTGCTCATAATTCTGCTCAGGAGTAAATTAATATTTCAGTTAAATGATAATTAGTTTGTTAAATAAATTGGATATTAGGTTCATAGGAAAACATACTAGCTATTATCTTAGTATATCTTAATATTTTGATCTGATATAGAAGAATTGGTTAGTTAATGCCATTTTCTGTAAAGGAATAGATATATATTTTAATTAAATTCAATATTATGATGCATTATTATTGTAAATATATTATTATTATTGTAATTACATTATTCAATTAGCTACATATTATCATAGGATTAATAAAAATGTTCAATGTTGTAAAATTTCTCCTCCAAAAAATATAGAATTTGTAATTCATATTGCCATTTGCTATTTTTGATTATCCATATAGGTGAAAAAAGTTTAAAAGGTGATTTCTTATGAAAAGAAAAATTTTCATATGAATATATTCAATGACTGGAATAGTGTGAATCCTCTTGACTAATTCAAATTTATGTTTGTAGTTAAAGCAAAAAATTTATGAAAGAATTATGAATAATTGAATATAAATTAAATGGCTTATTTGTTGACTAATTTGACTTTTGTTATAACTTTTTTTTTTTTTTTAGCAGAGTTCTCTTTATAAAACACGTTATTAAATAGGTCCTCTTTCCTATGTGGTTTTTCAGTTAACTCTAATAGAGTAATTTTGCTTCTAACAGGTCGTTACCCTATCTTCTCCATAATTATTATATTTCTAAGTTAAACATTCCATTGATTTTGGATCTTCACAATTTGCCAAGACAACTAAAATAAATGAAAGCTCACTGAGTAGAGTATCTAATCTTCTTTATTAATGTAGCTACCATTTCAAATGTGTAGCTACATGTCCTAATCTTTTAGATGCTTTGAGCATCGAGGAGATGGCATTTGTCCATCTTTTCCCTGACACCTAGTTAGGAAAAAGTAGGTAATAAAAAATAGTTCGGTCGTCAGGAGAGTATACACTCATTAGGAGCTATACTTCTTTATATGGATATGCTCTTGATTTTGGGGACTTCCTTAGAGTGCATCAGGTTTTCCTTCTTTTTCCCCTAATAGATTCACTCATATTTTACAAGAGACTTGGTGAATCATTTACATAGGGGAGGCCTAGGCTATGTATCTCTGTATCATATTGATCAGGATGCCTCAAAAGCTCGAATATCATACATGTTAAACTACCAGTAACATAGTATGATGAGGAAAATTACATGTATTCTTTTGTGTAACAGATCCTGTATTCTTTTCAGCACTCTAAGGTAGCATCTTCCTCATTTAACCTATAGGTAGCTAAAAAAAAGTAATAAAAAGAATTAATAATCAGAAGGGTTAATTAGAATACTTCTGTAAGACAATCTCTTACAGTAATATTGTCTTGGTTCAGAATATTTTTAGATTTCAAAATTATGGAATGTAATTTGGTTATTAATTGAGGAAAGGGAGAGATGTGGTAATTGTCCTAAAGATTTGCAAATTGAATTTTTGGATTTAAATTTGTTGAGACAGTATTTTATAAAGAGTTCTGCACTATGATTTTCATTTAGTTAGCTATCTAATTGAACATTTCTGATATAACAAAATTTGCTATTGTAAAATAACTTGGTACATGAGTTTTCTATTTATTTTAGCAAATGCAAATAATTTATTTTACATATGAAGGGCCACAAGCCAAAGTCTCTTAACCGCAAAAATCGGGTTGCTCAAGGTAAAGTCTCTTAAGCGCTTAGCACCAGTGAAAACAGATACAATCTTGATGTGCTAAGCGCTTAACACTCACGTAAAACGGTTGAAGTTAGCGGCAAACAAGAGTCTCTTAACCGCATCTCATTGCATAGAAAACGAAGCGCAGGCATAGAAAACGAAGTATATATATAGCTAATTATTGCAATGTTATTTAAGGGAGTGTATATATACAATAATTATGGATAATGAATTGTAATAACTATTCATGTAATAAAAAAGTATAGGTTTAGTCCGGAAAGAATGATTCATTCGATGAAAAGTACGTAAATTGAATCAGGAATATCAATAAACCATTAGGTATAAAAAATAATATTCTTATTAATTTTAAAACTACCTATGTATTTATTGATAAATTCATTCAGTTCCTTGAAATATATTTGGAGTAGATACAGCTTATGCTGTGAATCTGAATATAGTATAAAACACTTAGCCGAACTATTTCTCAAACAATTAAATCTGTTTGAAGATACTGGAATCTACAAACAGTTTTTAGAAAGGGTTTGAAACTGTATACCAATCATTACGCTTAGCTTTTGTTTCTCAACCCTTTATTACCGCCTAATTCGGCACGAATATCAAGACCATTCTATTGTGCTTTAGATCTGTTACACTGTAGAGATTTGAAATTAGAAATACCTATACCTAGTTTAAATTGTAAATCTAGGTCCAAAAACTCATTAACATTGAGAATCCGCTCGAAATATGTTTGTATAACAAAACCTCTTCATCAGGTAAGTCGTCTTTTGATATTTTGAGTTTGAAAATGTACCTGGGCTAAGCCAATCTACCTAATTAGGTTGGTAGTTTAATTTGTTTTATATCCTGAAGTACCACTTAGCTATGGCTTATAAGCTAAAATTACAAAATAGTAGGAAGGTATATAGGTAGCTATTACCTAGGTATGTCATGTTTCAGAGGCTTGAAAATTGTAGGTAGGTACCTAAGCCAATTTTAGAGCCAAAAAATTTCACAAAAATTCCGAGCTAAGCCAATTTAATTTATTTTGTAGATTTCAAGCCAAAATTAACATAGGAACATAAGAAATAATTTAAAATTGTATGCCAATTAGGTACCTAGGTATACCTACTTATCTGAGTAGGTATTGACCTTTTGAAATCTAAGACAATTATATAGTTGGCTTTAACTGACATACCTACCTACTCTAAAACATGGCTAGTATATACTATGTAGGTTACCCGCCTCTCTGAGCTCTCTAGACAGACTAGACTCTAGTTAAGTTGAGAGATACCTACTAGTTCAGTAGGACCCAGTTACCAGTCTGTTACCATGTTTCTTCAGAGGCTGGAAAATTGTAAGCCAATTTTTGAGCCAAAATTCAATAAAAAATATGAACCAAGCCAATTTGGCTCATTTTTTGAAGATTTCAAGCCAAAATTAACATGGGAAAAAAGGAATTAATTCAAAATTTAAAGCCAATTAGACATATCTGAGATTTGACCATTTCAAATATAAGCTAATTAATTGGCTTTAACTGACATGCTCTTATACATGGAGTCTGTATTTTATGGTAAATTCCTCTGACATGTCGGTGGAAGTTTTCTAGCAAAGTTGGTGGATTTTTAGCTATTTATTCCTATATTATCATTAATTTTTGGTGGAAAAATGTGTAAAATCACTAAAATGTTGGTGGATCAGCCAAATTACTGGAAATTTATGGTGGATTTTTTCAGCTTTTTCAGAAAGTCAGTGGAATTTTGTGGACCAAATACAGACTAGCCGGGCCAGTTAATAAACTTTTATATAAACCCCAGCCCCAGGTACTAACTACCTTGTGGCTCACTGACTAGTACCTATTAAAACTTATGTCTATCCATGATAATATTTCAAAAGATAAAATCAGATACCTATTCATAATTGGCTTAAAATTATGAATTAATTCCTATGTTCCAACTTCCAATGTTAATTTTTGGCTTGAAATCTTCAAAAAAAGAAAAATGAGCCAAATTGGCTTACAATTTACCAGCCTCTGAAATATGGATGATTTGGATGTCCATTCTTGCTATTTTATTTGTGGGTTAATGACAATTATTTTGAGCAAATTAAGAACTTCGGGCCTTCATTGCAAATGTAGATATCAATCTGTATTTGGTGCACAAAATTCCACTGACTTTTTCTAAAAGTTGAAAAAATACACCAACAATTTCCAAAAATTAGGCTGATTTTCTACTAAAAAGTGAAGATTAATGGTTACATAGTTAGGAATACAGAGCAGCAAGAGCTAGAAATCCACCAACTTAGCTAGAATTTTATTTTCAAAGAGGGCAAAATTACACCGACATGTCAGCGGAATTTACCATAAAATGCAGTCTGGTTCAGGCAGTAGACATTTCTCCTAGTTATTCTTGCCTCTGGGTAGTCCTACAATTAGTACGATCATACAATGTTTTTTAGGGTAGAATTTATGACAATTTGAGCCTAGCTCAGGCTAGCTTAAGACCATAGTAAAATAGTATATCTCTTTGTTTAATAAACTCTCCATTTGTCTCTCCATTTCTCTTCAAAAATCACCAAATTTCTCTCCAAAATGACCAAATTATCATTAAATCTCCCCAAAATAACATTTTAAATGTAGTGTAGCATAAGAGAAAATTAGATATTTCTCTCCATTTGCAATTGCAGGGCTCAAAATTGGACATGCTTTATTACCCGGAGGCTGGAGTCTTAAATCTTGAAGGGACAAGTAGGTAGAGAGTTTATGAGAATTACTATTTCACCTGGAGCTGCAGTTAGTGGAGTAGGTAGGATCTAGTATGAGTGTATGAGTAACCAGTCTGTAAAGTGTGGTAAATCTGTCTCAAAGATTTTCAAATCTGTCTCCAAAATGACCAGACTTTTGCAAAATGTCTCCAATAAAAACACAAATACATGTAAACATTGGAATTGATTAGGAAAATTAATTATTTTCCCTCAAAATTTGTCTCCAAAGGTCTTCGGGGATATGAATGCGCTTTGCAGACTGGATGACTCAGGATGAGTAGTATCCAATTATCTGTTTCTTGTTTCATTATTAAATATTCATAGTGTAGCTAAATTATATAGGTAGGTTTCTAGGCACTATCTGTAATTTTGTAAAAACAACTTGGTATTATAAATTTAATTTATGTACCTAATACAGCTATTATCAATATCTAAGCAGAGTTAAGGCTGTTATTTATAACTCAAAAATTCAGATATCCTAGCCCATTCTGCATAATGTAGCTTCTTTCAGTGACTTCAGGGTCTCCTGACTTTCAGATATTTTAATTTGATGTGAAGTTGAGCTCATGCTATTAAGCTCAGCTTATCAGCAGATTCCCAGTCAGTTAGCAGAAAATGGGACATTTTTAAGATTTTCTGAAATTCTGTGTGAACAATCTCTAATTTTCTACTATATTTACATGTAGTTTACTGAGAACAGAAGCCTAAATAGAGGATTTATTTTTGAACACTTTATAGTTCTCTAATGGCCTGTCTTGGCAGATTCCCATACTGTACAAACTGGTAAACTGTTCTCCAAGAAATCTTTACCTCTTATTTTGCTATTTGTTCTCGACTTGATAATGTAAAATAGTAAAAATACATGTAGCTAAATATAATTAGTATAGGGGGATATGATTATTAATTCATATTAAGGATTGTTGTCACAGGAAATGTTGAGAATGTCCTATATATTGCAGACTGAGATGTGGGCAGAATCTATCAACTTGTTACCATAATATCTTGGTCTTTTCTCCAGCCTTTGAAGAATAGTTAAGACTGATGGGCATTAGCTAAAGTTGATTACTTACTACATAGACCAAGAGTATGATAGCATGGGAATTTTTTAACATTTTCTGTACTTACAATGTTTAATTTTCTTATATTTACATGTATTTTACAATTTACTGAGAACAGAAAGCAAACTAGAGGATTTCTTGAACACTTTACCAGTTCTTGCAGTGTAGCCAAAGGATACTAGTTATTATTTACTTTTAAGTTTTAACCTAGCTACTTACCTAGTCACTTTTTTGTTTCTTTCACAGTTAAATATAGTTTTTCCCTTTTGAAAATAATATTCCAGCAACGTCGGTGGATTTCCAGCTATTAATTCTTATGCTTACTATTAATGCTTATGTTTATCATTAATTAATGTTTACTATTAATTAAATTGGAAATAAGCTATTGGATTTTTTTTTAGCTTTTTGAAAATGCAAGTGGGTTCTTGTGGACCAATTACATACTGGGTTATGTCCAAAAGTTTGTTGTTATATTGATAATTCAACATTTAATTTCAAATATTTATTTGTGCTAAAATTTGAACTAATTCTTCTAAGCAAATATTGCTATAAATAATAGTCTGAAAACCACTATCAAAAATTATTTAGGCCAACAAATTAATTTTACAGACTAAATACTCTTTATTATGAAGTTTCCATTAATTTTAGTTTATTAAAATATTAAGCTTAGAGTAGCTACACCCTAAAATAAAAATACTTAAGTACAAAAAATAAAACCAACATAATTGGGAGAATTAACACTCCAAACTATTGATTATTGACTTTTTGAAGTATGTCTGAATCTGTTATTTGTATGTATTAGGTAAATTATTATTTTAATTGTAAAATCTAGATTACAGTGATTAGATTAATAATGATATTCTTTTTTAAGTAGAACATACCTAAGTAGTGTGTTGTTGAAGTATTGGCTACTAGAAAATAATCTATGGTGCTGTTTGTCAGTGTCTTGCAAAAAGTTCAAAATACAATAAAATATGGCTGGAAATAGCTCCCAGCCAATAGTGCTCACACCACTGCATAACAGCCTACTTAGGCAAATAGGCAGTATTTGCTCCACAGATGGAAATATTTAAATTGGGAATGGAGTGTTGAGACCCACTTTTGAAAATTAGGACTTTACTGATGAATTGATTACCTAACTCCGAAGTTTTACAGATTTCAAATATTATGATTGAATTGATGCAAATTTTATAAAACTAAGTATTTATCCTCCAAAATTCATTTGTTGGTCAGCAGAATTTTTCAAAGTGGGGTCATGGCTTGTAACTTGTAGCCAAAATCTTGATGAGTAATGAGTAAAATTTGAAAATGGGTTTTATTTCTTTCGTGCCACCCAGTATATTACAGATTTTTTAAAATAATTTTTTATTTTGGTGTATCAAATATTGATGAGATATTACATAGCATACTTTATAAGTTTGGGTGAGATAAGAATGATGAGTTTAGGTATCTTAACATGCTTACAGTAAAACCTATATTGTTAGTTAAATAGCCAATTTAATTTGGATAGAACTGGAGTACCAAACTTCGATCCATATTACTAATTGAAGTATAATTATGAGCAAAATGCTTAATAAGTCCAGTATTTTCATTTTCAAAAATATATATATTTGACATTGCTAAAGAATTTCTCTCCATTCTAACATTGAAATGAATTTGAAAATCCTCAGCTAAAGAGTTAATTTGTTTATTCATGTACATAATAACAGTCTTACCTATTGAGAGCATCAAAGCAAGTAAAGTAGCTACTTATAATTCCAATTTAATCATTTTTCACTAAATCCTATCATCGTCTAGGGTATTCTACTATTCCATCTCACTTTCCTGCAAACTTTGATCTAACATAAGAACCAATTCAGGAAGAAGCTCCATACTTATACCATCCTAAGATATCATTTCGATAATGATGTGTACCTATTTTCAATCTTGTATCTCTGATGGTTAATCATTTAACAGCATACATTTACTAAGAATTAGGGTAATTGCATCGCACTTGTGGGGTAAATAATCGCAGTGATATTATTCCGACGCTAAATTTAATAAGTTATTGTCTATAAATGTGTGATTGGTTTATCTGTCTAAAGATAGTGATTTCATTCAAACTTGAAAATATTTTGCATTGGCTACTGTTATCAAAAAAGTTGTTTTTAAATTTCAACTATGAATTAAAATATTTGGAAAATGAAATAGAAAATATGACTACTAAACAATTATTTAGCTTATATTCATAAACTTGAAACTCCTTTTTTGTTTTTTGGTTATGGCGGCAATGGGCCATAATGATACGATTTTTAGTGTAGCTACTTATTGGTAGGCAAGTTATTGGTATAAAAATATTCTGAAAAGCTACTCATTTTTGGCTTAAGAATAGGACAGTTGATAATAAAGGTCAACTTAGAGAACAAAAACTTTGAAACCATTTAAAGAAGGAATCTTATGATTATGCAACCTGTTGAAAATATTTTAAATTTTATGTATTGATAATTAAATACAGTAGCTATAATTTATCAATATGCTGTGTGTTGTGTGTCATAAACAGTTAAATTTTCTTATCAGTAATATGATTAACAAAATTTCTAAACAATTGTTCCTTTCAGATAAATCTATAAAGACTTGGGAAAGGACATCTCCTGATACTTCACCCTTGGATAACTTGTAGTGTCATCTTGATTTTCTATGTGAGTAGACTTTTCACTGTATATATATGTTGAAGGTAGCTATAGATAATTAAAGTACCATAACTACATAATAATGTGTCTGAAGTTGGCTAATTGATATTAACAATGATTTTTCTCCTAAAAATGTTCAAAAATTGAATATTTTGAATCTTTTTTTTTTAATCTCTTTGAATGAGAATTTTGTGTTTAATATTTGTCAAATGATTGCAGCTAAGTTATCTCACAAATAAATTATGAACATTTTTTTGTAAATCGAGTCAAATCTAATTATCTAACCAATGTCGTAAAATGTTATTCTATTGCCAAAGTAGTTCTATTTTGTCATTACAATTAATCTAAATATAGCAAAGAAAGTTCTTAATTATCTTGATAAAAGTGAAGATGGAAAACAATATCTAGCTACTGGGAAATGTGTAGTGAGTTTAAACTCGGTAGCTAATTTGATGCGAAAAATAATATTCAGTATAAAGTACCATCCTCTTTTCATCCAAAATGATTTTTATATAACAGAGCAGAACAAATCTATTTTAAAGATTGTATTAGAATTAGATATATCACAAACTTAATCAGAGAGCTCCCTTGCAAATTTTTTAAAAGATAAAAATTATGTAAGATCACCACAGTTAGGTAACTGTTATCCAAATATTTTTTTCCGAACTGAATTTGCTACTTTCTAATGCATCTAACTTTTTAATTTCATGACCTTTTAATGAATGTATTTTATTTAACAGGTGTGCAACTGTCCCATGATAGCTCTGCTATGCCTTCAAACATCAGTACTGCCACTGCATACATACATGTGTAGTTTGAGTAGATGCTCCTAATTGTAAGTCATCATCATATTGATCTCATGTAGATGTAATTTAAAGTTAATTGTTTAATGAGTTATATATATGATTAACTAATTCTAAAGCGATTGGTCCAAGATCATGCTTTGGTAACAAATGAGCTTAATAATTAAAATTAGCTGTATTCTCTAATATTGAATGTAAAATTAGAAGTATTTAAAATTTTGAAGTAAGTTCTCAAATTTAAATAAATATGCTATATGCATTAGCTATATCAAAAATACAATAAATATCTATCTAATTTATTGCATTCAAAATAGCTATATAATTGATCAAAAAATGTAACTAGCTGCTATTTATAACTAGCTATCGGAATTTTACAACAAATATAGAATGTTAATAGCATGTTTTTTATTTTTTGTATCATTATTAAATTATCAATATTGCATCCATACTCATTTTTAGGTACCTCTTCAATTGACCCCAGGAGCTCCGTCTTGAAGCTGTCGATGGTTAATGGAAGAAAAAGGGAGATGCCTCGCTTGGGTTCCAAACTGTTTTGGATTTCTATGTTCATCATTTTTTAAAGCTACTTGCAGTTTTAGAGAATAGCGCTAGGGTTATGATCTTCAATTACGATGTTAATTTTTTTAGGTAGACTTCGATTAGTATCACATTTTCGTTTCCTTTTCCATCCATATGTACAGCCACCGGTGCTTGTGTCCCTTTCAGTCACATTTCTTGGTGTGAAACTTTAATACTTCTATGAAACAAGCTTTTCTCCATCCAAGTGCATTGTCACTAGACTGGTGATAGGTAACATTGTTAATGGAGCCACTTTATTTTCTGAATGTTTCTCAGAGTCGAAGCAGAGGTCAAATCCTCCTTTTAAAAATAATAAAGCTGATCATTAAATGATGATAAATTTCTAGCTCTGTCAATCTGTCTTTTTCTCCTTAAAAATTAACTATGATCATTTGATTATATCAAGCTGCCAGAGGTTCTATTCTGAAACTGTCTGTGGTGAATGGAAGAGAAGGGGGGTGCCTTCCATTTGGACCCAAACTGTTGTAATGTGGTTTATAGATTGTTTTTCATATTTTAACGCTACTTGCAGTTTTAGAGGATAGCGCTACTTGCAGTTTTAGAGGATAGCGCTAGGGTTATGCTCTTCAACTACAAGGTCTTAGATTTTGTGTTAGGTAGTCTCGTAGGCTTCATTTACCATCACCTCTTCATTTTCCTCTTAGATTTTGTGTTTGGTAGGCTCGTAGGCTTCATTTACTATCACCTCTTCTATCCGTGAGTGCAGTTACCGGTGCTTGTGTCTTTCATCACATTCCTTTGTAAGTGACAGAGGAGCTTTTCTGCATCCATAAGCTTTGTAATAACAGTTGTTTGTATCACTGCTCATGTAACCACTTTCCTTCTCCATTTATGTTTCCAGTCCTTTGTATTTAATTTTCTTTTGACTTAAGTGATATGGCATTTTGTTCCGAAACAGACGTTAAATCCCCTACTAATATAAATTTATTACATTGATTGGTGTCTCTTCAGCACAATACTAGTCTAGTTGCTAACAGTTAACTTATGGTATTACTCTTAATTTACATTTTTCATTATTTAGAGAAGCTACATACAGTATTGATAATTAGAAGTACAGCATCAATTATTTAGATCATCTTACCTTCGTGTATTTGGTTCGTAATTGTAAGTATATATTCTATTTTTTTTTTCATTTGGAATGTTCTCATGCAAAACTCCATTATTTGTATTATTTTCCTTCATGAAATTTAAAATATATTAATTATAGTTGTGAAATCTTCATCTGTATTGTCGATACTAATAAAAGTAATATCTGTATGAATACCGCCAGATTTATTTCTTCTATCATTACATAATATTATAGAACTAAGGTCTATGATCATCATTCTGCAAACCGCATACAATTAGACTCAGTATATTTATATTATTTGGTTTTAATGTTTTTGATACTCTGTGAGCAACAATAGAGTGAATCACTAACCTGACGCTGAGAAAGAAGATTGTACCCCCTTGTTTTGTTTTTAAATTTATGAACAAACAAAGCCGAACAAAGTTTTCGGCTTTTGTTTAATTAAGATATAACTTGTTTCCCAAAGTATATAAACGTTCCTATAATAAGTTTATCCAATTGCATACCTTTACACGAATTATAAATGGTTATAGTATGCCTAGTTGACAATCAAAACAAATGGTGTTCATTCTTTTTCTTCAGACCTAAAATTAGTAAGTGAAGTAAAATAGGTATTGTAGAGTTTTTATTATAAAAATAACAAAAATATGCTATCAAATTCCATGCGGTTTGCAGCAAGATGATGAGAAGCATCAGCTTCATTGATTAAAGCAATAAAAAGATTTGCTTGGAGGGAAAGTGTCCGCAGGATGTTATATTCCCAAATCACTGTTTTTGTTATTTACCAATCTGTAGTTTACCCACACCAATCCTAAAATATATACATTATAATTAGTAAAGTTTATTTTTGGAAATGTGAAATTTGTCCACTGTTAAATAATCAATACAAATACAGTTTTTTTTGCTGTGCAGTACAGATAATTTGTGAGTGTTATTGTTTTGAAGTTATTTGTAAATTACTAAAGCAAATGACTAGATTGGAACCGACTACTATAGATTAAAAAATATATTTATGTTCACTACCATCATTCTACTAAACATTTAATTCAACTAACCTCTCCTGATATTGTGTGATTGAAAGTATAATGCAATGTTAACAATTATTTAAATATATTACTTTATTAAAAACAAGATAATTAAAGACTTGCATATTGAGCAACAGAGAATGAAAATGTAATTTAAAGTTTAGTCAAATAAAGATGTTAAGAAGTGCTTATAAATTAATTAGCAGCTTAAAGAAACAGCTTTCGTGAAATCGAAATTAAAATGATCTGCTATAATTTACTACATCATGTCAACTTAGATTACGTGATTTATATTATTCTTCATCACCTAAGTGATTTGAAGTAATTATTGCAGGCCTCTAAAAATTATTGTTTTTATAGTACAATATATCTACCGCTATTATATTATAAAAATTGGAAACATATTACATTCCATATAAATAGAAGAGTCTAATAATGAACCTAATAAGAACAAGGTTAATACTTGAGTCTACCCTCGCTCCGTTTTCTATGCAATGAGATGCGGTTAAGAGACTCTTGTTTGCCGCTAACTTCAACCGTTTTACGTGAGTGTTAAGCGCTTAGCACATCAAGATTGTAACCGTTTTCACTGGTGCTAAGCGCTTAAGAGACTTTACCTTGAGCAACCCGATTTTTGCGGTTAAGAGACTTTGGCTTGTGGCCCTTCATATTTTATTCTCTTTTAATAAATTGAATGGTATAAAGTAGCAAGATACATAAGAGGAATATAGTAGTCACAATTCTGACATAAATTCATTGAAAATAAAAGAAAGTGATTATAGTTGGTTTAGATTACAGAAGTCCACTCTATGAACTTTACCAACTGAATAAGTATCCTTGTGATTCATTTTGATTTACTTTGAGTTCCAAGAATAATCAATATTTGAGGGAGGAGAAATCTAAATATTCATGAGCTACAACAATATTTTGTATAGATAGTTTCTCACTGCACCTGACCTAGACATAATGATAATCATGACTACCTTTAAAAGTAGATCACAGCAAACAGTCTTCTCATCACCAAGACCATCCATCAGATAAGAGATGCCACTGAAATTGTAGTTCCTCCAGCACCAGTCCCTTCCTCAGACCAAGAGAAGGGCAGGAACCACTAGAAAATAATCTTGTGCATATCAGGCATGGAGGTCACTCTGTCAAAAACGTCACATTTAGAAAGCATAATTAATGATTTTATGAAACTCATTTACAAAATGAGGTTTGGGAGTCCCTGACCCACTCCCAATGGATCAAGCTGCACAACCGAAGTCAAGGCCCATTTTAGTATTAAAATAATGGTAATTCAGCTTGATCCAATAGAATCCTACTAACTTCCTTCAAAATTGAACAGGAACATAGGAAAGAGATCAATGAATTTCTGCATCACCTATAAATGATCACATAAATAGTGTGATCACTGATGCACAGATACATACATTGACATATGTAAAACTATTTACACTTTAATCTTGTTACAATTACATATACATGATTATGTATTATTAATATTCACATGAATTACCTTTACATATTCTACTAGTTTTCATCTTATAATATATACATTTTTCTGGTTTCTTCAATGAATACTGACACCAGCCTTGCAATTTCCATTTGTTTGTTAATTCTTTGATTTGATCCTCCCAAGAGAAGCTTATGGGAAAGTGGATCATTAATATTTTAATTTAAAAGGTTTGTTTTAAGGTTGTTTCTCTGTATAGCATGGACAGGGCAGTGCAGCATATAGTGACTAACAGTTTCCAGCTCACCACATGCACATAGAGGACTTAGGGCCTTCTGGAATCTGAACAGATGTTGTGCTACTCCTGCATGTCCTGTTCTTAACCTAGCAATGGCTGTCTCGGCAGCTCTCTTTGGGAAATGACTCCAAGGCCAAGGTTCTGCTACTTCTTTTATATTGAATAGAAACAGTCCCTTTTGCTTATCTCTAGCTTCCTTTGCATAGTCTTCATTCCATTTTGTTAATTTATTCACTTCTATTAGTTTGTAGAAATCTTCTTTGGGAATTTTATTGTAGGATTCTGCTTCAATGTCTGGGACTGCTTTTGCCAAAGCATCTGCCCTCTCATTTCCAAGTATTCCTTTGTGGCTTGGGACCCACTGCAATTTTACTCTATCTTGCATTTTCTGAATTAATTCCAATACACCATATGTTAGCGATTTATAGTTTTTGATATTGCAGTTTGAGATCAACTCAAGTGAGGACATAGAATCTGTGAAAATTGTATAGTTTTTTCTTTCAGAGGAACAATATTGCAAAGCTTTAAAAATGGCTAATAGCTCTGAAGTAAGTACTAAAGCTGCTTTGTTCAGATTAACTTGGTATTCTATGTCTAATTCTGGAATGCAGAAGGATGCTGTTACTTTATTCAGAGATTTTGATCCATCTGTGTATATGGCAATAGAATTTGCATAGGTCACATCAACCATTTCGCTAAAGATACTCTGGATGTGTCTAGAGTTTACATCTTTGGTATTACCTGGAAAATCTAAGTTAATTACATGGCTGATATCAATCCAGGGAGGTATAGGACTGTAGGGTAGGCAGGGTGTTCTTGATGGGGTGGGTAATTTATATTTGTTCATAATTTCCCTACTCTGACAGAGGAAACTTTTATGGTGTGACATTTGCTGCCTATTAAACAACAGTTTCTTCACTGTGGGTGTTCGTTCATCTTGTTCCATTACTCTGCAATAGTACTTTATTGCCAACTCATCTCTTCTAAACTGAAGAGGTGGTGTGTGAGTTTCAATCTGCAGGGATATGTTTGGAGTAGTTGGTCGGCATCCAGAGATGATCCTGAGGCATTGGTTTTGCAGGGGCTCAAGTTCTTTAGTTAAGCTCTCAATGGCATTTCCATAGAAAGGGCT
The DNA here is from genome assembly GCA_947561585.1 of Caprella mutica. NCBI lineage: Eukaryota > Metazoa > Arthropoda > Malacostraca > Amphipoda > Caprellidae > Caprella > Caprella mutica. The sequence goes on from CANNZV010000423.1 coordinate 202,401, forward strand.
GCCGTAGTCTAGTTTGCTTCTTACAAGGGATGTGTACATCATCATTAGAGTCTTCCTATCTCCTCCCCAATGATTATGTGAGACAGATTTCAGTAGGGATATTCTCTTTTGACAAGAAGATTTCAAGAGGTTTATGTGGTATTTCCAAGTGAGTTTAGGGGCATCAAAGATTAAACCAAGAAATCTATGTGATGGTTCATATTGTAATGGTGCATTATCAAGTTTCAACAGAGGCATTTCTGGTATGTCTGCACCAAAGACAAGAGCTTTTGTTTTGTTGGGATTGAAAGTTTGACCCCACTGCTTTCCCCATTCTTGCAGTGCATCAAGCTCCATTTGAATTTTTTTAATTAAATTTTCCTCATCAGCTCCAATTACATGTATTGCAATGTCATCTGCAAAGACTGATATCTTTACTCCCTCAATTTGGGGAATATCACTTAGTAGCACATTGAATAGTAGGGGGCTCAATATTCCTCCCTGAGGAACTCCACACAAAATTTTCCTAGAAGACGATTTTTCTCCTCTAAATAAGACTTTAAAAGTTCTATTTGTGAGATATGATCTCAGCCATCCAATCATTCGTCCACTCAACCCGAGTTTTGTCATTTTGAAGAGAACAGCAGTGTGGTTTACAGCGTCAAATGCTCCAGCCATGTCGAGGAAAACAGCCACACACAAGTGATTCTCTTTAATAGCCTTTTTTACACTGTCTTCCAAGAGAGAAATCTGATCATATGTTGATCTTTGTTTTCTAAATCCTGCCTGTTCTGCCATAAGTAACTTGTTGTGTTCCAAGTACCAATCCAGTCTGTTGTTTACTAGTCTTTCCATAAGTTTTCCAACACAAGATAACATAGAAATTGGACGGTATGAGTTGGGCAGCATAGAGTCTTTACCTGGTTTGGGAATAGGGCAGAGAAGAGCACCTTTCCATTCTGAAGGGACATCTTCACTCACCCAACTCTGATTTATTAGCTTCAGAAGATATTCTAGGTAACTTAAAGGCAAGTTTTTTAGAAAAGAATTCTCCACATCATCTTCACCAGGGCTAGTATTTCTCAACTTTTTAAGAGAGTACATCAGTTCTGCCATTGTAAATAAGGAGTTATATGGTTTAACAGTTTCATCAATTATTGTAGCTTGAACTGAGAAGAACATATTATTTGAGTTTGGTATACTTCTAACATTACCAAAAGTACTCTCATATGTATCTGCAAATATTTCACTTACTACAGAGGGGACTGTATAAACATTGTCATTCTTTACAATAGTGGAGTTTATAGGAGAGAATTTGTTTCTTAGTACTTTAATTTGATTCCAGATGGTTGAAACTGGTGTATCTGAAGTGAGTTTTGATGCATATTCTTGCCAGGACTTCTTTTTTTGTTCATTTATGTAATGTTTAGCAAGGTTTTCAGCTATTCTCATTTTTCTGAAGTTGTCATTGGTTTGATTTTTGCAGAAGCATTTTTTTGCTTTTCTCCTTTCTGCAACCAGTCTAGCACATTCAGTGTTCCACCATGTTTTGTTGAATCTTGGATTATAGGTACCTGATGTTTGTTGTATTGTATATTTGGAGGATTTAACTGCAATAGTAAATTCTTTGTTTGATTCTTCAAGAAGTAAATCTGGTTTCCATTCCAGTGCTGGCAAATTATTTGCCCAGTCCTCCCACTTCACATTATCAGTCTTGAATCTTTTCCTGCACTTTACAGGATAGCACTCAGGGGTCATTTCCAAGACTACAACAATGGGAAAATGATCACTTCCCATACAGGGTCCAAGAGTGACTGATATATCAGAAGAGATATCAGGAGAAGCAAAGCACAAATCTAGCACTGACATCCTTCCTGTAGAGCTATGGATATATGTTGGTAAACCTGGCAGGGAATTTAGACACACATTGTCATAGTTTTGTAGGATTTGTGCAAGTGCATTACCAGATACATTATTGATAGACTCTTTATTAGACCAAAGTTGATGATGTGCATTAAAATCTCCTACAAGGACAAAAGTTTTGGAGAGTTTGCTAACATATTTATTGAAAATTTGGTAAGGGGTGGAACCATTTGGATTATACATGTTAATTATTTGCAGGGTTGAATTTTTCATTTGTATGGTTTTTTCTTGAACTTCCAGTATATCATTATCTATTTGAAAGTCAGAGGGGATAACTGATATGTCTGACCTAATTAGAATTCCTAAACCTCCACCCTGTCTGTCATTTCTAGGCTTCCAGTATGCTCTATAGTCAATGAAGTTGGGTGTGGTAGTGGTTGAACTCATCCATGTTTCTGTGAAGCACACAACATGTGGTTTATTTGTGTAGATGAGTATTTTCAATTCACTTAATTTGTTGAAGATACTTCTACAGTTGAATGATATTATCTCAAATTTATTGTCCATTTTTGTGTAGGTAGTCTGTATTGTGTTCCCCTGAATGAAGTCATCAGATCTTCCTTTGATACAGTGACATTTAGATGTTCAGAGAATGCCTTACTGATGATTGCACATTTTCTAGCTGTAGAGTCTGCTTTGAGCATTGACATGAATAAATCTAACAGACAAAATGCTAGTTTCTCATTAGATGCAGTATTCTGGTTTGAGGCATTAATTTTATTTGTTGTGCTGTTTTGATTTGTAGCATTATTTTGGTTTTCTGGATTATTTTGATTTGTTGTGCAATTTTCTTCAGAACTGTTACTTTTTTGTAAATTTGTTTGGGTTGATATTTCTTTCATAGTTTTATTTTTGTTATCAGAATTTCTTTTAATCATCATGCTGTTTTGTTGTACATTTCTCTCGGCAATGCTATTTTGACCATCTTTTTTTACTCTCATTGCCGCATCTCTATATGAAAGGTTTTGGAACGCACGAACATGTTGTATTTTCCTTTCATGCAATATTCTAGTGCACCCACCATAGCTTGCAGTGTGGTTTTCTCCACAGTTAGCACATTTTTTAGCATTTCCCTCTCCGAAGTTGCAGTCTTTTACATTGTGTGGGCCAGCACATACAACACATCTGTCTCCATTTGAGCAGTTCTTGGCAGAATGTCCAAAACTTTGGCATTTGTAACATTGCCAAGGTTTCTCAATGTATGGGGTAATGGGGAATCTACGATATAGGAGGCATATATTTTCAGGGAGGCTGTTTACATTTAGCCATATCTTCATAGTTTTTGTTATGCGTGCAGAATCCCCTCTTCCTATAACGAATCTCTCTGCCTTTGGATTTTGATAGCCCATTTCAGTTAGCAGCTCAACTATCTCTACTTCTGTTATGTCCATTTCAATTGGTCCTATCAGACCTACTTTGTACACTTGTGGTGATGGTTGATAGCACCTTACTTCAAATCCCCCAAGATTTGTTATTTGCAGAAGTTCTGTCATTTTGGATTTGTCTTCTATTGATATTATTTGTATTCCTTTGTTTATATTGGATCTGGATTGGGTAATATTGGCACTTTGAAAGGGAGAGTTTTGAAGTATTCTGAATAGCTTTACACTGCTACTGAAGAATTGGGCACGGCTAGTTTCTTTTGGTTCAATAATTATGGTAGTGTCTGTATTATTGCTTCTACTGTCTGCAGCTCTTGGTTGCTTGTTTCCTCTGCCACTTGTGGGATTGTTATTTTGGTCTCTATTATTGCCATTTATCTGAGTTTGGGTTTTGATGATTTCTGCAAAATTTGTTGAGCTTTGTCCAGCTCCAGATGAAGAGAGTTGGAGATGGATGGAGGATAAGCTATCATCGAGATATTGATCTTTCTCGATAGCACCAATTCTATTTCTCTTTATCCTTTGGAATCCAACAAAGCTCACCTCATCTGAATCACTTCCAGCAAATATTGAGGTTGAACTACCTGCTTTAGGATTTCTCTTTCTTTTCTCACCTTCATGATTTTCAGACATTCTGTCCTGTTCCATGAATTCATCATTTGTGCCTGAATAGAGAGTTGATGGAGGGGTTTGATTAAGAGGACTTGGAGTTGGGAGCTCAGGGAAATCATAATTATAGCTGGTTACATTCATGTCCTCACAATCACTAGCTGCTTCAGGTTCTACTGAATGGAGAGTAGGTAAAGACTAAAGAACCTGAAGAGACATTTCCAGATTCCCTTGTGTCACTAATTATTTCATTTCCGGAAGATTCTATTACTTTTTCGTTACTAATTTGGGAGTAAGGAGTTTCAGGAATAATTTCCATAGAAGAAACATCAGACTCATTTTCTGTGTTTGATGATGCTTCAGAATTTTCAATTTCTTCATCATTTGATTTTTGCTTTTGGGTAAGAGCAAGACTAAGAGCTTTACCGGCTTTACGCTTAGCAGCCTTTTTTTGTTACTAGTTTTACCCATTATAGCCTGTATGGGATCTATGTTTACAGATAATGAATTAATGATGGAGTTAATAATAGGAATACCTACTATTTTATAAAGAGCAAGTAACCTACCAATTTAATATAAACCACTATGAAACCTACTATTGTCTAAACTACCTAACTTATAACTTGGGCTTGCCTAAATGGTTTTGGTTTAGCCTAAGTTTAACCGGTCTATTTCAACTTGGATCCTATTCCTACCTACACTCCTACTGGACCCGACCTAGACCTACTATACTTAATTGATAATTCTATTACCCACTGTCCTACTTAAATGATTATTATTTACTTCTTACCTTCTATTTATGTTTATTCAATGATCTCATCCACTTTTTCACCAGAAAACTCGATTTGATGTCAGTTTGTTTCAGCAGAGCTGCACATATCCAATCACCGCAATTTTTTCCAGTCCTCCTCCTACTGTGGTGGAAATAACTAAAATGCGGAAAACGTGAACAGGTTATAAGTTATTCGTCCACTGGCTGACTGAGTGATATCAGTACTGAGGTTCCATTATTGACTGGCGCGACCTCCAGGGCCACTCTTGATTTCCGTTATAAAAATTTTACTTGGATATTTTAAAATATGAAGATGTCCCTGTCGAGACTTCCAGTACCCCTTTAGAATGAAATTTCAGTAGCGTCTGGCATCTATTTGCGCAACACTAACCAATGCCATCTATATTGTGTTGAATTTTCTGTCGATATTTTATGCAAAGTGTTAATTTATTAGAGTGCTTGGAGTAACTGTACCAATTAATTTTGTTGCGTGTATATATTAGGAACGTATATATTATACCAAGCAGTTCATATTATGATAATATTGTATTATCTATAATCACACTTTTATCTCTGGGATTCTAGAGTTCCTACAGAAAGGCAGGGAACCATATGTTCCATCAGGTTTCTGAGGACCTCACACTCAATACCCCTGATAGCATTTCACTATCAGGCCAACGTCGGTAAGCGTTGGCAATGTAAAGGGACGAACGGGCATTGTCACGCCAGTGCAATTACACACTGGGCCAATGCAATGAAAACGACACTGGGCTAATGGTTGCCAAACAGCACTGGCCCATAATGAACAGAATCATTGGTTAACCAATCCATTGATTTTTTGATGTACCAGTATATTTATTATATGGTCTACCGGTTCTATATATAGCAGTTATCGCCAGACAATCAGAGAAAATAGGTGCAAACGATATCTCCTAACTTCAATCTCATCAAATAACCAATTTATTATCCTCAATTAAGTATATCTTCGAAATTGTAGCCATTTCTGGAAACGGGAAAATATCCTTCCTGTCACAAAGTCTTTTATAATTAATTCATGCTCTCACTATATGCACTTACTACTATGTTCCATTTATTTATAATCCATTTCATTTAGAAAATTGTAACATTCGTATTTTGTATTTGGTTACAGGTACCGTTGTACTTTCACCTCATCAATAACTCTAATAGCCAGAAGATTCTTCTCCTCATACAAGTGTCCTTTCAATTTTCCTTTGCAACTCGTAAAACCTAAAAACAAACGAACACTATTTTTGAGGCACATGAATTTAACTATTTGTGTGTACAGGCATCCCCCGCTTTAGTTACCAAATCACGACTCAGTTTAGTTACCAAAGCGAATACAACTACTACTTTAGTTACCAACTAAATACAACTAAAGCGAATAAAAGTCACTCCTTGATAGTATATCATTTTCTATAAGTTATAGAAAGAAAATTTGTTTTAGAGTTATTAGGGTACTACTTATATAAGCATATTATGATATTAATAATAATATAGGTACAGTCTTTCATTGTTTGTAACTGTGATGAAAAAGATTAAAGTCGAGCATTTATTGAATGTTTTAAAATCCATCCATAGCTTAACTCTCACTCAGTATAGGTGAGTAATTAATAGATAGGCCTACATAGATTTCTATAATTATTGCGCAACATTTAACAAGCAGAAATTTTATGCTCTATGAAATATTTTTGTAAGTAGGGTACTAAGTTCCAAGTTATTGGTTGATTCTACATATTCGGACACGTCAAAAAAGAAAATATTATAATTATTATTCAACTTCTATTCTAATTGGTATCATGGATACAAATTGAAATAAAAGTTAAATAATGATTATTATATAAAGATTTTCACGTGTTCTAAAATATGGAACCGTGCAATAACACGGAACTTACCTTTAAATGGGACATGTTGAATTTCTGAAGCAATTGCTTCTAATAACCTCATCTGGATTACAATTTTAGAGTTTTTTATTAGGTACCGTGAAATAATCGCAGAAAATTGTCTCCGTTTTCTATGTCTACGAACCTATGTCATATAGCTGTCATAGCTACCTATGTCATATTGCTGTCATAGCTACCTATGTCATATTGATGTCATAGCTACCTATGTCATATTGCTGTCATAGCTATCTATGTCATTATGCTGTCATAGCTACCTATGTCATATTTATGTCATAGCTACCTATTTCATATTGCTGTCATAACTACCTATGTCATATTGATATCATAACTACCTATGTCATATTGATGTCATATTGCTGTCATAGCTACTTATGTCATATTGCTGTCATAGCTACCTATGTCATATTGATGTCATAGCTACCTATGTCATATTGATGGCATAGCTACCTATGTCATATTGATGTCATAACTACCTATGTCATATTGATGTCATAACTACCTATGTCATATTGATGTCATAACTACCAATGTCATATTGAAGTCATAGCTACCTATGTCATATTGCTGTCATAGCTACCTATGTCATATTGATGCCATAGCTACCTATGTCATATTGATGTCATAACTACCTATGTCATATTGCTGTCATAGCTACCTATGTCATATTGATGTCATAACTACTTATGTCATATTGATGTCATAGCTACCTATGTCATATTGCTGTCATAGCTACTACCTATGTCATAGCTACCTATGCCATATTGCTGTCATAGCTACTTATGTCATAGCTACCTATGTCATATTGCTGTCATAGCTACCTATGTCATATTGATGCCATAGCTACCTATGTCATATTGATGTCATAGCTACCTATGTCATATTGATATCATAGCTACCTATGTCATATTGATGTCATAACTACCTATGTCATATTGATGTCATACCTACCTATGTCATATTGCTGTCATAGCTACCTATGTCATATTGATGTCATAGCTACCTATGTCATATTGATGCCATAGCTACCTATGTCATATTGATGCCATAGCTACCTATGTCATATTGATGTCATAGCTACCTATGTCATATTGCTGTCATAGCTACCTATGTCATATTGATGCCATAGCTACCTATGTCATATTGATGCCATAGCTACCTATGTCATATTGATGTCATAGCTACCTATGTCATATTGATGCCATAGCTACCTATGTCATATTGATATCATAGCTACCTATGTCATATTGATGTCATAACTACCTATGTCATATTGCTGTCATAGCTACCTATGTCATATTGATGTCATACCTACCTATGTCCCCTTATTCTGTAGATTATTGATTTTTTAGTACAAAGAAAAAATTAGATAAGTTGCCCTAGAAGCGAAAGCTTTTCCGAGCCTAAAATCTCTTATTTTTAATACATTTCGTTTTTTTAATGAGCATATACAGTAAAACTCCTGAGTTATGAAGTTTTTTTTATGAAGCACCCGAGTAATGAAGAACCTGAATTATGAAATGCTCCTATGTTTTAAAGTAGTTTTCTTTGTTTAAATCATAGAAAACGATAACTCTTGAGGTATAACTATACCTTTTCCAAGTCAAGTTGGCAGAATTGAAAAATGAGTTGGCACAAGTGAAAGTCATATTGCAGAAGTGAAAATGAAAAATGCAAATATAAATAGCAATTACAATAAAGGAGTTAAAAAAAAAACTTCAATCCAATTGTGGGTTTTTGCAATCTTCTCCACCTGACTCTACCATATAATAAGATAATACTTTATTATAGAATAATACTCTATTACAGGATAATACCCAATTATACGAAAATACCCAATTATAGGATAATACCCAGTAATTATTATAGGATGATATCCAATTATAGGATATCACCTATAATTGTGTATTATCCTATAATGGAAATGTAAATCAGGAAGGCAAAGATTTACTATAAAGTTAAGGTTATCAATAAATCAGTTATATTGAGTATAAACTGTGTTTTCTTTATTGTTTGAGATTTAAATGTGTATTTTTTGTTAATGATTTAAATTTAGGCATAAATGACTACTACCAAGATATATATTAATTTTTGTACAAACCTCTCCAATTGGGGTATTGTGGAGCTGTGAGTCAGGCAGCACTGTTTCAGGTAGTCCCAATTTTGTAAAATTAATATTCGGTAATAATCAGTACAGAAGAGTGTTAAGACTTAAGATGGACAATAAAGGATAAAAAAAAGACTGTGGTGGGAAAATATGAATGAAAAATGACCAAAATACATTCAAAATGTATATATAAATTCAGTATAATATCCATAATAGTTATTCTTCCATCATTATAAACAATTATTATAGGGCGAAATCTTCATCAATACATAATATAAGAAATACAGTCATTAAATTATTTCTAGTAAATTTAATTTTTCAATTAGAGTATAAATTGAATGTTATTGTAACAATATAAATTAATTACTTTGATGTTTGTTGGGAACTAGCGTTATGCTATAAGTATAAAAGACAAATAACATTAAAGAATTGATAAGCATGGTAAAAAGAAATAAAGACAATATAACAGTTCGGGGCTCGAAAATACCATTCACTTATAACTGAATATTCAACTAAATGTTGAAGCAGTCTGATTTTCCTGTAATTTTTACTTCCTCTAATAAAATTATATATACAAAATTAGCAACCTACGAATCAAAAATATTTACAATTTATAAATCTGATGATAAAATATAACACCATGAGGGAAATTCCCAAACTTAAGTGACCTGAGACTATAGAACAATTTTTCTTCAACCACTCAACATTGATAAAGTAGTTGTATTTGAGCACCACAACTCTCTCATTTATCCAACACCATTTATTGAGAAGATTGGAGTCAACAAATTAGTAAAGTTAGACAAGTTAAAATCTACTCATCAATTGAAAGAATTAAATTTTATTTATCTACTAGCATATTAGGATATTCACCATTCCACAAGAGTTAGATATTGAAATTATAGTTTCAATTATAATTATGATATGCGTAGATAAAATAATATAATTCCATTAAATAACCAAGACAAGCAAGCTTGTTGAGCTTTCTACTCGTTTGTAGCAAGAATCTATTATGACTGAAGTGTAGCTTTGTACCTTGCATTGTTAATGTTACCAAGTGGGACTAAAATGGTCAGGGATGAGTATTTGCATAATAAAAATGATATCTTGATATTAAATTTGCTAATTTCTCTTCAAACTGTTGAGTATCATCATTTACTATCAATAAAATTCTTGGAAACAGCCTGTAACCTCTCAAGAGATAGTGAGTTAGGTTGATTGTGTGGTTCTGTCACCAGTGTGAACTTTTTGATGTTTATTGCGATGAGATGAATTAGAGAACACCTTATCACAATAATCACACTTGAATGGCTTTTCACCAGTATGAACTCTTTGATGTCTTCTGCAATAAGATGAATCAGAGAATGCCTTATCACAATAATCACACTTGAATGGCTTTTCACCAGTATGAATTCTCTCGTGTTTAGTGAGAGTAGATGAATCAGGGAATGCCTTATCACAATAATTACACTTGAATTGCTTTCCACCAGTATGAATTCTCTCGTGTTGGATGAGAGTAGATGAATCAGGGAATGCCTTATCACAATAATTACACTTGAATGGCTTTTCACCGGTATGAATTCTCTCGTGTTGAATGAGAGTAGATGAATCAGGGAATGCCTTATCACAATGTTTGCATTTGAATGGCTTTTCACCAGTATGAATTCTCTCGTGCCTAATGAGAGAATATGAATCAGAGAATGACTTATTACAATGTTTGCATTTGAATGGCTTTTCACCAGTATGAATTCTCTCGTGTCTAGTGAGATGAGATGAAACAGAGAATGCCTTATCACAATGTTTGCATATGAATGGCTTTTCACCAGTATGAATTCTCTCGTGTCTAGTGAGATGAGATGAAACAGAGAATGCCTTATCACAATGTTTGCATTTGAATGGCTTTTCACCAGTATGAATTCTCTCGTGTCTAGTGAGATGAGATGAAACAGAGAATGCCTTATTACAATGTTTGCATTTGAATGGCTTTTCACCAGTATGAATTCTCTCGTGTTGAATGAGAGAAGATGAATCAGAGAATGACCTATTACAATGTTTGCATTTGAATGGCTTTTCACCAGTATGAATTCTCTCGTGTGTAATGAGATTAGATGAAACAGAAAATGCCTTATCACAATGTTTGCATTTGAATGGCTTTTCACCTTTATGAATTCTCTCGTGTCTAATGAGAGAAGATGAATCAGATAATGACTTATTACAATGTTTGCATTTAAAAGGCTTTTCACCTTTATGAATTCTCTCGTGTGTAATGAGAGTAGATGAAACAGAGAATGCCTTATCACAATGTTTGCATTTGAAGTACTTTTCACTTTTTTTCGGTGTTATTTCCTTCTTGGGGCTAGTAGTACACCCAAATTTTCCACTGAAAGGTGTTTCACATTGTTCCATTTTCACTGTATCTAGAATATTTACTCTTCCTATGAGTGTTTGATTGATCTCAGAATTAGTGTCACTTTTGTCATAATCAAAATTTTCTTGTTTGATCGTTATATCATCGTCAGAAATAACATTCTTAACATAATTAAGGTATGTAGTTTGGGGTAAAAGTTCCTCTTGATTTGCTCCCTTTACTAGACAATCGTGATCAACACCTTGTCGAGAGAGATCCGGAACATCTGGCTTGATGTCATTATCTATCAAGTAGGTCACATTGTATGAGTCAGCAATAACTCCCTCTACATCTATTGAAGAACCTTCATCTATGGACTCCATCTGAAAAAATTGAATGATTACAGTTTTCTCATACTGATATCAAAATAAGAATTGTTAAAATAGACTTTTGAAGAGTAGGCAGTCATGACTGTTCCTTCACTAACAAAATCAATCACCATCATTTGGTAACAATGTTCATGGAAAACCTAATCCATGAATACAGTTACCAATGGAAGTGAATAGAATCCAATGTATAACTTTATATTAATACAGCACTGCTCTCATAATACTTCTCTCCTACTTGTTTCTATCTCTATTTCAATCATGCAGTAATCTATTAATCTATTTTATCTAGGATAATAGGAAGAATATAAATTATTAACTTTACTATGACATGTAATGACTAATATAAAATAAAATGCTTCTTAAAAAGAGTATAATCCTATCAATGATCAGGAAAAATCGATTATACCAATATGGTGAATGGAACTAATGTAGTATTTTATGTAATATGAATGATGAGCGCCACATGATATTTACAATCAAGTTACTAATTCATTAATTTACATCATCATTTCTATAACCCAACCGTTTGTGTATTCTTAATTTAATTTAAATTTTCATTTAATATAGTGAAGTTGAATAAGGATAAGGATATTTATTGATGAATAATAAAAAAATATATACATCAAGCCCTTATATAATTTCCCTTATTTAGGAAATTTTTGGGCAAAATTAAAAATCAAATAATAATAAACCTAAACTAGAACTATACAAAAAATAATAGGACTAGAGAACATAAAAAATATACATTTAAATTTATATATTCCTAGAGCAGTTATTTACATCACGTTTCTGCACTGGCATACTGATCTAGAAAATACTTCTTAAGTTTATATTTAAAGGAACTGTTCGATTGAATATTTTTCAAGTGAACAGGCAAAGAACGCCAGTCTAGAAGCAGAGTAGTGCACACTATGTTCCGTTAATGTCAGTCTATGGCGATTTACAATAGGATCATGTGCATGCCTTGTTTGATAAGCTGTATTTGTAATGGTGAATTTATCTTTATTTTTGAAAAAATATATGAGTAAGAGGTAACTATGAACATCATTTGCTTTTAAAATTCCCGTGCTATGAAAGAGAGGCTCCGCATGAGCCAGAAACTCACTGCCAGTTATAATTCTTACCGCTCTCTTTTGAAGCATTTCGAGAGTATTCAAATGTATATTATATGTCCCTCCCCATAATACATTACAATAAATCAGGTACGGGTAAAACAGACTATAATATATGTTACAGACTATAATATAATTATTTTTAATTTCCGATAAATTCGTCTTTCGGTAAATTTGTCCATCGGCTAATCCGTATTTCGGAGAAATCAGTTTTCGGCAAACACGAATTCGAAAAATCCGGTTCGAGGAATAAGTTTTCTGAAAATCAGTGTATAGACCCGCTGTAGTTACCCCCAGTCCTCTTCCAAGGAGGAGGGCACTAATGAGGAGGAAGGATGAGAATTAACTCCCACCTCTCCACTTGGGGTATTGTGGAGCAAGGAGTCAGGCAGTACTGTTTCCGGCAGTACCACTTTTTAAAATGAAATATTTGGGAATAATCAATGCAGAACAGTGTCAAGACTGAAGATGGTCATACTAAGATTAAAAAAAGATTATGGTGGGAAAATAATAATCAAAAAAACATAATGTAAATTTAATATTTTAAATGTATATAAATTTACAACTTCAGTCTAATATCTATAATATTGTTCCATCATTATAAAATATCTTTGAAGAATTTTTTTTTCATCAATAAATAATAAAAGAAATACATTCATCAAAACAAATAGCATTAAAGAATTAATAAGCATGGTGAAAATAAATAAAGACAATAAAACAGTAAGAGGCTCCATTCACTTGCTACGTCACTATAACGAACAGTTTGAGATAAATCACGTAGGTCTACACAAAATGAAAAAGATAATATAACAGTGTGAGGCGAAAAAAAATCCTCTCTTCCATTCAATTGCAACTGAATATTGAAACTAACTGATTTTACTATAATATATACTTCCTCTAATAAAATTATACATACAAAAGTAACAACATACAAACCAAAATGTTTACAATTTATAAATCTGATAGCAAAACATGACACAGTTGGGGATATTACAAAAATAGGGAGAGCTGAGGCAACAAAACAATTAATTACAATCAACTCATCAGTTGAAAGAGTTATATGTCAAGTTATCTATTGACATATTAATATATTCATCATTCCACAAGAGTTAGATATTGAAATTATAGTCTCTAGTATAATAATAATTTTGATATGTGTAAATAAAATAATATAAATTATTTTAATAACCAAGAAAAGCAAGCTCGTTGAGCGTTTGGCTTGTTTGTAGCAAGAATCTATTATGACCAAGTGGGAGTAAAATAGTCAGGACTGAGTATTTGCAGAATGAGAATGGATATCTTGCAATTAATTGCTAATTTCTCTTCAAACTGTTGAGTATCAATATTTTACATCAATGTGCTTCTTTGAAGCAACACTTAACATCTTAGAGGTAATGAGTTATGTGGATTGTGTGGTTCTGTTACCAGTGTGAACTCTTTGATGTCTACTACGATTATAGGAAACAGAAAAAACCTTCTCACAAAAATCACACTTAAATGGCTTTTCACCTGTATGAACTCTTTGATGTCTTCTGCAATAAGATGAATCAGAGAATGCCTTCTCACAATAGTTACACTTGAATGGCTTTTCACCTGTATGAATTCTCTCGTGTGTAATGAGATGAATCAGAGAATACCTTCTCACAATAATTACACTTGAATGGCTTTTCACCTGTATGAACTCTTTGATGTCTTCTGCGATAAGATGAATCAGAGAATACCTTAACACAATAATTACACTTGAATGGCTTTTCACCTGTATGAATTCTCTCGTGTGTAATGAGATGAATCAGAGAATGCCTTATCACAATGCTTGCACTTGAATGGCTTTTCACCTGTATGAATTCTCTCGTGTCTTATGAGACGATATGAATTGGAGAATGCCTTATCACAATACATGCACTTGAATGGCTTTTCACCAGAGTGAATTCTCTCGTGTATATTGAGAGAAGATGAATCAAAGAATGCTTTATCACAATGCTTGCACTTGAATGGCTTTTCACCTGTATGAATTCTCTCGTGTCTAATGAGAATAGATGAAATAAAAAATCCCATATCACAATATTTGCATTTGAAGTACTTTCCACTTTTTTTCTGAGTTATTTCCTTCTCGGGGCTATTAGTACACCCAAATTTTCCATTGGATGGTGTTTCACATTGTTCCATATCCATTGTATCTTGATTATCCACTCTTCCTATGAGTGTTTGATTGATCTCAGTATTGGTGTCACTTTTGTCATAATCAAATTTTCTTGTTTGATTGATAAACCAACATCACAATAAAGATCTTTAACATCATTAAGGCATGTTTTCTGGTATAGAAGTTCCCTCTTGATTTGCTTCTTTTATTAGACGGTCATGATCAACACCTTGAAATGTGAGATTTGAAACATCTGGCTTGATGACATCTTCTAACAAGTAGATCACATTGGATGAGTCAGCAATAACTCCCTCTACATCTGGTATTGCAGGACTTTCACCTACTGACTCAATCTGAAAAAATGTATGATTACAGTTTTCTCATCCTGATCTGATATCAAAATAATAATAGTTTAAACAGACTTTTGAAGAGTAGGCAGTCATGACTATTCTTTCACTAACAAAATCACTCCCCATCATTTGGTGACAATGTTCATGGAAAACCTAATCCATGAATACAGTTACCAATGGAAGTGAATGTATAAATTTATATTAATACAGCACTGCTCTCATAATACTTTCTCTCTTACCTGTTTCTATCTCATATTCAATAAAGCAGTTATCTACTAATCTATTTTTCTCTGATAATAGGAAGAATAAAAATTATTAAGTTCACTATGACATTGTAGCGGGTCCAGGCATTATCATAAATAGGACATTTACTCCTACAATTATTATTCGTTCATTTTTGTTTTATTTATAATTAATATAAGACATGTTGTATTTTCATTTATTTAATTTCAAAATAGTTTTCTCCAATGGAATTCATTGTCAATATTGAAGCTAATCATTATGTTTGTTTTACATAATAATATTGTATATTTGTTTAAATTTAGCTTAGTAGGAATTGTATAGCGTTTAAGAGTTTATAAATAAATAATCTGGTATCTCTTATAGTTTTCATTCTCTTTGATATGTTGCTATAAGAGATATTTGTAAGACGGTTACCACAGTCTGGAAATACACCTTGCTGTAACGGACTAACTTTGGCGTTCAAGTTTGGCACACAAGGTTACCCTTAACGGACTAATAACGGCGATGGTAACGTCTAACGTCTTACAACATGAATTGAGTAATATAAAATATAATGACTTCTTAAAAGAGTATAAACGTATCAGTGATAAGGACAAATAAATGATATCAATATGGTGAATGGAACTTATGTAAAATTTCATGTAATATGAATGGTTAGCGCCACATGATATCTATATTCAAGTTACAAATTAATTATATTACAGCATTATTTCCATAACCCAACCAACTGTGTAGTCTAAAAATAATTAACATAATATACTTTCATCACAATCAAAAATACTCCCGACAAATTTCTTCCTTTGGGCTTAAAATTATGAACTCTGAAGTGAAGCCGATTGTTATTGAAGTGAATGAATTATAATTCACTACCATATTACAGCAAAATGGGAGAGAAATTAACAGAGTTCATTGGATCAATAAAAATTAGCCTATTTTGGTCTATTCATAAATAAATTAAAGTTTTACATTCTAAAATCTATTACTGCTTCAAAGATTGCAAACACTGAAATGATAGATTATTATTATGATCAGCATGACATTTACCACATCTAATAGGCATATTTCAGATAATTGATAGTGTCGGTGAGTTGATATCTTCTAGTCACCAAGAGGGGAAAACAAGTGGTATTCTCTAATGAATTAATTAATTAATTATCTTCTCTGTTAAAGATGTACAGACTTGGAAGGTCTCTTCCAATCTACAATATTTGATACTCTATTCCATATATCCTAGTTACTGGTTATAAAACTGCTAAGGATTTCAAATTTTGTTCTTTATATTTACTACAATATGTGATTTCAGTAGTTTCACTAGTTTGGATGGATTCCTATTTTCTAAGCAGAGTGTAAACGAGCCCACTGGTTTCAAAATTTCCCATCGACAACCCAGAACACCTCGGCGTTATTCACAAATAACACAAAATCAGATTCTGCAAACTAGACCTGCGTTTCTCTTCCAAACATACAAAGCAAACTCAGCAGACTTGTGCCTACAGAATCGAGTTTGTCAAATTGCTAATCACACAAACACTCATGGATGGAAGAGGAAAATGAAGAGGTGATAAATTGAATCCAACGAGCCTACCTAAAACAAAAATCTAATACCTCGTAGTTGAGGAGCATAACTCTAGCGCTATCATCTAAAACTGCAAGTATAGTTTATATAAATAATAAACATACATAGATATTATGAATGAAAAAAGACAATACATAATTCAAATTGCAATAGTTCTGAGCCCAAAGATACGCCACCCCATTCTCTTCAATTTACCCCAGACAGTTTTAGGATAGAGCACCTGGGCTTTTCACCAGTATAAATTTTTTCGTGTGAAAGAAGAGTAGATGAATCAGAGAATGCTTTATCACCATGTTTGCATTGGAATGGCTTTTCACCTGTATGAAGTCTTTCGTGTGAAAGAAGAGTAGATGAATCGGAGAATGCTTTATCACCATGTTTGCATTGGAATGGCTGTTCACCTGTATGAAGTCTTTCGTGTGAAAGAAGAGAAGATGAATCGGAGAATGCTTTATCACCATGTTTGCATTGGAATGGCTTTTCACCAGCGTGAACTCATTGATGTCTACTGCGATTAGATGAAACAGAGAATTTCCTATTACAATAATTACACTTGAATGGTTTTTCACCGGAATGAATGTTCTCGTGTCTAATGCGAGTAGATGAAGCAGGTTACCTCCCTTTGTAATCACTCGAACACGACTGAAATAACCCTCCGGTACATAAGAGAACCATACGATAAAAATAGCACACATGTACCATAAAATAATAAATATCACTATCCAAATCTTCACACAGAGAGAATAAGAAATTTTATCAATTTATTCATATGAAGCAATAACAAGGCTGATAGATATATCTTAGCTTTTTCATCGCAGTTTTTCCTGCTCGTCAACCTGTTCTTTGGATGGTATTAGATATTTATAGAATGATGAGTATTTTCTTTCTCAATCTTTTACTTTAGGAAGGAGACACATATGTCATACATGTGGTAAAATAAAACCTTTAACACCTGCATAATAAAACTAGATTACGTGCACTCGGTAGAGCGCATACCTTCGCCGCCGTTTATTCGTTTTCTACCAAAATCTAATACACTGGTGTCTGGATAGTGACTAATCCTTCCACCAAGTTTCATGCAATATGGTTTTATACTTTTGAGTTACAAATGACCTTGACCTTTGAGAGAACAGCAGGGAGTTAGTTATCCTCACCAAATGCATTACATGTAACATATTTCGAATAGATTCGCTAATCCTCACTAAAAGTATATATCATTTTTAAACAATTTCTATAAACCACACAGCTTTTCCATTCCATGGCGAATGAAAAATGTAATTGTAGAGAATTTGCTAATTTTTTCCTATGATAAATTCTGTAGAGGAATATGACACTGAGTAATAGTGAGCTTTTGGCTAGTCAACTGTAAATTAGATCACTTAGTTTAAAACAAGCTAAATAATTCTCCAACATAAACATTATATCAATAAATAAACAGAGCTACCAACCAATGAAAAACTTCACCTAGCTATCACAAATTCACATTAGAATGAAAATAAGATTACTGGAATGGAAATAAAAAGGTTGAAAAAACTTTGATCATCAAAATTTTAGAAGGAAGAGCATTATAAAGTAGGTAAAGGAAAAGAAGATATAATTTACAGGAAAAAGTGTAATAGATTTTGTGGATTCCTGACACTGTACTAACTCATGAAATGAAACATATTGTAAGTTCATGTCAACATGAATTGTGAACTTTACATTTACTATTTCTAATTTGACATAGCCAGCCAATGTAATAAAGGATAGAATTTTTGATGAAAACTAGTTTACATGTGCCGTCAAATATGACTGCCTACTTTAGAATATCAATACTAGGGACACTGATTGTAGTTCAATTTATGTTCTAATTACTATCCCTGGTCCCACAAGAAATCACTCACCAGTCTCCTGAGCTTGACATAACATGGCTTCAGTCTGTGAATTTGTTGCTGCTTTGGAGAGTCCTCAAATCTAAAATAAATCATCTGTCAATTATTGATAATTTGAACTAAAGTTATAATTGCATGAATATTCAGGAAATTTACAACTAGCTACCATATTCAATTAGTATTTTTAAGTTATAGCTAAAGTAGATTCCTATTTGTGTTACGACAATCAGGTGTATTATATTACAGATAATAAAGTTTCATATCTAGGAACTACCTGAAGAATTACTAACTAATTATTTCCCATGACTTTATTTATAAACTATTTATTGGTTAATTTCCCTTCATTTTCCTCTGAATCAACTCACTCTACTCCGATTTTCCTCTCGAGTGTCACCCGTTTCTTCAAATCAGAAGAATTATCGAGATGTTCAAAAGGCTCCATCTTATCAGCATTTAATTCTCTTTCAACAGTTGCATCTGTGTCTTCATTCCCAACTATGAGACTCACTGCTACATGAAGCATAAGGCTGCACTGCTGGTTACACTCAGCACCTTCATATCAATAAAAAAATGTAAAGCAATGCCTATGCATCATAGTAAATTTATTTTATTACTTTCATAGAGAAATTATCACATTTCCTTCTTTTCTCTAATTTAAATAAAATAACAAGCCTTGTAATTACATTCCTCTAAACATTCTTCCAAGACTTTGTAAGTTCAGCAAATTATTGACAAAATATATTTCATAAACACTATCCTTGGTCGATGACATAATTAAAATTTGACAAACTGGAGATGGTTAAAGAGTATAGATTTCAAACAAAAAGAGTTACAAAAAATATTTCAATTCATGTGTATTAATAACCACCCATTATAATGAGTGTTTGGAAAATGGAAACACTTGAGGTTAAAGGAAATTTCACTCTCGGAAAATTCGGTCTCAGGTTATGTGTTATTAAAGAACAATAATAGAAAAAGTTGAAATTATGAAAACTAAAATGTGTAGTTTACCACTATATCAAATATTCTGAAATTCAATTTTTTAATATCTGTTTAAAACTTATAGTTGATATTAGATACTAACCATCAAAAGTTAGTTTGTGAAGATATTTTGCAGCATTTATGTCATCTTCAGATTCATCTTCACTGCTGCTTGCATACCAAGAGTTAATGAAGTGACTGCAACATCTCTTGTTCTCCTTCCATTTGTATCTAAAATTTAGCAACAGTAATAAGCAACAAAATCAAAATATAAACAGGGGAACTAATTCAAAAGTGAATTTTTACACTCACGCAATCTGTAAAAGTGTTCCAGTTTTACATTTAATGGGATCTTTGGTGAGAAGTTGAATGTTTTGAACCTGTGAATTCACTCTCTCATACTCCGCTACAAGATCATCTAGCAAAAATCCAAGATCCTAGGAATAGGAGAGAAATTAATCAAATTATAAATGAAAATAACTTATAGCTAATAGCAACTATTGGTTAAATGATAAAGAGTAGATTGAAAATATCTCCTCAATAAGATTTTGATTTAAAATATTTATAAAAAAAATGAATAATGTACAGATAGGAACAAATATTGTAATTTTATAGTTAAATGTTCGAGGTAGATGCTTTTTATAGTTTTTATCTCCTATTATTCGTACTAAAGAATTGTAATTCTAGAACTAATCACAAAGTATTAGCTACTTTATTATAAAATGCATGAGCAGATTTACAGCCGATATCTGCAAGACAAACCTTCCAATGTTCCAGAGTCATCCATTTATCAGTTTTCTCATTTTCTGAAACTATGTCTGTTGTCAAAGCAGAGAGTCTTAGAGGTACGGGATGAACTTCTGTGACTAACAGACTGCCATCATTGACCTAACAAGAAAACAAATTGAACTACAGTGTTCCAGAAAAAAGTGTACCCAACTATAAAATTGGTATATTTCAACAACTACAGAAGATATACTTTTCTTTTTTAACATCTATTGAAATTTTCATGAAGTTGTAATGATTTTTGTGAATATTATAATGATTTTATTGATGAGTGGTGAAATTGGCTTTGCGCAGATGGTCAGAAAACGGAAAATGCGTTAAATTCAAGTATAAAAAATTTCTATTAGACTATAATCCTAAGGTAAAACAGGACATTAGCTATTGTGTATGTTTTTTCCACCTCCATTTCCAGGAAAGTGGAAGATGGAATTTTCCCCAAATTAAATCAGTTACAATGAAAGTAACACACACCACCACAATATCAAAAATATAAACATAGCAATTTCTTTATAGTATAGGAAATAAAGAGGAGGAGGCCTGTTTGGAATTAAATTATATAAAATTAATAACTTACCTTCAAATATTCTACATATTTTCCATTGATTCTCATAGCTCAAAAGATATGATTATACAATATTTAGCAGAGGCTTATTTAGTATCTGTAGACAATTTAAGATGTAGTAATTACTAAAGCAAAGGAAGAAACAATTGAAAGACGAAGTTACCATATTGGTAGCAGATACATGAAGCAAATACAATTTTTCTCCAATTCTTCAAATATAATATTATAAATGCCATTACACTGACAAATCTTCAGAAAGATGGATAGTGCGGTGTAAAATGATTCAATTATGGTTTATCAACTTAAGTAATATAGCTTGTTTATATACAGTCGTGCATAGCGGACATTGATCAACATGGAGGATACTTTTTCCGGTACATGTACTGTCAGTTGTATGAACTTTACCTGTATAGATCTGTAACTCACTGATTTAGGATTCAGAAATGTGAAATAAAATAATTTTGGTTGGTACACTTTTATATTAACAGACTCAAATAATATTTATTTGAATTGATCTGTACTTATATCTACCAATTCCTTCATAAGTTTGAAACATAATTATATAATTAACAGTAGCTAAATTAAGTCACTCTAGTCTTCATTATAATTATCACATCTTCATTGTTGAAGAAATAGATTATAGAATTGATTATAGAAATGATAGACCACATGTGTACGATATTGCTAACTTTGAACGATTAAAGTTGATGGGACGCTCCTAAGAGACAGTACTCAGGCTTACAAGTGGGCCCATGTGTACTAAATCCCCGCCTTAACCTAAACCCAGCCAGGTGACTCAAACCTGGCCAGTAACCACTCGTTCACACAGGGCATAAATCCCACTGAGTCAGTGCGGGACCCGAACGTACGACCTCACTAACGTGAGGCGAAAGCTCATACCACTGTGCTACCGAGCGGCTTGAACGATTTGATTGACTGTCTTTATTCATGTTCTAGTTTGAGTTATATATTAAATTCGAGTGTATAACATATTTAATCTTAATCTATTTCATGTATATAGACTCTTGTAAAGTTATTGTTTGAAACTTAGTAGAATTTATTTGCACTATTTGGTGCACAAAAATCCACCGACATTTTCAAAAAGCTGAAGAAATCTACAAACAATATCCAATAATTTGGCTGATGAGGATCTTTTGATCAACCAATATTTTACTAATTTAGCCACAAAAAATTGATGGTAACATAAGAATAAATAGCAAAAAATCCACAAACATTACTAGAAATATATTTTCATGTGGAAAAAAATTTACAATGAAATATAGTCAGGACTCTGGAGTTTCACAGAGTTAAAAAGTATGGCTCATAAAATCTTCCATCTCTCTCCCAAAATAAGTTAAATAATTTTGTAGCATAGAAGAAAAATAGATATTTCTCTCCATTTGTAATTAAAGGGCTTCAAATAACTGTCACAAACTAACCATCAAAATGGCTAGTTTGGACATGCTTCATTTAATACCTGCAAGTTTCAGTTGAATGTTGAAAGACAGCTGATTATGTAGATACAGATTGCTCATGGCAGCACATTCCTTCCGGTGCATTGAGCATGTGATATGTCAGGCTTATAGGCTTGAAAACATGCACAATCTGACTCCAGATATTTAAATTTTGGGGCGATTTGTTACATGTCAACATAGGAATTAATTAGGGAATTGTCATCGGGTAATGCAGGAGGCCAATTTAAAGGCCTGAACAGTCGCCAGATAAACCATGAAATAGTGCAAAAATACAGAATGACCGAGAGTAACTCTCTCTCAAATTAAAATCTCTGCAGGAGAAGATACACCTTCCATGTATAAGAGTATGTCAGTTAAAGCCAATTAATTGGCTTAGATTTGAAATAGTCTAGTCTCAGATAATACAGATATGTCTAATTGGCTTTAAATTTTGAATTAATTCCTATGTACCCATGTCAATTTTAGCTAGAAATTCAGACTGCAGGAACTGGTAAACTGTTCTCCAAGAAATAATCTATTTTGGCTTCCGTTCTCAGTAAAATAAATGTGAATATAGGAGGAAATTGAGGATTATTCGAACAGAAAAAGTCAAAAATGTCCTATGTTCTGCAGACTGGCTAAAAATCTCTAAAAAATGAGCCATATTGGCTTGGCTCAGATTTTTTGTGAAATTTCGGCTCAAAAATTGGCTTACAATTTTCCAGCCTCTGAATAATGAGACACATTATGCAGACTGGATACATTTGCAGTTTATTTCAGATGTAACATCACAAATAAAATACATATATCGGGGCCAGATTATATTTGGTGCATGAAATCCAGACTGTATTTCATCGTAAATTTCACCAACTTGTCGTTGGAATAAGGAATTTTTCTCTTTTGAAAATAACATTCCATCAATGTTGGGTGTTTTTTTTTTAGCTATTTATTCCTATGTTAAGAAAAAAATGTTGGTGAATCAGCCAAATTACTGGAAATTTATGGTGGATTTTTCCAGCTTTTTCAAAAAGTCAGTGGGATTTTGTACACCAAATACAAACTGGCATGAAATCCCACTGACCTTTTCAAAAAGCTGAAAAAAATCCAGCATAAATGTCCAGTAATTTGGCTGATCCACCAACAACATTTTACCTATTTTTCCACCGTAAATTAATGGTAACAGGAATAAATAGCTAAAAATCCACAAACTTTCCATGTTATAAAGTGTGGCAGGAAACTTGGAAAGTCACCAGTTTACTGAGAAAATGGATTCAGGTCGCCAGGTGAGGGAGAACTTTTCGCACTCTCTACAGAGGAGACCACCTCTTCATAGGTAATATCTTCATTATAGTCATCATTTGTGATTTCAGAGGCCTCGATCAACAACTGTTGATAATTCCCAATATATTGCCTTCTGATGGCATTAGGCACTGTGGTCAGGTTCATGGCATGCAAATCAGCTTTCTTTTTTGAATCAACAACCATTTGGTTTTGAAAAACTAAAGGTGTTGATTTTGAGACTGCTATACCTCTCATTTTTCTTATTTTATCCCATATTTCTACTGGAGGAGTGTCAAATTTAATTTTGGATATGAAATCATTAAAAGATTTTTTTCTTTTATCTTTTTTTATTTGGTTGAATTCTTTGGATATTTCCTTGAATTTGTTTATATTTTCTTCAGAAGGATATTTAATTATTCTCCTCCTTGCCTTCCTTCTCTCTCCTACTTTCTGGTAACATTCTCTGTCCCACCACAAGACGTTACCCTTTATTCTTGTTCTTCCACTAGTCACCTCTATATTGTTTTCTGCCGCTGTTAGCAATCTCTGACTAAAATCTTCTGCTCTGCTGTCAATATCATTTGGATGAATCAATTTAGACTCCCGGATACTATTTGAGAAGCTTTTCATATTTTCTTTGGTCGTTTTCCATTTTTTTCGGGTACTAATAACATTTGTAAATGGTCTTAAACAAATTTTCAGCCTAATTGGAATGTGATCACTTCCCACATCATGGAGTCTGTCAATTGTGGTCACTGTACTCAGATTAGATGACACCAGACAAAGGTCTAGACATGACTGACGTCCAGTAGAGACATTCAGTCTCGTATAGAAGTCAATGGGGTTTACTAAGAACACTTCAGTATTGTAGACAACATATTCTAGTGTTCTGCCAGATATGTCCGCTCTTCCACAATCAGAAGATAGCAATGGGGAGTGGGCATTGAAATCTCCCAGAATTATGTATTTGTTGCCCAGCTGATGAAGAATGTGAAGCATTTCAGCATTTCGTATATTAGAGTTTGGATTGTACAAATTTAAAATGGAAATTTTTGAACTGTCTTGCAGGAATATTTCAACTGCCATGAATTCCAGATGGCCTCCCTGGTGTGTAGCTAAATTCAGCTTATTATATTGTAAATCATGGCGTATCAGCATTCCCAAACCCCCTCCCCTAGCATTCTCCCTGTTAATCCACTCACAGGAGTAGCCAACAAAGCTAGGGACATATTTATCGTTTAGCCAGGTTTCATTAAAGGCCACAAAAGCAGGTTTTTCTTTATATATCAAGAGTTTGATTTCTCCAAGTTTGTTACTGATACTTTGACAATTTAGAAAAATTCCACTCAGTTTATTATAGGAGTTCATTTTTTCTTTTTAGATTTTTTCTTATTCCTATTTTCATTATTCTTATGTTTTCTTTTTAGTCCTGGTTTATTGTTCGTGAAAACTGGAGAACCATCACCATCAGGGGTAAGGCTAGTGTCATCTGTACTGACCACTCCATCATTGATCGACTCATCCAGCAGCTCAGCCACACCCCTCAGTTCATCGTCAGCACCTATCATCATTCCACATCCATGTTGAGGCAAACTATTTTTACCAAATGCATGGTTAATTGCTTTATCAATTAAATTTGCCTGTGTTTTCTTGTTTTCTTTATGTACATTGTTTTGAAACAAATCTATCAGTAATAGTTTTAGTTTGTTAGCAAGATCAATTCCAGATGTACTATCAGATTCTTTGGATGTGCTATCCAATTCTTCAGTTTGTGTTCCAATAGTATGTGATTTTGTTTTTGTTTGTAGCAGTGTGGGAGGTTTGCTATATTGGATTCCGATTAGTCTATCTCAATAAGAGGTATCTCTATAATTCTCAAAGGTCAGAGTAGACTGGGGTCCACTCTGATGAGTCTTTCCCTCCACACGATGTTGGGTTCTATGAGAATTTAAATTGTTTGTGGCTAGAACAGTTTTTCTTGCCTCTGCATATGAAACAGATTTCTGAGCCTTGATTTTTTCTATTTCTTTCGCTTGCATATAGTATTCACATTCGTTAGAATTTGCTTTATGGTTGCCATTGCAATTCACACATTTATACTCGCTGTCCTCAACCTGACATTCATTCTCTTTGTGGAAACCCGAACACAGCCTACACTGGGTACGAGCTGTGCAACTGGCAGCCGTGTGCCCAATTCGCTGGCAATTAAAGCATCGACGGGGTTCATTTATATATTGCCTTACTCTGTAAAATGTATGTCCTATAGTCTATAGATACAGTCCCTGGAAGAGAGACTCCCTCAAAAGTTAATTTAAGGGACGGAGAGTTCACAAATTGACCACTAGCCGATCTGCGCTTCAGTCTCTCTATACTGTGAATAGTTGATTGGCTGTCCTTAACCCTTATCATGTTTCGGATATCATCAATCTCAGCATCCACACTAATTGGGGAAATCACTCCGTATTTAAACCTATCTGTATTGGGCAATGAGCATGTTACTTCCCATTCACCTATCTTTTCAACTAATAATAGTTTCTGCAAGACTTCATGGGACAACGGTTCAAATTCCAGAGTAGTCAGATTCAGTTTCCAGTTTGTCCTAACAGAGGGCTGGAATTCAACAAATGGACTAGCAGAGAAAGCTCTCTGAAATTTTACCGGGTTCAAAATCAGTTCTCTGTTTTCTCTTTCCCTAGGCTTTACCAATATGATAGTTTTCCGTCCAGCACTAGCTAGGGTCCTATTTATTGGTTGTTTACGAGTCATTGAAACAGGGATCTGAGTAATATTGCCCTTGGAAGAGTTTTGATTAGGTTGACTCAATAAAGATGTTTGTGTTTCAGGAATAAATTCTACATTAGAAGAAAAAATTTCCTGAGAGTCCATTGCTAATATCTGTTGGGATTCTTTCCCACCTACAGCAGTCTCACCTCCCCTTTCAGCATCACAATCACATGAAATATCCTGTTCCATCCCCGAGAGGGTAATGTCCGTAGAATAATCCATACATTGACACTAAAATCTCACCTCCCAACCGGGCCCTGTCTGCAGAATGTGTCTCTTCTCCCGCAGAGATTTTAATTTGAGAGAGAGTTATTCTCCGACTCTCAGCAGCAGATTCAGAATCTCCCGCAGCTAAATTAATGGTAACATAGGAATTAATTCAAAATCTCCCGCAGCTAAATTAATGGTAACATAGGAATTAATTCAAGATCTCCCGCAGAGATCTCCAATTTCTAAAATTCAATCAAAAACTCCCGCAGAGAGTCTTGGAAAAATGTTCCACATTCTGCAGACTGGCGGGCCAACCCCTATCTATCCACTTCTTCTACTAAACTACTATTCGTCTTTCTTAATAAAAGAAGAAAGAGTCAAGTGTGGACCAGACAAAGGCAAGAATGAGAGTGTCAGCAAGAATGAGAGTGTCAAAGGCAACATTGCTTATTTCCTATTTAGCCCGCCCCTTTAAATATTTTTAAATTTTGTAATGTGGTGCAAATAACTAAAATGCGGAAAACCTGAACAGGTTACAAGTTATTCGTCCACTGTCTGACTGAGTGATATCAGTACTGAGGTTCCATTAATATACCATTTATTGACTGGTGCGACCTTCAGGGCTACTCTTGTTTTCTGTTATAAAAATTTTACTTGGATATTTGAAATATGAAATTGAAATTTTAGTTTAAATGTATTACACACTCTTTATATGTTTAATGTTAAAGGTCCTCTCCAGGCTCCGGGAAAAAAATGAGTTTATTACATAATATCAAAGAACTAAGGTCTACGATCATTATTCCGAAAACCGCATACAATTCGGTTCAGTATATATTTTATTATTTACTTTTAAAGTTTTTTAATACTCTGTGATCAACAATCGAGCGAATCTCCAACCTGACGCTGAGAAATAAGATTGTACACTCTTTGTTTTGATTCCCAAATTAGATTTTTAAACATACAATACGTTTTTGGCCTTCTTTTAAGATATTAATTGTTTCTAAAAGTATATAAACGTTTCTATAATAAGTTTATCTGAATTTGAAACTTTAAACGAATAATAATAGAATTATTAAACCAAATACTTAGTTGACAATCAAAACAAATGGTGTACATTCTTCTTCTTCAGACTGAAAATTAGAAAGTCGGAAGTAAAGTAGGTTTTGTAGAGTTTGGATTATAAAAATCTTTAAAAGCATATAAAATTGAAAATATGCTATCAAATTTTATGGGGTTTGCAGTAAAATGATAAGAAACATTAGCCTCGTTGATTTAAGCAATAAAAAATTTTGCTTGGAGGGGACCTTTAACTTCCTGTTAGACTAGCTCAGCTATATTAAATTGCCTATTGTTTAAATAACAATGTATTACTTTTATGAGAAACGGACTTAAGGTCTAAAGTCCATTACAGTTCCGGCGCGTGTTAAATAACACCGCATGTTAATTCTTAAGGCAGTCTGTTTTTGCAT
This sequence comes from Caprella mutica, assembly GCA_947561585.1. Taxonomy (NCBI): domain Eukaryota; kingdom Metazoa; phylum Arthropoda; class Malacostraca; order Amphipoda; family Caprellidae; genus Caprella; species Caprella mutica. Next base: position 230,644 of record CANNZV010000423.1, read on the forward strand.
TACTCAGAGAGAGATGTGATTCTCTCATCTCTCTAATATTCTTCTCTCTGTATAACATATTACTCTTTAAATAAACTCTATGTCTTAACGTTGTTAACCCACTGTAATTTAACCTAATTCTAACAGGTTATGGGCCCAGTGAACGATAAGAGTTTATAAATCAAATTATGTTTAAACAAGTTAGAAGTCTATTACAGTAATCAATAAAAACTAAGTGCAGTGAAAAAGTGTTAAACTAAATGAAACATATACGCACGAACGCTTGTGTAAGCATATCGTGTTAACGCGCTAATGAAGTCGATTATATGGACTGCTCTAGCGAAAATGTACTTGTTTTTATAGTATAATTATTTAGTATTTGTGCGGAAGAGGTGTCAAGAGAGGTCTCAAATTACCTTTAAATCTGTGACCTTATCCTTTGGTAAACAGTCTTTCAACAAAAGGTTCTTGCGAACTAAGACTTGTGTTGCTGTTCCAATTGAATATTAATAATTATATTCAGTGAAGTTATTCTTATGAATTAGAATAATTTTAAAACATCAATTCAGTTAAACAGTAAATCAATTTAACTGCTTTGTTTGTTTATGTTTGTTAAGTATTGAATGATAATAAATACTTTGAAAACATGTCTTCAAATAAGTTACCGGGGATTGTTCCCCTATACGGAAATAATTACCCCACATGGAGGGTACAGATGAAGATGTATCTCTTAAGAGAGAAACTGATGGATTTTGCTGATGGAACTAAACCAGTTCCAATAGATTCCGCTTCAACTGATGTTAAAGGTCCCCTCCAAGCAAATATTTTTATTGCTTTATTTAATGAGGCTAATGTTCCTTATCATTTTGCTGCAAACCGCATCAAATTTGGTAGCGTATTTTTAATTTTATATGCTTTTAAAGATTTTTTAAATCAAAACTCTACAAAACCTATTTTACTTCCGACTTACTAATTTAAGAAATTTTCAGCCTGAAGAAAAAGAATGTACACCATTTGTTTTGATTGTCAACTAGGTATTAGGTTTAATAAATCCATTTAATATTCGTGTAAAGGTATAAAATTGAATGAACTTATAATAGAAACGTTTATATACTTTAGGAAACAATTAATATCTAAAATAATTTGAATAAAGGCCGAAAACGCTTGGTTTGTTTATAAAATTCAAATTTGTAATCAAAACAAAGAGTGTACAATCTTCTTCTTGAGCATCAGATTAGTGATTCGCTCAATTGTTGCTCACAGAGTATTAAAAAACTTTAAAAGCAAATTATAAAATATATACTGAACCAAATTGCATGCAGTTTGCAGAATAATGATCGTAGACCTTAGTTCTATTATATTATGTAATAAACTCATTTTTTCCCGGAGCCTGGAGAGGACCTTTAAAGCTGCCTATGCTAATAACAAGAATAAAGCTCTGGCAGATATAGTACTATCTATTTCACCGGATCAATTGAACTTAGTTGGACAATCCACGGATCCACAAGCTGTCTGGACCACCCTTCAAGAAACGTTTCAGAAAAACACGTGGGCGAACAAATTTCGTCTGAAGAAGAAGCTTTACAACTTAAAATTGAAGTCTCCCGAACTACTCAACTCCCACTTGAAAGAACTAACTGAAGTTTTTCAAGAGCTTGCCTTGTTAAATCAAGTGATCAGTGAAGAGGATAAAGTTATTTGTCTCCTATCATCCCTACCAGAGCCGTTTGAAGTGCTTGTTACCGCTCTTGAAGCACAGACAGACATACCTACCTGGATTACCGTAGCTGACACACTCCGGAGAGAAGCTGAAAAGTTGAGTATTAAATCCAATGATGCTTTGGCATTATCAAATACTCAGATTGATGCTGCAGTAAATAAACAGTCAACCAAGTGCCATTTTTGCAAAAAATTGGGACACGTGAAGAAAGACTGCTTTAAATTTAAACGGTATTCTCAAACTAGCAGAACTCAAAACCAGCCAAATCGTGTAAATGTAAGTCATATAGAACTTAATCACACAATGTATGCTAATGATATCGCTCTTTGTAACAAATATGCCGACAGTAATATTTGGATAATAGATTCAGGCTCTTCATCACACATGAGTGGTGATAAAAATTTATGTAAAGATTTTGCAAATATTAGCAAACCTATCAATGTTAAAGTAGGTAATGGAGATGTCTTGCAATCTATTTCACTAGGAAATGTTTCTGTTATTGTGAATATACCAAGTGGTGGAAGTAGAAAATGTATAATAAATTATGTACTATATGTGCCAAATCTAGCTTTTAATCTACTATCAGTGTCAAAAATGACAAGTAATAATAAATCTATTATTTTTGAAAATGATAAATGTAAAATATTGAACGAAAATAAATAGTTAATTGCTGAGGCTAACTGTGTTGGTCAACTCTATTATCTAAATACTTTAGTTCATAAAGCTGCAGTAACTGTTGATCAAAATAAAGTAAACATTCTATGGCATAGAAGGCTCGGTCATATAGGTAACGATAACTTGACTAAAATGATCCGAACTAAATCAGTAAATGGTCTGGATAGTAAATTAAAAGCTATAGAAGGCGTGTGTGAACACTGCTGTAATGGGAAAATGCATAAAATACCTTTTTCTACAAGCATTAAGAAAAATTGTAAACCTCTTGATTTAATCCACACAGATGTCTGTGGGAAAATTACTCCCACTTCCAGGGGTAATAATTCATATTTTCTGACCTTTATTGATCATGCTACTCGATACTCCTGGATATATGTTATTGCCCATAAGAGTGATGGGTTTCAGAAGTTTTTGGAATGGAAAGCTATGGTTGAAAATATTTATGAAAGGAAATGTAGCGACAGGGAAAAATAAAAAACTTTTGCTTGTTTTATTATCCTATTATTTCCAAGTCTCCAAATATAATGACATGAGAAGTTGGGTTTTCTACATGACCACGTGCCTGCGGGTCAAAAGAAACTAGCATAAGGCTCACATTTAAGAAATAATGCAAAAATATAGTTAAAAAAGAAGCTACAACAAGGTTTGAACAAATGTAAATTTATGACTAAAATAGGGAAGCTGAAAATTGCACCAGACAGCAAGTTTGGGACAGACTATGACACGAAATAAAACCTGGCACACAAAGTTAAAATTTAGAACTATGAGGCATTAGTAATAAAAGTAGGTGAAAATATTTCAGCACAAATGAAAGCTGGTATAATGATTGATTTAAAAAGGGATTATAACTCTAGGAAATGTTGACTAAGTTTTCTTTAGGCTAGAGGTTTAAAAACACAGCTTCAAATTAAAAAGATTCAAAATGGCGACTGAACATAGCATCCATAGGTAATTAAGACAATTAATAATTCTACATAATAAACTTACTGGATGTAGTTTAAGGGGAGAACCAGGGTAAGAGATCACTAAAAAAGGCACCATGAAATTCTACTGCGGGCTTACGTTTACTGTGCCGCTTCCAACTTTGAAATGAAAATAGCCTAACAAACTGATGCGTCATTAGGTGACACCGGCAAATTAATTCTATAAGTGACATGAACAGTGGAATAAAAGACTAGATAAAATTTATTGTTGTAACATATGAGGGAATCGAACTACCTATAATATATAAAATACAGAGGATGGTGTTGCACACCACACTCCCACCCGAGTCACAGCACGTGACTCAGCAATGGTGATCCTCCGAAGGCAAGAGAAGAACCAAATCGCTGATACATCTCCTGAGCACCGAACCATTGCCCCCCGCAGAAGAAACCTGAAGCACAACACTGCGCACAAGGGAATCTCTTCCAAGGAGAACCTCTCGAACCCTCGCCATGGGCCAGACGTTGCGTGAAGCACCACGTTCTCGAAGTAAAACCACATCTCCGACAGCAACGCATGGAGTCTTCTTCTTCCATTTATGTCTCTCTGTCAACCGATGTATGAACGTGTCCCTCCACTTGACCCAAAACTGCTGCGCCAGGTATTGAACCCTTCTCCAGCGTGACTTTCCATAACACAGCAAGTCCGGCTCATGGAAATCTGAAATGGCGTGAGAGTTTCTGTTGCTTTTCAAATTTAATAGCATGGCAGGATAAATAGGCTGAGGGTCATTAGAGTCTGAGCCGACTTCATAGAGTGGGGTATGGTTCACTATGGATGCACATTCCTGAATTACTGTTATGAACTCCTCTCGAGACAACGTTCGTTGTCCTAGCTGCCTCATGGCTCCTGAGAATATGTTCTTTATGCAACCCACCTTACGCTCCCATACACCAGCCTGATGACTAGCTCCAGGCGGGGTTAGTTCCCATGTCAGATCTGGAGCCTCCTTCATCATCCTTGAGCGCACTGGGATGAAGTTCGTACCATTATCGCTGCGAAAACGCTTGCATTCGCCTCTAATGGCAATAAAGCGACGGAGGGCGAGGTCCAGAGACAAGGCATCCATCGAATACAGTGGCTCCAGATGCACGGCCCTACTGCTCAAACAGGTGAGCAGCAACACCCAGATCTTCTTAGAGGAGGAAGATCGTCGAGTTGCCCTACCATCGTGAATTTCATAGGGACCAAAGGTATCTATACCTGTAGATGTGAATGGTGGGGCAACTTCCAGCCTATCTGCAGGGAGATCTGCCATCTGTTGTCGCATAAAGGCACCCCTGAGCTTACGACAAGTCACACAAGACTTTAGAAAGCTCCTTATTACTCCACTGCAACGATGCACGTGATATCCAGCTTGATGTACCGATGCCACAGTCAACAGTCGTCCCTGATGATGAACTTTTTCGTGATGATGACAGATGATCACAGTCGTGAGCTTGCACTTCGCAGGCAGAAGAATAGGATGTTTTCCATCATAAGGCAGATCACTATGACGCAACCTACCACCTACTCTGATAACTCCACCGTCCATGAAGGGACAGAGACTAGACAATTCATGAGTGTCCGGCAAATCTCTACCCTTTGTCAACATATCACAGACCTCCGGATGCTCGGACCTCTGCATCTGCTCGACCATGAAGTTAAGTGCATTGAATGTAACATCCTTTGATGTATCTCTGACACCAGCCGCAGTCAACCAAGCGAGAGAGAGCCTCTTCACATTATTCATGATATTTACGGCTGTCATCAGACAGTTAGTTTTCTCGCAGATCACCTCTGTGATACTCTGACCTCTCAAACATGTTTTAAAGGTCTGTACCTGCCTCACTACTTCAGGAAGCTCCACAGGAGAGTTCGGCAAGTCATGGGAAGCACCACTGCTTGTCCACAGGAACTTCGGACCGGTGAACCATGGACTGCTCATCAGTACACCAGGATTTTGAGGTCTGGAGGCTAGGTCAGCAACGTTCCCCTTTGTAGAGACGTACTTCCACTGATCTGGCTTAGAGACCTTCAGAATGGAAGCAACGCGCCCAGACACATACTTTGCGAACCTCTTTTCTACGTTGTTGATGTAGCCGAGGACGACCTGGCTATCTGTATAGAAAGTAGTTCTTCGGATAGGGACGAGCAGCTCTTTAACCAAGTAGGATGCCGAACGAGAACCCTCCAAGGCAGCACACAATTCCAATCGAGGCATCGAAGTAGCAGCTCTGGGGGCAACCTTGGAATTGGCAAACACAAAAGAAACATTAATTTTATCATTGACATCGACTACTTTTAAATACACTACAAAACCTATGGCCACATCACTAGCATCAGTAAACACGTGAAACTCTCTGTATTTTATGTTTCCGAAATTGAGAGTCTGGTAGCTACGAGGTATTCTTATTTCCTCCAAGCCCCGCAAGGAAGATTTCCACTTGACCCAAGTATGCGAGACGGCAGCGGGGATCTCATCGTCCCAGCCCAGATCCTGAAGTGGGCTCTTGATGGGATTCCCCTTAGAAGGTATCATCTCTCTTTGTATGATCTTTCCAGCTAGAATTACGGGACAAATAAACCCTAGAGGGTCGTACAAGGTGTGCAAAGTGCTTAAGACGCCCCTCTTTGTCATAGGTCTATCAGGAAACTTGCAAGACATCACGAACTCGTCCGTAACCGTATCCCACGAAAGACCCAGAGTCTTTTGAACGTCACTGCCCTGCAAGTCGATGGAGTGCGCATCAGAAGCACGCTCCGATGGCGGGAAGCGATCCGCGACCCTCGCACAGCTAGAGACTATTTTATGCAGTCTTATCTTGTACTTCTTAAGGATGAGAACAGCAGACTTGAGGGTGTCAGCCGCTTCTTCAACCGAATCAGCAGATCCCAAACAATCGTCCACATAGAAATTATTCTTGATCAGACTGACGGCGTTTGGGTACTTCTGGGCCTCTGGTGATAGAGTGGTATATCTGAGTCCAAAATCAGCAACAGCAGGAGAAGATTTGTTGCCGAAATTGTGCACCCTACTTCTATACTCCACCACCTCTCTCTCGGGATCGTTGTTAGCCCACCAAAAAAATCTAACGAGGTTCCTGTGCTCTGGAGCAAGGCTAAAGCAGTGGAACATCATTTCCAAATCGCCACTATAACCAATCTTCCCGTGTCGAAATCGAGAAAGAACTCCAACGATTTTGTTTCCCTCGTCTGGACCCTGCAACAATCTATCGTTAAGACTGCATCCCTGGTAAGAGGCGCTGCTATCAAATACTATCCGAAGCTTCTCCTTTAGGGGGTGTAGGACAGGAAACACAGGCACATAGTAGGTGCTATCAGATGACTTCAGTTCCGCCTTCGGGATCTGCTCTACATGACGTCTCGACAGGTACGATTGCATAACCTCCACAGCTTTAATCGTCTTAACATCATTTCTCTTGATGCTCTTCAAGGTACTCAGGGATCTCATGTAAACCTGTAAGCGGTTATAAGGCAAAGTTCCCTCTTTGAGAGGCAAAGGCATTTCTAGCTTCCCTTCATCGTTTATTCTTATGCCGTCACCAATTATATTGAGAAATTTCTTATCACTACGTGATATATCCATCACATCGTCATCAGAATACTCCTCAAAAATATTGAAACATCTATTTGAGGTCATATCTCTAGAATTAACTGAATTCAATGAAGTTTTCAATGTAAAATGCTCACAAAAGGGCTCTACAGAAGTTCTGAAACATCTAGCTTCGACAGGTGAACACTCACGCATACAGGCAGGGCCTACTAAAGCCCACCCTAGAGGTGTTTCATGAACAAAAGGATAGTGCTTACCGTGAGTTTTGGTTGCCATGGCCTCACCACAGTTACCTCCAATTAACAACAGGATGTCCAACTTTGGGTCTATTCTCGGGAAGAATCTGGCAAAGCTTTTGATGTGAGGATGAGCTGCCACAATCCCTGGCGTCGCCACTCCTCGCTTGGACTGTGGAATGCCTGGGTGAGTAAGAACAGTTGGTAAATTTATCCTCTTTCTCTTATTTAAACCACTCACGGAAAAACCTCTGACCACCTTTGCTTCAATTTTAGAACTGCTACACAAGAAACTAGACATGGTGGATAAGCTGAAAGATTGACTAGGCACTGGTCCAATATTAAAATGTTCTAAAAGTTTCTCATCACAAAAGGTACTGTCAGATTGTTCATCAATTATAGCTAAACACTTCACTGTGGCATCACAATTTTCATATTTCACTTCAACCGGCAAAATTCGAGAACACACCCTATCATATTGGCTATCACATACCTTAACACAGTTTGAGGTCACTTGCCTCGGGCCAAACCTACTGTTTGCTTCTCGCTGAGACTCCCGCATTTCTCGCGGACCTCGGTGCCAGTGCATCACATCAAGATGTCCACCCTTACATATGCTGCAGGTTGCTTCCCTAGTGCAGCTCGAGACTACATGGTCTCCAAGGCAGGCAAAGCACAATTTCTTCTTAATTGCGAACTGCTTCTTGTCATAAAATTTGAGCTTGTTGAAAGCCTTACAATCTTCAATTGAGTGCCCTGGAGCCTCATGATACGAGCATGTAACCTCCACGTTGGTATTGTAGGTCCTTATACCTCTTGCAGGAGCTCTAGAAGCTGGTTTAGCCTCCAGAAGAAAATGTGGAGAAGAAACTTCCTCTATAAAGGACTCCAAATAATCCAAGAACTGCTGGAAGCTTGGGGTACCTCCACCTCTCCTCTCCAACAAGTAACATTGAGTTCTCCATTTGTTCTGGAAACTATCAGGAAGCTTCTGCCAGACAGAGCGCATACCTCTGGGCAGATCCAAGGTTCTGAGATCTGCACATATGCCCAGGTTTGAATTGATGACTCGACACAAGTCCAGAAGATCCTCCATGGCCAACACGTCATGTGTAGATCTAATGAAAGGAAACTTCTCCAGCTTGAACAGCAGTGCCTCGGACACTGCAGCACTGTTCCCAAATCTCTTGGTCAGTGAAGACCAAACTCTCATCAAGGTACCTCCAGGATCATGAGCACCTGCATCAATGTTGTCAGAGACTAATTTTCTAGGTCTACCAATGGTGTTTGCCTGGAGGATTTCGAGAGAATCCATAGCTGTGGCTTCGGCCTCCAGCAACCTTCTTGATAGCCTCTGTCTCCAACACCAAAAGTTCTGTGGGTCACCACTGAATGGTTCGCCTTGACCTTTAAGAAGGTCCACCCTAAGCTGTCTTCTGGATATCGGGTCCAAGATACCAATATGCTCTCTGCTCTCAGTAATATAAGCATTTGAGAATGATAGAAGAGAAGGTTGTTCACTAACAACAGGAGTGGGCTGCACAACAGGAGTGGGCTGCACAACAGGAGTGGGCTGCACAACAGGAGTGGGCTGCACAACAGGAGTGGGCTGCACAACAGGAGTGGGCTGCACAACAGGAGTGGGCTGCACAACAGGAGTGGGCTGCACAACAGGAGTGGGCTGCACAACAGGAGTGGGCTGCACAACAGGAGTGGGCTGCACAACAGGAGTGGGCTGCACAACAGGAGTGGGCTGCACAACAGGAGTGGGCTGCACAACAGGAGTGGGCTGCACAACAGGAGTGGGCTGCACAACAGGAGGGGGCTGCACAACAGGAGGGGGCTGCACAACAGGAGTGGGCTGCACAACAGGAGTGGGCTGCACAACGGGAATGGGCTGCACAACAGGAATGGGCTGCACAACAGGAGTGGGCTGCACAACAGGAGGGGGCTGCACAACAGGAGGGGGCTGCACAACAGGAGTCTGACCCAAATTCAAAAGTATCAATGAATTTTCCAGGTCAGAGGGAAATGGCGGATGAGCGTTTTCACTAGCAGCAAGCTGCCTATCACTTCCTCCATCATCAGCCACGACCGAAATTTGCTCCCCAACAACACTCGCCGCCCATATACTTGAGCCCCCTTCTTCTCCCAAACTGGAAAGTTGTGCATTTAGGTCTCTCACAACCTCTCTACAGTCCATATGGATGAGTTGCAGTCTAGTATTTCTGACTTCAGAAGCATTAGAGCCAGAACCACTTTTACTATACCAAGCAGACAACTCTCTACTGGCAGCCTCATAAGGTCTGATAGCTTCCTTCAAGCTAGATATCACTTTTCTGATTTCAAGAGGATCATCAGACACCTCTGCTGAGCTGGTTGCAGCAAGTTCAGCAAGTAAAGCATCTTTACGTCTGTCCTCATTCTCAATCAGCAGCTTCAAAGAAGGCAGCGCTAATCTTGAAGGTCTCTTATCCATGTTTTGAAACATGGGATAATTGAAAAAATTCTTCTTGTGATCTCCCACGAGTACCAGTAACCGTCTTAGCACTGGTCCCCGATCCAGCACTGTAGCGACAGGGAAAAATAAAAAACTTTTGCTTGTTTTATTATCCTATTATTTCCAAGTCTCCAAATATAATGACATGAGAAGTTGGGTTTTCTACATGACCACGTGCCTGCGGGTCAAAAGAAACTAGCATAAGGCTCACATTTAAGAAATAATGCAAAAATATAGTTAAAAAAGAAGCTACAACAAGGTTTGAACAAATGTAAATTTATGACTAAAATAGGGAAGCTGAAAATTGCACCAGACAGCAAGTTTGGGACAGACTATGACACGAAATAAAACCTGGCACACAAAGTTAAAATTTAGAACTATGAGGCATTAGTAATAAAAGTAGGTGAAAATATTTGAGCACAAATGAAAGCTGGTATAATGATTGATTTAAAAAGGGATTATAACTCTAGGAAATGTTGACTAAGTTTTCTTTAGGCTAGAGGTTTAAAAACACAGCTTCAAATTAAAAAGATTCAAAATGGCGACTGAACATAGCATCCATAGGTAATTAAGACAATTAATAATTCTACATAATAAACTTACTGGATGTAGTTTAAGGGGAGAACCAGGGTAAGAGATCACTAAAAAAGGCACCATGAAATTCTACTGCGGGCTTACGTTTACTGTGCCGCTTCCAACTTTGAAATGAAAATAGCCTAACAAACTGATGCGTCATTAGGTGACACCGGCAAATTAATTCTATAAGTGACATGAACAGTGGAATAAAAGACTAGATAAAATTTATTGTTGTAACATATGAGGGAATCGAACTACCTATAATATATAAAATACAGAGGATGGTGTTGCACACCACAGGAAAATTAAAACCTTGCAGTCAGATAATGGAGGAGAATATACCTCAAATAAGTTTGAATCATATTTACGAAATGAAGGTATAATTCACCAGAAATCTATTCCTAAAACTCCTGAACAAAATGGGTTAGCTGAAAGATTTAATAGAACTATTATGGAAAAAGTTAGATGTATGTTATCTGATTCAGGAATTGATAAGGAATTCTGGGGTGAAGCACTATATACTGCAAATTATCTAAATAATAGATGCATTAATTCATTTTTAGTAAATAAAACTCCATATGAAGCTTTAAATCTTAGAAAACCTAATGTTAGTCATGTAAAAGTTTTTGGATGCACTGGGTATGCGCATATATCTCGAGATGAACGATCAAAATTAGAAAATAAAGCTACCAAATGTCTGTTTATTGGCTATGGCACAGTTACTAAAGGGTATAAGATGTATGATGTTGAATCTAAAAGAATCTTCTTTTCCAGGAATGTAACCTTTGATGAATCAATTTCATCTAAGATTGAGAACCCTCAACTGATTGAGACTCCTACCTCTCCACTGGTGTTCCCTTCAGAAGATTCAGAACCTGCTGGGCCTGAGAACCAAACTCCTGAAAATAATCCTCAAATAATCCTCCCTGATGCGCAACCTGTACCAGTTATCAGTCCTGATGAGGATCTTAGACGATCGTCTAGAATTCGTCGAGCTCCTATTAGATATGGTAGTTGGGAGTATGATCAGTTTGAGGAGGAGGAGAGTTTATTAGTAAATGGGAATATCAATATCGAGCCTAGGTCGGTATCTGAGGCTCTTAATAGCGGTTCTGAATCCTCTAAATGGAAACATGCTATGGAGAGGGAATTAAATGCTTTTGAGAAACATAAAGTTTTTGAACTCGTAAAACCTACCTCAGATTTAAACATAATTAAATCTAAATGGGTGTTTAAAAGAAAAAAGGGATCTGATGGTAGGGTGGTTTCATATAAAGCTAGATTAGTCGCTCAGGGTTTTTTACAGAGACCTGGAATCGACTATGATGAAATTTTTGCTCCTGTAGTGAGATTTGAATCGGTGCGAACCATGTTATCTTTAGCAGCTAACCAAAAATTATTTGTACATCACTTGGATGTCAATTCTGCTTTTTTGAATGGGGATCTTAAAGAAAATGTTTATATTAGACAGCCTCCTGGCTATGCTATTCCAGGAAAAGAAGATTTAGTATGTAAACTAAATAAATCTATGTATGGGTTAAAACAATCACCCAAATGTTGGAATGATGCTTTGGATGCATATCTTAAATCCTTAGGATTTATTCAGTCCTCTTGTGACTCATGTATATATGTTAAAGTAATCAATAACTCTCCATGCTTCATTTCTGTGTATGTAGATGATATTATTGTAGCATGTAAGAACTATGATGACCTGACTAAAATCAAGACTGATTTAAGTGCTAAATTTGAGATGAAAGACTTAGGAAAATTATCCTATTTCTTAAGCATAAAAGTCATACAAGACAAAAATAAAATAGCCCTAAATCAATCTTCATTTGTCAACGAGTTATTAGATAGATTTGAATTCAATAATTGTAAACCGGTTTCAACCCCTGCTGATGTTAATTCTCATTTGGAACCAACTACTGATGATTGTGAACTAGTAGATAAAACTAAATATCAGTCAGCTGTAGGTGCTTTACTGTATCTATCTACTAAAACTAGACCGGACATAACTTATGCAGTTGGAAATGTCTCTAAATTTTGTTCCAATCCAAACACTAAGCACTGGTCTGCAATTAAGAGAATATTTAGATACCTAAAGGGCACACCTGATCTTGGCATTACCTATGGTAATGAAGATTCTGAGTTGATAGGTTATTCTGATGCCGACTGGGCAGGTAACAGAGTTGATAGGAAAAGTACTTCTGGCCAATGCTTTATGTTAAATAATTCCATTATTTCTTGGCGCTGTGTGAAACAGTCATGTGTTGCTGTATCAACGGCTGAAGCTGAATATGTTTCCCTCTCTGGTGCCTCCCAAGAAGCTGTATTTCTAAATAAATTACTATTAGATCTTAAAGTACCAAATAAGAATCCTATAGTTTTGTTTGAGGATAATCAGTCAGCTATTTGTACTGCTAAAAATGCTAAAAATCATCCTAGATCGAAACACATTGATATTAAATTTCGTTACATTAGAGATCTTGTTGCTTCAAACACAATTAAACTTGTGTATTGCCCCAGTGAAACTATGCTTGCTGACATATTCACTAAACCGTTGCCTACTGATAGATTTACCAAATTAGTTGAATTAATAGGCATGAAAAATATATAATGTCGTGTGAGGAGGAGTGTTGAAATTTTAGTTTAAATGTATTACACACTCTTTATATGTTTAATGTTAACTTCCTGTTAGACTAGCTCAGCTATATTAAATTACCTATTGTTTAAATAACAATGTATTACTTTTATGAGAAACGGACTTAAGGTCTAAAGTCCATTACAGTTCCGGCGCGTGTTAAATAACACCGCATGTTAATTCTTAAGGCAGTCTGTTTTTGCATTACTCAGAGAGAGATGTGATTCTCTCATCTCTCTAATATTCATCTCTCTGTATAACATATTACTCTTTAAATAAACTCTATGTCTTAACGTTGTTAACCCACTGTAATTTAACCTAATTCTAACAGATGTCCCTGTCTAGACTTCCAGTACCCCTTTAGAATGAAATTTCAGTAGCGTCTGGCATCTATTTGCGCGACACTAACGAATGCCATCTATAGTGTGTTGAATTTTCTGTCGATATTTGATGCTAAGTGTTGATTTATTAGTGTGCTTGAAGTACCTGTACCAATTAATTTTGTTGCGTGTATATATTAGGATCGTATATAGTATACCAAACAGTTCATATTATGATAATATTGTATTATCTATATTCACACTTTTATCTCAGGGATTCTAGAGTTCCTACAGGAAGGCAGGGAACCATAGGTCCAATCAGAGACACTGGGCTAACGGTTGCCAAACAGCACTGGCCCAATGAAAAGAAACATTGGTTAAAGGTCCCATCCAAGCAAATATTTTTATTACCTTATTCAACGAGGCTAAAATTTCTTATCATTTTGCTGAAAACTGCATCGAATTTGGTAGCATATTTTTAATTTTATATGCTTTTAAAGATTTTTATAATCAAAACTCTACAAAACCTATTTTACTTCCGACTTACTAATTTAAGAAATTTTCATCCTGAAGAAGAAGAATGTACACCAATTGTTTTGATTGTAAACTAGGTATTAGGTTTAATAAATCCATTTAATATTCGTGTAAAGGTATAAAACTGAATGAACTTATAATAGAAACGTTTATATACTTTGGGAAACAATTAATATCTAAAATAAAGGCCAAAAACACATGGTTTGTTTATAAAATTCAAATTTGTAATTAAAACAAAGAGTGTACATTCTTCTTCTTGAACATCAGATTAGTGATTCGCTCGAATATTACTCACAAAGTATTAAAAAACTTTATAAACAAATAATGAAATATATACTGAACCGAATTGTATGCGGTTTGAAGAATAATGATCGTAGACCTTAGTTCTATAATATTATGTAATAAACTCATTTTTTTCGCGGAGCCTGGAGAGGACCTTTAACCAATTCATTGATTTTTTGATGTACCAGTATATTTATAATATGGTCTACCGGTTCTATATATAGCAGTTATCGCCAGACAATCAGAGAAAATAGGTGCAAACGATATTTCCTAACTTCAATCACATCAAATAGCCAATTTAATATCCTCAATTAAGTATATCTTCGAAGTTGTAGCCGTTTCTGGAAACAGGAAAATATCCTTTCCTGTTCTTCTTCTTCAAAGCCCTTTGTGATTAATTTTTCTGTCACCGAGTCTTTTATATTTAATTCATGCTCTCACTATATGCTGTTACTACTATGTTCCATATATTTATAATCCATTTCATTTAGAAAATTGTAACATTCGTATTTTGTATTTGGTTACAGGTACCGTTGTACTTTCACCTCATCAATAACTGTAATAGCCAGAAGATTCTTCTCCCCTTACAAGTGTCCTTTCAATTTTCCTTTGCAACTCGTAAAACCTAAAAACAAACGAACGCTATTTTTGAGGCACATGAAATTAACTATTTGTGTGTACAGGCATCCCCCGCTTTAGTTACCAAATCATGACTCAGTTTAGTTACCACAGGTAACTAAAGCGAGTAAAAGTCACTTATAATTGTCACTCCTTGATAATATATCATTTTCTATGAGTTATAAAAAGAAAATTTGTTTTAGTGTTATTAGGGTACTACCTATATAAGCATATTATGATATTAATAATAATATAGGTACAGTCTTTCATTGTTTGTAACTGTGATGAAAAAGTTTAAAGGTCCCCTCCAAGCAAATTTTTTTATTGTTTAAATAAACGAGGCTAATGTTTCTTATCATTTTACTGCAAACTCCATAAAATTTGATAGCATATTTTTAATTTTATATGCTTTTAAATATTTTTATAATCCAAACTCTACAAAACCTACTTTACTTCCGACTTTCTAATTTTCAGTCTGAAGAAGAAGAATGTACACCATTTGTTTTGATTGTCAACTAGGTATTTGGTTTAATAAATCTATTTATTATTCGTTTAAAGGTTGAAATTTGGATAAACTTATAATAGAAACGTTTATATAGTTTTTGAAACAATTAATATCTTAAAAGAAGACCACAAACGCATTGTTTGTTTAAAAATCGAAATTTGAAATCAAAACAAAGAGTGTACAATCTTCTTTCTCAGCGTCAGGTTGGAGAGTCGCTCGATTGTTGCTCACATAGTATTAAAAAACTTATAAAAGCAAATAATAAAATATATGTTGAACCGAATTGTATGCGGTTTGCGGAAAAATGATCGTAGACCTTAGTTCTATAATATTATGTGATAAACTTATTTTTTTCCCGGAGCCTGGAGAGGACCTTTAAAGTCGAGCATTTATTAAATGTTTTAAAATCCATCCATAGCTTAACTCTCATTCAGTATAGGTGAGTAATTAATAGATAGGCCTACATAGATTTCTATAATTATTGTGCAACATTTAACAAACAGAAATTTTATGCTCTATGAAATATTTTTGTAAGTAGGGTACTAAGTTCCAAGTTATTGGTTGATTCTACATTTTCGGACACGTCAGAAACGAAAATATTATAATTATTATTTAACTTCTATTCTAATTGGTATCATGGATACCAATTGAAATAAAAGTTGAATAATGATTAATATATAAAGATTTTCACGTGTTCGAAAATATGGAACCGTGCAATAACACGGAACTTACCCTTAAATGGGACATGTTGAATTTCTGAAGCAATTGCTTCTAATAACCTCATCTGGATTACAATTTAAGTGTTTTTTTAGTTACCGTGAAATAATCACAGAAAATTGTCTCCGTTTTCTATGTATACGAACGGATCTTATTTCGAAACATGACTCGAGATATGTACAAATTTTACTAAAGCGAGTTGTTCTTAAAGCGAGGCCTGCCTGTATATCATAACTCTATGGTATAACTGTAAACCCTATTCTGAGCTAATTTTAATGAGCCAATGTTACAAGTATAATGTTGTAACATGGATACGGCAATTTATAGAAGGCTGTCATTAATTAGAAAAGTTTTAATAATGTATTGGAGGCAGTCATTATCTAGGAATATTCCGATAAATGTACTCTCAGTTTTATGGCTCTTTTAATAATGTTCTTTGTAGTAATTTGCACATATGCGTTATGTACTGATTTTTACTGTTTCCGTGTCATTACTTTGATTTAAAACTATTGAATAGATTTATGTCACAGCTACTTATGGTTATATTTATTTTAATGCTACCTATGTAATATTAATGTCATAGCTACCTATGTCATATTGCTGTCATTGTCACGGCACATATTATGCACCGTTTTTTAATTTTAATTTAGTCAGGTAGGTAGGTAGCGAGTTTAATTTTAAGAAGTTTGAAGTTACTTGTGGAAACACTGATGGCAACACTCAGTCAGAAGTCAACAATAACAAACCATTTCTATTTTTTAATCATTGTCCTAAGTTGTTTCATTGAGTCATACAAAGTAAGTAGTTAGGTAGTTCGTTTAGTGTCACAATAATTTATAGTCTTTTTATACTCGTTTACATTTAGGAATTTTAGTCTTTTAGATATTACCATCTTTACATACCAGATATGATAGTTAGCCATTTTACTCACCAAGAATTTCTGTATTCATTTCAACTCTTTTATGATCATTCATTTCATGGCAGGTCTAGTAGTTAAATTTTAAATTAGTTTTGCCTAAGATTTAAGGTGCTGCTATTTTGTCTTGTCGCTCTTAGCATACCTAGGTTCAATACTTTACCCTATAATATTTTACTCTAGCCTTTTTATATTCTTTTTACCTTACATAGTGTAAATGCTGTCTCCTTTGACAAATTGATTTTTTATGCTATGGTGCCTAATAGTTTATAATTTTAGTTTTACCATTTGAAAATGTCCTATTTTCTGACCTTTATATTTTTACTGTACAAATTTTTAATATTTTGTGTAGTCTATTTTTTGCTTTATTCTATTTGCCTGTAATTTCTAATTGCAGGTACGTGATCTTTTATACAAGTTTATTAGAAGCCCCTAATAAAATTCCCAGAGATTTCCCACGACTTTTTCTTATCGCAAAAGAATTAAGGCCGTGTCAGTACTTTGTCGCTCATTGAATCCAAGGAAATTTAAAAGATGGCAGAATCAGAGGTGCTTGTACAAAGAAGGTCTGCACCTTCATTAAAAGTTATGGAGAGTCAAGAGGAGATTACTAGAGAGACTATTGCAAATCTTGATCTCTTCTGATAATATAGAGGCCCACCCAGTGGAATTAAAAGAGAATTCTGCTGATAAAAGAGCATATTAGGAGCTTTGAGGAAGCTTCTCGTCTACTGTCTACGTGGCTTTCTGATAGGGGATATCTGCAAAAATCTCATGAAGTTAGAAGTGAGAGAATTTCAATTGTCCACCGCGATGCCAGGGAGTCTGTGAAAAATCTAAACGAAATACTCGCAAGTTTAGGAGAAGATGTTTCTTCAGAGATTAACAGTGTACCTCCCTCTGAAATCATTCAGAAACTTGACCAGGGTGTCAGGCCAAAGACTACTCATCCCCAGCAACCAAGTAAACCAATCTCTGGATACTCTGATCCTGTGCATCAATCAGTTGCGGCTTCTGTCCCACCTATTCCATTGCGGGATGTTGACCCAACTCTGCCAAGAAATATCTTGGAGCCCCCTGGGGTGGTAAATATGGAGCCTTCTATTCAAGAGGAACTTCTTGAAGTTCAATTAAGTGCTGTATCTCTCTCACCCCGTGAAGCTGTAGACGAAGTGCAATTACCAGGTGCTAGTGCTACTAATCAAATTTCATCTCTGAGCAATATTCCTTCGGATGATGTAGATCATCTAGATCCCATTAGCAGGCGTCAGCTCAAGCAAGATCTACTGAAGGGAATGGGAGATCCCTATGGAGGGGAACCTGAAAAGTTCTGGAGTTGGCAAAAACAGATTGCTCGAAGGTTGTTGGAATGCGAAGCTGGAGCACTCTACTCTCTCTACATTCTTATTGCCAATACTAATGACAGACACAAGAAGTTAGTCTCCACATATTTGGATTCCTGCTCTGGCAATCCAGGTATGGCATTGCGGAATGTGTGGCGAGACTTGAAGATCAGATTTGGTTCAAGTTCTTTAGTGTCTCAAAGTCTAGTGGATAGGGTTGATGGCCATCCCTATATAAAGTCAGTTCATCAAGTCAGACAGATGGAAGAATTATTTGACCTATGCATGGTAATCAGGTCCAGCATGGAAGATTGTGCAGAGCTTACCTTTTTCAATCTGCTGAGAGGGATGAAAACAATATACACCAAGTTACCAGACTCTTTCCAATCAAGGTGGAGAAAAGAGTGGTTTGTAACTGAATCAAAAACGGGTTGTACTCCAAGTTTCTCCAACTTTGTAGACTTCCTGCAGACATACTTGTAGGAGATAAGGACTCCAGGGTTCTTTGAGGCTGGCCGTCCAATGCAGGGAAGGGGTGTTTCAAGGAGAGTTGAGTCTTTCCAAACCAGAGTTGAGGAGGTCTGCGCATTTCATGGGGTGAGTGGCCATAATATAAGAAATTGTTTTTCCTTCAAAAAGTTAACTTATCCTGAGAGAAAAAGTTTTGCCAAATCAAAAAGGCTTTGTTATTCTTGTTTGGGGGACCATTTAGCATCTTCATGTCTTAGAGAGATTTCATGTGATATATGCAACCAGAAACATTGCAATGTGATGCATAGTGACCGACCAAAATTTAATAGATCTGATCATGGTCATAGTGTAATTGAATCTCGAAATAATTGTATCAAAGTGTGTGACGATTCAAGTAAAAATATCATTTGCAGCAAGACATTGCTAGTCTATGTTAGAGTTAAGGGTGCTAAACAAATAAGATGCTTGTGTATTTTGGATGACCAAACTAACTCTACCTTTTGTGATACTAAACTGCTTGATTACTTCAATTTAAAGCCAAAGTCAATTCAATATAATTTGACTACAATGAATGGTCTCAATACCACGCAAGCAGCTGGTTCTGAGGAGGTTTACAGGTGAAGGGCATATCTGAGACAAAGTGGATAAATCTGCCAGAGACACTGACTCACAGCTCCATCCCAGATACTAGAGACGGTATGGCTACTTCAACAATGGTGGCATCTCATCCACATGTGAGGCATCTAGCATCCAATTTTCCAGAGAGTGATCCAGACGCTGAGGTGCTTTTGCTGGTTGGTGCAAATTGTGGCCCTGCAATGACCACAAAAGTCTATGGAAGTCACTATCCATACGTACATAGGACTCCTCTTGGATGGTCTCTGGTGGGACCTGTCTGCTCTAAGAGCGCTAGAAACAACACTACAACCGTCTTGAAGACAACCAGCTCCTCTATGTGTGAACATTCAGCAACCTACCAAACCTTTCCTGAACATGTGAACGAGACTAAGTTGAATCTGGAACGGGAAGAAGACGATTTCGAGGGTCTATCTCGTAGTGATCGGCAATTCAACGATATAATGGCAGAAGGCATAATCACTGACGAAAATGGGAACATTCAGCTGCCTCTGCCATTAAAGGAACCTAACACCCTTCCTGACAATAAGGCTGCAGTTTTCCAGAGGACTCAAAACACCTTAAATCGCATCAAAAGAGATTCAAGCAAGACATCAGAGTGCCTGAAGATAATGGGGAAGTACCTCGAGAAAGGGCATGTAACTCAGGTTCCTGCTTCAAACTCTAACCTCAAAGCCAACTATATACCGATTTTTGCAGTCAACAGTAAATTTAAGACCAGACTGGTATTTGATAGCAGTGCTTCCTATCATGGAAAGTGTTTGAATGACGTGTTACACCAGGGTCCGGACATCAACAATAAACTACTTGGAGTGCTGATGAGATTCCGGGAGGGACAAGTAGGTTTTTGTGCTGACATTGAATGTATGTACCATTCATTTTATGTGCAACCAGAGCACAGAGAGTTACTCCGCTTCTTCTGGTGGAAAAATAATAATCCAGAGGAAGTATTAGTACCTTATAGAGCTAATGTGCACATCTTCGGCAATTGCTGCAGCCCAGCAGTTGCAATATATGGCCTGAGATACGTCACTACACTTGATCATGCTGCTTGCACAGAGAACTCTTCCAAATTTATCAGGGAGAACTTCTATGTGGATGATGCTCTGGGAGCTTCGGCTACTGTACTTGATGCCGTCGAATTGCTTGATGAAACAAGAAAAGTTCTTAGCCGCTTCAACATCAGACTCCATAAGATCGCTTCAAATGATTCCTCAGTTCTTGGTGCCTTTCCTCGAAGCGAAATATCTAATGCTAGTGAGGAGGTCCAGTTTCCATCTGAGAAACCGTATCGTACCCTCGGAATTATTTGGAATACTGCGAGTGACACATTGATGATAAAGTTTGATCTTCCTACTGCAGACCTCACCAGAAGAGGTGTTCTGAGTATGGTGAACAGCATATATGACCCCTTGGGAATCGTGTCACCTGTTGTCCTGGGAGGAAAATTGTTGTTAAGAAGGGCTCTTTCTTCAGAAGATGAAAATTCAGCTGCAAATGGAGGGAAAGCAGAGACCAAGGGATGGGATGATCCTTTAGAAAAGTCTTTTAGTCTTCAGTGGGGAGCTTGGTCTGCATCATTAGTGGAATGTCCTGCACTTGGAATACCTCGAAACATTGTGCCTTCAAGTTGTGATAAAACTAGAGTAGAAATTCATGTGTTTTGTGATGCGTCAGTGTTAGCTATTGGTTTGGTAGTGTATTTGAAAACTGTTACAAGTTCAGGAGATGCGAGAGTCTCTTTTCTGTTCTCTTCTGCAAAGGTAGCTCCCAGAGCTGCTTGTACAATTCCCAGATTAGAGTTAAATGCGGCTGTGGAAGCTGCTAAGTGTACCTTCAAGATTAATAAAGAGATCTCTATTCCTATTGACCTAATAACCTTTCACTCAGATAGCAAAATTGTATTAGGTTATATTTCTAACACCACTAAACGTTTCTCCAATTATGTTACAAACAGAGTCCATGATATACTGAAGTTAACAAGAGCTGAGCAGTGGGTGTATGTCTCTACCAGGGAGAATCCAGCAGACTTGGCGACCAAGCCCCAAACTCCTGTCTCTCTTAGTGACTCTATGTGGTTTGTTGGTCCGGAGTTCCTTCAGAACTATAGTAGGAGTCAATCTGACCAATGTGATTTTGAAGTTGACTTACCAGAACTGTTACCTGATTACACAGAAATATACTATCAGTATCCTAGAAAACATATTTCAGATTACTAATGACTTTTGTAAAGCTCAGAGAATAGTTCAAAATGTTTTAAAGTTCTGTATTAAATTATTTTCATCAATCAATAGAGAAACCAATTTGAGGGCCTCTAGACAAGAGGCAATACTTATCCTAATTATAGACTCACAAAGGACTTCTTTTCCAGAGAGTTACAGGACTCTAAATAGTGGTTCATCCCTAGGTGAGAAGGACAAGCTTGTTGGTTTGGCTGCCTTCATGGACCATGGAGTGATCAGGGTTGGAGGCCGGCTTCGGAACTCCAGCTTGCCCTTTGCTGAGAAGCATCCTGCGTTACTACCAAGTAAACATGCCGTTACCTACTTTGTCCTTAGCCATTATCACGAGGGGCATACCATCAGGGAAGGCATATCACAATGGGGGCCTTGCAGCAAGAAGGTTATCACATTCTACACAGTAGAAACACCGTAAGAGATTTTCTATCTAAATGTGTTCAGTGTAGAAGATTCAGGGCTCCTCTTGAAGAGCAGATGATGAGCGACCTTCCATCTGACCGTATCGAGATGTCTCCCCCATTCACTCATACTGGTATTGATGCTTTTGGACCTTATCTTGTGCATGACGGGGCCACGACGCGGAGACTGAAAGCCACTAAGAAGGTCTGGCCCCTTCTCTTCACCTGTTTGATAACCAGAGCAGTTCACATCGAAATATTGGCTTATCTCGACTAGGCATCCGTGCATTTGGCTCTTAGAAGATTCTTTGCCATTCGTGGGCAGTGCAGGAGACTCCGGTCGGATCATGGAAGTAACTTTGTTGGAGCTAGAAGTGAGCTTTTGGGGGTCATTGATGAGGATTGCCTCAGGAAACACGTCGAGAGTATGGGTCTTACATGGGAAATGACTACCCCTGCTGCTAGCCATACAAGAGGCGATTGGGAACGAAAGGTCGGAGCAGTGAAGAGCGTCCTTAATTCCGCCATACAACAATTAGGGTCACGGTCCCTATCTAGATGTGAGCTAAACACTTTATTGCAAGAGTGCTCTTCAATAGTAAACAATACACCTTTATACGAAGTGAGTGGAGACCCTAACGATCCAGTGGCAATAACTCCTGCCATGATTTTGACATTGAAGTCCTCGTCAAACCCAGCACCAGTGGACCAGTTCTCTGAAGCTGATCTCCTATCTTACGGCCGATCCAGGTGGCGCAGAGTCATGTACCTGTCGGAGCAGTTTTGGGTAATGTGGAGAAGGCTGTATCTGCAAAATCTCCAGCGAAGAAATAAGTGGTTGGTTCTAAAAAGGCCTCTGCAGGTGAACGATGTTGTTCTGTTGAGGCAACCTTCACCTAGAAACTCATGGCCATTAGCCCGTGTAATAAAGACTGAGGAGGGGGCTGATGGATTGGTTAGAACAGTGACTCTTCGAGTATCTCCAAGGGGAGGAAAGACTACCGTACTACGGCGAAGCATTCAAGATACTCTGCTGCTAGTTCCTGCAGTTGAGGAGGGTCCTTCTATATAGTCACTCCTGCGGGTGACAGGGGGGTGTGTCACGGCACATATTATGCACCGTTTTTTAATTTTAATTTAGTCAGGTAGGTAGGTAGGTAGCGAGTTTAATTTTAAGAAGTTTGAAGTTACTTGTGGAAACACTGATGGCAACACTCAGTCAGAAGTCAACAATAACAAACCATTTCTATTTTTTAATCATTGTCCTAAGTTGTTTCATCGAGTCATACAAAGTAAGTAGTTCTGTGTTAGGTAGTTCGTTTAGTGTCACAATAATTTATAGTCTTTTTATACTCGTTTACATTTAGGAATTTTAGTCTGTTAGATATTACCATCTTTACATACCAGATATGATAGTTAGCCATTTTACTCACCAAGAATTTCTGTATTCATTTCAACTCTTTTATGATCATTCATTTCATGGCAGGTCTAGTAGTTAAATTTTAAATTAGTTTTGCCTAAGATTTAAGGTGCTGCTATTTTGTCTTGTCGCTCTTAGCATACCTAGGTTCAATACTTTACCCTATAATATTTTACTCTAGCCTTTTTATATTCTTTTTACCTTACATAGTGTAAATGCTGTCTCCTTTGACAAATTGATTTTTTATGCTATGGTGCCTAATAGTTTATAATTTTAGTTTTACCATTTGAAAATGTCCTATTTTCTGCCATTTATATTTTTACTGTACAAATTTTTAATATTTTGTGTAGTCTATTTTTTGCTTTATTCTATTTGCCTGTAATTTCTAATTGCAGGTACGTGATCTTTTATACAAGTTTATTAGAAGCCCCTAATAAAATTCCAAGAGATTTCCCACGACTTTTTCTTATCGCAAAAGAATTAAGGCCGTGTCAGTCATAGCTACCTATGTCATATTGCTGTCATAGCTACCTATGTCATATTGCTGTCATAGCTACCTATGTCATATTGCTGTCATAGCTACCTATGTCATATTGCTGTTATAGCTACCTATGTCATATTGCTGTCATAGATACCTATGTCATATTGCTGTCATAGTTACCTATGTCATATTGATGTCATAGTTACCTATGTCATATTGATGTCATAGTTACCTATGTCATATTGATGTCATAGTTACCTATGTCATATTACTGTTATAGCTACCTATGTCATATTGATGTCATAGCTACCTATGTCATATTGATGTCATAGCTACCTATGTCATATTGAAGTCATAGTTACCTATGTCATATTGATGTCATAGCTACCTATGTCATATTGATGTCATAGCTACCTATGTCATATTGCTGTCATAGCTACCTATCTCATATTGATGTCATAGCTACTTATGTCCCCTTATTCTGTAGATTATTGATTTTTAGTACAAAGAAAAAATTAGATAGGTTGCCCTAGAAGCGAAAGCTTTTCCGAGCCTAAAATCTCTTATTTTTAATACATTTCGTTTTTTTAATGAGCATATACAATAAAACTCCTGAGTTATGAAGTTTTTTTTATGAAGCACCCGAGTAATGAAGGACCTGAATTATGAAATGCTCCTGAGTTATGAAGTATTTTTCTTTGTTAAAATCATAGAAAACGATAATTCTTGAGGTATAACTATACCTTTTCCAAGTAAGTTGACAGAATTGAAAAATGAGTTGGCACAAGTGAAAGTCGTATTGCAGAAGTGAAAATGAAAAATGCAAATATAAATAGCAATTACAATAAAGGAGTTAAAAAAACACTTCAATCCAATAGTGGGTTCTTGCAATCTTCTCCACCTGACACTACCATATAATAAGATTATACTTTAAATAGAATAATACTCTATTACAGGATAATACCCAATTGTACGAAAATACCCAATTATAGGAAAATACCCAGTAATTATTATAGGATGATATCCAATTGTAGGATTTCACCTATAATTGTGTATTATC
Source organism: Caprella mutica (assembly GCA_947561585.1). NCBI lineage: Eukaryota > Metazoa > Arthropoda > Malacostraca > Amphipoda > Caprellidae > Caprella > Caprella mutica. The sequence goes on from CANNZV010000423.1 coordinate 255,452, forward strand.
CTATAATTGAGTTACTATATATGAAAATGTAAATCAGGAAGGCAAAGATTTACTATAAAGTTTAGGTTATTAATAAATCGGTTATATTGAGTATAAACTGTGTTTTCTTTATTGTTTGAGATTTAAATGTGTATTTTTTGTTAATGATTTAAATTTAGGCATAAATGACTACTACCAAGATATATATTAATTTTTGTACAAACCTCTCCAATTGGGGTATTGTGGAGCTGTGAGTCAGGCAGCACTGTTTCAGGTAGTCCCAATTTTGTAAAATTAATATTCTGGAATAATCAGTACAGAAGAGTGTTAAGACTAAAGATGGACAAAATAAGGTTAAAAAAAGACTGTGGTGGGAAAATATAAATGAAAAATGACCAAATACATTCAAAATGTATATATAAATTCAGTATAATATCCATAATAGTTATTCTTCCATCACTATAAACTTTTATTATAGGACGGAATCTTCATCAATACATAATATAAGAAATACAGTCATTAAATTATTTCTAGTAAGTTTAATTCTTCAATTAGAGTATAAATTGAATGTTATTGTAACAATATAAACTAATTACTTTGATGTTTGTTGGGAACTAGCGTTATGCTACAAGTATAAAAGACAAATAACATTAAAGAATTGATAAGCATGGTAAAAAGAAATAAAGACAATATAACAGTTTGGGGCTCGAAAATACCATTCACTTATAACTGAATATTCAACTAAATGTTGAAGCAGTCTGATTTTCCTGTAATTTTTACTTCCTCTAATAAAATTATATATACAAAATTAGCAACATACAAACCAAAAATATTTACAATTTATAAATCTGATGATAAAATATAACACCATGAGGGAAATTCCCAAACTGAAGTGACCTGAGACTATAGAACAATTTTTCTTCAACCACTCAACTATGATAAAGTAGTTGTATTTGAGCACCACAACTCTCTCATTTATCCAACACCATTTATTGAGAAGATTGGAGTCAATAAATTAGTAAAGTTAGACAAGTTAAATCTACTCATCAATTGAAAGAATTATATTTAGTTATCAACTAGCATATTAGGATATTCACCATTCCACAAGAGTTAGATATTGAAATTATAGTTTCAATTATAATTATTATGATATGCGTAGATAAAATAATATAATTCCATTAAATAACCAAGAAAAGCAAGCTTGTTGAGCTTTCTACTCGTTTGTAGCAAGAATCTATTATGACTGAAGTGTAGCTTTGTACCTTGCATTGTTAATGTTGCCAAGTGGGACTAAAATGGTCAGGGATGAGTATTTGCATAATAAAAATTGATATCTTGATATTAAATTTGCTAATTTCTCTTCAAACTGTTGAGTATCATCATTTACTATCAATAAACTTCTTGGAAACAGCCTGTAACCTCTTAAGAGATAGTGAGTTAGGTTGATTGTGTGGTTCTGTCACCAGTGTGAACTTTTTGATGTTTATTGCGATGAGATGAATTAGAGAACACCTTATCACAATAATCACACTTGAATGGCTTTTCACCAGTATGAATTCTCTCGTGTTTAATGAGAGTAGATGGATCAGGGAATGCCTTATCACAATGTTTGCATTTGAATGGCTTTTCACCAGTATGAATTCTCTCCAGTATGAATTCTCTCGTGCCTAATGAGAGAATATGAATCAGAGAATGACTTATTACAATATCTGCATTTGAATGGCTTTTCACCAGTATGAATTCTCTCGTGTGTAATGAGAGTAGATGAAACAGAGAATGCCTTATCACAATGTTTGCATTTGAATGGCTTTTCACCAGTATGAATTCTCTCGTGTCTAATGAGAGTAGATGGATCAGGGAATGCCTTATCACAATGTTTGCATTTGAATGGCTTTTCACCAGTATGAATTCTCTCGTGTCTAATGAGAGTAGATGAAACAGAGAATGCCTTATCACAATGTTTGCATTTGAATGGCTTTTCACCAGTATGAATTCTCTCGTGTCTAATGAGAGTAGATGGATCAGGGAATGCCTTATCACAATGTTTGCATTTGAATGGCTTTTCACCAGTATGAATTCTCTCGTGCCTAATGAGAGAATATGAATCAGAGAATGACTTATTACAATGTCTGCATTTGAATGGCTTTTCACCAGTATGAATTCTCTCGTGTGTAATGAGAGTAGATGAAACAGAGAATGACTTATTACAATGTTTGCATTTGAAAGGCTTTTCACCTGTATGAATTCTCTCGTGTCTAATGAGACGAGATGAAACAGAGAATGCCTTATCACAATGTTTGCATTTGAAGTACTTTTCACTTTTTTTCGGTGTTATTTCCTTCTCGGGGCTAGTAGTACACCCAAATTTTCCACTGAAAGGTGTTTCACATTGTTCCATTTTCACTGTATCTAGAATATTTACTCTTCCTATGAGTGTTTGATTGATCTCAGAATTAGTGTCACTTTTGTCATAATCAAAATTTTCTTGTTTGATCGTTATATCATCGTCAGAAATAACATTCTTAACATAATTAAGGTATGTAGTTTGGGGTAAAAGTTCCTCTTGATTTGCTCCCTTTACTAAACAATCGTGATCAACACCTTGTCGAGAGAGATCCGGAACATCTGGCTTGATGTCATTATCTATCAAGTAGGTCACATTGGATGAGTCAGCAATAACTCCCTCTACATCTTTTGAAGAACCTTCATCTATGGACTCCATCTGAAAAAATTGAATGATTACAGTTTTATCATACTGATATCAAAATAAGAATCGTTAAAATAGACTTTTGAAGAGTAGGCAGTCATGACTGTTCCTTCACTAACAAAATTACTCACCATCATTTGGTGACAATGTTCATGGAAAACCTAATCCATGAATACAGTTACCAATGGAAGTGAATAGAATCCAATGTATAACTTTATATTAATACAGCACTGCTCTCATAATACTTCTCTCCTACTTGTTTCTATCTCTATTTCAATCATGCAGTTATCTATTATTCTATTTTATCTAGGATAATAGGAAGAATATAAATTAGTAACTTTACTATGACATGTAATGACTAATATAAAATATAATGCTTTCTTAAAAAGAGTATAATCCTATCAATCATCAGGAAAAATCGATTATACCAATATGGTGAATGGAACTAATGCAGTATTTTATGTAATATGAATGATGAGCGCCACATGATATTTACAATCAAGTTACTAATTCATTAATTTACATCATCATTTCTATAACCCAACCGTTTGTGTATTCTTAATATAATATAAATTTTCATTTAATATAGTGAAGTTGGATAAGGATATTTATTGATGAATAATAAAAAAATATATACATCAAGCCCTAATATAATTTCCCTTATTTAGGAAATTTTTGGGCAAAATTAAAAATCAAATAATAATAAACCTAAACTAGAACTATACAAAAAATAATAGGACTAGAGAACATAAAAAAATATTCATTTAAATTTATATATTCCTAGAGCAGTTATTTACATCACGTTTCTGCACTGGCATACTGATCTAGAAAATACTTCTTAAGTTTATATTTAAAGGAACTGTTCGATTGAATATTTTTCAAGTGAACAGGCAAAGAACGCCAGAGTCTAGAAGCAGAGTAGTGCACACTATGTTCCGTTAATGTCAGTCTATGGCGATTTACAATAGGATCATGTGCATGCCTTGTTTGATAAGCTGTATTTGTAATGGTGAATTTATCTTTATTTTTGAAAAAATATATGAGTAAGAGGTAACTATGAACATCATCTGCTTTTAAAATTCCCGTGCTATGAAAGAGAGGCTCCGCATGAGCCAGAAACTCACTGCCAGTTATAATTCTTACCGCTCTCTTTTGGAGCATTTCGAGAGTATTCAAATGTATATTATATGTCCCTCCCCATAATACATTACAATAAATCAGGTACAGGTAAAACAGACTATAATATATGTTTATCAATGACTTTAGAGGGAGGAACAATCTAATCCTATACATAATTCCAACTATCTTAGACAATTTATTGCAAACAAGAGATATATGGTCATTAAATTTTAATTTTTGGTCTAGTGTGAGACCCAAAAATAAAACTTCATGCTGGAATTCAATGTGTACATCATTCAAAGTAACAGCACAATCTCCATTCACAACATCATGTAACCTATTACTTAAAACAACAACCGCAGTCTTATTTGTATTAAGTGCCATTCTATTAGTATTTGACCATGTTTGAATTTTTTCAAGTTCAGCATTAACGACACCACACAGCTCAACAAAATCAGATCCAGATGCAGATACAGTGGTGTCATCTGCAAACTGTATGGTCTTCAACCTGGAGGATATATTAGAGAAATCGTTGACATACAAAAAATAATAAGAAATGGTCCTAATATACTACCCTGGGGCACACCAGCATTCACATCACCAAAACTTGACAAAATATCCCCTATCCTCACACATTGCTTCCTATCTTTTAGATAGCTCTCAAACAATTTAAAAGTCACGCCCCTTATACCATAAGCTTTAAGTTTAGACAGCAGTATAGCGTGGTTCACTGTGTCAAATGCCTTAGCATAGTCAACAAATACACCTACCACATGCTTACGCTCCTCTAACTTCGCAAAAATATATTCAGAGTAATCAACAATCGCATCAATAGTTGATAATCCTCTCCTAAAGCCATACTGATTATCACAGAGCACATTACAATCATCAATGAAAGTAACTAATCGCTTAGCAATACATTTTTCGGCGACCTTACTGAACAGGGGTAATATGGATATAGGTCTATAATTGGCAACCTCCTTTCTATCTCCCTTTTTATAGATGGGCACCAAACAAGCACAGTTGAACACGTCAGGAAAATCACCATACAAAAAATACTTATTGATCAACATAGAAAGTGGTCTATTAAGAATAGATCTACAGAGTTTCAAAACTTTCACAGAAATTGTATTAATATCACATTTACTATTTTTCAATGACAGAATTATTTCACCCACTTCCTGCTCCGATACGGGACTCAGAACCAAAGAGCAATCATTACGTTCAACATAGGCAAGGGGGTCAGTAGTAAGTGCTGGCAAAGCATCACACACTCTTGAAGCCAAAGAGCAAAAGTGGTCATTAAAACATTGAGCAATATCTACAGGATTTGTTATGATATTACTATCACATGAGACCTCGTCAATTTGTCGCTTACTTCCGTCCGTCACAAGACACCAACTTACGTAATTCTCTCCAAGTACACCTCAAGTCATTCATACTGTCTTTAAATCTACCCCTGTAGTAACTGGTCTTTGCTTTGCTAACAATATTATTGACAAAATTGCGTACTCTCCTATTTTCAAGATCGGTTATTAGTGCCAGTTTGCACCTCTTAAAGCACTCAGATTTACACTTAATATGATTTAATATCTCAGTAGTCAACCAAGGTTTAGAAAATCTTTTTCTATCAACATACCTAATTCTCAATCGCTACCAAAACCCTGTAAGAGACAAGCACAATAAATATAATTGACTTTATTAAGGAAAAATACAGTGGCAGAATTTATATCATTATATCTATCCAGTACCGACCAATCCACTGATGTGATTCGTCCCAAATAGTCATCGATAGTTGTTTCGTTAACCATTCTAAACGTAATTTTAATTAGATCATTCTTCGTTTCACCGTCGTGCATCAGTAAAGGTTTTATCAACGTTAAAAATGTTGGGCAGTGATCAGTCGTATCGTCTAAAACAATACCTGCAGAACTACCGTAATCAAAAGAAAAACTTGTCCAAATGTGATCCAAAAGGGTTGCCTCGCTGCTCAAAGTCGCAGACGGGAACCTCGTAGGCTTTGTTATCACCGGTAAGTAATTGAAAGTCCTCATAATGGTAGAAAAATGGACAATATCTCTATTATTTTGATCTAACAAGTTGACATTTATGTCGCCAACCAAACAAATATCTTGTTGCAACCCGATTATTGCATAATTAATTAACAACAACTAATTATTAATAATCAATTACAACCACTACAGTAATTTGCTGATTAAAATACAACGCAATTGAATTCAAAGGTATTTCTAAACTTATGGCAACACTCTAGTTTCCTCTAGAAACATACGCGCTAAATACAATTAGGCCTACCCTTTGTTTAGTTTCCGCCCAAAGATTGTAAGGATAATTTTTACCGGTTAAACGACATTAACGAGTCTGATACAACAGAGTGAAGAGTGCCAATACAGTGCTTGTGATTGTGAACTAAAATTAGATTATAAACTCTCACCAATTATTAATATTAATACCTTTATTGCAGACATAACACCTTCCAATTTATATATAACTTACTATTTACAAAGAAATAAACACTGTTTCTGAAGAAAAGTCAATAACAATAGCCTAGGATTAACTCCAAACCAATCCCCCAATTCTTCTTAACTAAAGAAACATTGGGTAAATATATAACTAATAATTATTCTTTCCAAGTTATTTGTATAATATTATTCTTAATAATGCCATATTTATTATACTGAATTGCCATAAATATACTGATATTAATATGATTTAATAGCTAATTAGCTCCAATTAACATTATTAATATAGTTAACTATAATAACAAACTATTATTAGAATTAGTGTCCTTATTCACAATCAGAATTACGTTACTTTCCATTTTGGAAAAGTCAGTACACACCCCAGACTCTTCTTACATCCTGTTTCCCAGGTTTGAAAACATGACCAACCGCCAACATTTGACCAAACTGCAGAAGTTGGGATAAATTCTGACAGTATTAATGTATAACATTTGTTAATACTATTCTTCTAATTCAATGCATATTTAATATATTACAATTAAGTTTTACACAACATATTTCAACTTCAGGATTAGGAGTTTAATTATTTATTATAATAATTAAAAGGCCATTTGACGAGTAACATTTTGCTCAATTCTCAATTATTGTAATATTAAGTACAAACTATTTTTAATGCTTCTACATTTGCCAAAGTGATTTACTTCTCATATTAAATTAACTACAATTATTATTACCTATTTATTATGAACATGAAAAATGCTAAATAATAATTCAACTCAACCTAATTAATAAACATTAGAAATAAATATTCATAATTTAACTCATTGAGATTAGTTTTAATTATGGCTATTTAACTGGCATAAATCTTAATTCACAATAATTGGTATATTAGTAAATTATTTCAATTGATTATAATGTAAAGAATAATTTTTTATTGTTATTTTGGCAAATTGTCGAAGGAAATTTAAGTCTAAATTTCTTACTGGATTTATTATTCCAGGGAGCCAGTCTAGGGAGACGCATAGCCAGTCTACGGAGACAGTAACTTCCCAGTCTACGGAGACAGTTATTCCCAGTCTACGGAGACAGTTATTCCCAGTCTACGGAGACAGTTATTCCCAGTCTACGGAGACAGTCAATTCCAAGTCTACGCTAGTCTAGAGACCAGCACATTCTAGTCTACGGAAACACGACTTAACCTACGGAGAACTCACAAATCTACGGATACTTAGTTCCAATTTCCAACCCTAGCATACGGACGCAGCAAACACCAATCTTGGCTACATAGCGATAACCGATTGTTACGCACGAAGGAAGTACCAAAGATTATCACGGCAGCGATACCTCACTCGAGAACTACTCGAACCAAAACTACGGACCAATCTGACTCAAGACATAAGCTGAGTACAATAGGAATAAATAGATAAAAATTTACTCTTGTTTGATTGTCACATTTATTAATTCATCATTTGTTTATGTATTAATTTGAACTGGAAAAAAAGAAAATAAGAGGATAGGCTATATAGATAAGTAATAATTAAATAAGATAAGTGTGTGGCTTAGAAGTGGATATGATAAAACACTTTCTAAGACCAGAGAAACACACATTGGAAAAATCTTACAATCTTTACTTGCAAAATCTTTAGACAGCAAATCTCTTAAACAGTTGCAGAAGTTTATAACATTATCCGAATGGGGTCTATATAGGGCAACCAATGTTAAATCTAAAGAGCCCAATGAAATCTTCACCACACAAGACTCAATGGTATCATTCACAATACAGTGTTCAGACAAATTAGATGCCGAATATGAATCGCTAACGAAAATAGAAACTCCACCGCTCCTCCTTCCGTGCCTGAAAGAGTGAAAAGACATATATACCCATCAACATCGGTTGGTTCACACAACCATGTCTCACTCAGAACAATGATATCAGGTGAAACTTTGGCAGAACACAAGACAGCTAGAAATGAATCTATATTCTTATTGAAGCTTCTAATATTATAACTAACTATATTAGTTAGCCAATTACTCAAATATGAAGCGATTTACAATTCAGAATATTTTCATTCACTTTACAATTCAGAATATTTTCTTTCACTTGTTGTATATACAGGATGAAATTAATAAATATGGACAGATCTTGAAGAGTTTTTGGTTACTCAAAATAACCAGTGATCGGGAGATTTGAAAGTAGAAATGTGGTAAGAATTTTCTAATCTCCTCAATGTTGACTGGTGGGGCGCAAAGCTGGATAATATTTGGATTTTGAGAAATGAAATAGTGGAAAAATTACCTACTCATGCTTAAATTTTTTGAAGAGAAAACTGTTGCATGTTTAGCACTCGTTAACTTAATAATTCTTTATCAATTGAAGCATAATATACTCCCATCATAATCAAAAATACTCCTGAAAAGTTATATCCTTTGATATAAAATTATGAACTCGGAAATGAAGCTGATTGATATTGAAGTGAATTAATTACAATACATTACAATATTAAAGCAAATTCACTACCATATTATAGCAAAATGTGAGAGAAATTAGCAGTTTATTGGAACAATAAAAAGAGACACTGGGTTATACGCAGAGGTGGGCAGCGCTACTTCGAAAATCAGCTGAATAATGTTGTGACGGTTCCCCTGTGGGGTTATCTCATCAACTGTGAAACCTTATAACGGTTCACTATATGGGTTACGTGTGATTAGAATCTTACTCTGTTTACTATTTTCAGATTCCTTTTTCTCAATATATCTCTTTCTACTAAATACTCATGGTACCATGCCCTAGAACCACCTTGCCAATATGGTTCCGACCTCAGGCCTCTGGTCCAAGCTTAACTGTATTTAGGATAATAACTTAGTATAATTAACACTTTAAAGAGAATATATTCAATTATCAAGCAATGGTAAATACACTGTGTAACTTCACTAAAACGCTCACAAGTAATGGTCTCACTAACTAAGACTTGAGATAAGGTGTGTATCTCGTGCGAGTCGATTGGTAACTGACTTTGAATGATACTTACACACAATCATATAGGTTCATGATAGCAGTTATGCATACACAATTTATGTGTTTGCATCACTACAATGTAGCTGCGCTACCGCTAGATCTTCAGAGAAACTGAGGCGCTACTTTAAAAAAAATATTATCATAAATGCTGCAAATTTGAATTTATTATAATTACGGTCACCTATGGAGAAGTAATTTATTGCTGATCAACTGAAGAATATTACCTGCAAGGATAAGGAAATTACAAAGTATAATTTGTTCTTGGTCCAATGATGCAGTTATTAAGAGTCTCGGTATGGAAAACTTTTTGAAAACCACCTATATTAGAATACTGAAACTAATCGCCTCTTATATATCACCTGTTACTGAGCTTTATCATAAAATGAACAAACTAAACATGCTCTACAGAAATTCCACATACATTTACATAAAATTCGGTCAAACTCGTCAGCAGTCGTAGAAGCATTCGATAACACTCCCGGTCAAAAGCAAGATGAAACAGTGAAATTTTCTGATGACGAAATAACACACACATTGGGTGTAGAATGGAATACCATGAGTGATGAGCTCGTACTGCGGACAACAATTCCAGAAAAACCCTTCACAAAGCGTGGTGTTCTGGCTACAATCAACTGAACATTTGATACTTTGGGATTGGTTTCTCCCTTGCTACTTACTGCAAGGATTCTCCAACGCTCCCTAGTACCCTCTAAGAAAGTAAATCCGTCAATTGCATACCTTGGATGGGATGATCCACTTCCAGAAACTTACAAGAAACAATGGGATGATTTGGAAAACGTCATTAAGATTTATTGATGAAATTATCACCATTCCTAGATCATACTGTTCGGCTGAATTTAAAAAGTGACAGAAATAACGTCAGACGGAACTCTGAATCAGATTCTCAGACTTACTCAACACGATTTTTTTTCCTAATTTGATTGATAATCTGAAGCATGATAAAGTAATTCACGTGATTCCTGTAGGCCTTTCTAAACTATCTCCATTCCTGGATGACGATGGCTTAATTCGGGTTGGTGGAAGACTTCGAAATTCTTCTCTCGAACACAAGATTAAGCATCCCATACTGATATTTAGTGATGATCAGATTTCCTTGTTGTTAATTGAGAAATATCACAAGCTCATTAAATATCAGGGTCGACACATCACAATGTCAGCTATCAGAGAAGCAGGTGGGAAAATGTTTAATCAGAAAATGAGTGACCTACCTTCCGATAGATTATCGGAAGCTCCACTCATTGTGGGATGGATGTCTTTGGTCCATTCACAGTAAGCGAAAGAAAGTCAACACGAAGAGTTAAATCTGACAAGAAGATGTGGGGTCTCATATGGACATATCTCGTATCAAGAACTGTACATATTGAACCGTTGCCACACCTCGACACATCTACTTTCAAGAATGCACTCAGGCGATTTTTCAGTATTCGAGGAGTTTGCCGTTTAATTAGGAGTGATCAAGGTACGAACTTTATTGGAGCTCGTAATCAAGATATATCAGACGATGAGATATCGGTTCCTAACTTGGAAGAAGTAATGAAAATTCATCGTTGCGAATGGTTATTGAATCCACCGAAAGCAAGCCATTTTGGAGGAATTTGGGAAAGGAAGATTGGTTCAGTGAAACGTATTCTAGATTCCTGCCTTCTTGAAATTAACCCTCGCAAGCTTACATGTGATGAATTCCAAACCTGTTTACAGGAAGCAGCTGCTATCATCAACAATACGCCAATGTGGAAAATATCTAATGACCCCAATGAACCATATCCTCTTACTCCAGCTAATCTCATAACACTGAAAGATGCCCAGAATCCTCTTTCACTAGAAAGCTACAGCAAGGCTAATATCATGGCATATGGTCCTCGTCGTTATCGTCGAGTACAATTTATTAGTGATCATTTTGGCATCGCTGGAAGCATGAGTATATTCATCAATTACAACTTCGAAAAAAGTGGAATACTGAAAAAGATCAGTAAAGTAGGCGATGTTGTACTTTTGAAGGACAGAGCTTTAAAAAGAAACTGTTGGCCGATGGCAATAGTCTCCAATGTAAGAGTTAGTGCTGATGGTCTTGTGAGATCAGTTAGTTTGACTGTTTCCTCTAGAGATGGGTCACCACCGAAATCTCTTATTAGACTGATCAAAAATATTGTCTTATTGTTGGAAACATTTGATTAGAAAAAAAGTTCGTAGATTAGTAAACTAATATTATTGGTAGAAAAATGGATATTTCTAATGATTACGAACTAATCGTTCGAGTAGGGAGTGTGCCGGAACAGCCGGCAATTCTAAATTTATATGTGTTTAATCTTAATGTTGATTTGTTTTATGTTCATCGTATTTGATTGTCATTTATTGTTTCAATTGTCACAATCCACCAAATTTCAGGCAATTTGTTTGATTACTTTTCGATTTGGTAAATTATTAATGTTGGACCTTTAATGATCTGATTGTTCCCAAAATTCAACTAAATGGTTCCTGGATATTGACGAATCATCTCACCAAATTTCAGACAATTTGGTTGAAAACTTTTTGAGTTATATATAACTTTGAATTTTGAACGGATAGCTCCCAAAATTTTACCAGATGGTTCCTGGATAATGACCAACCGTTACATCTAATTCCAAGCAATTGGTCAAAAATTGAGTCATGCGAGTAACAAGATGACAAATAAATACTGCCTAAAATATAACCGTCTTCAATCTGCAAAGGCAATTAGCACCGAAATGATACAGAATTAGCGGAATAGAAACTTATATAGTAATAGTAATGTCTAATTCATATAGGTAATGTGTTCTTTTTTGGAGGTATGAGATATAACGATAAAAAAATACAAAGTTCCAAAGAATGTTCTTTTTGATTGAATTATTTTTGATTTCCGATAAATTCATCTTTCGGTAAATTTGTCCATCGGCTAATCCGTATTTCGGAAAAATCATTTTCGGCAAACACGAATTCGAAAAAACCGGTTCGAGGAATCAGTTTTCTGAAAATCAGTGTGACCCGCTGTAGCTACCCCCAGTCCTCTTCCAAGGAGGGGGGCACTAATGGGGAGGAAGGATGAGAATTAACTCCCACCTCTCCACTTGGGGTATTGTGGAGCAAGGAGTCAGGCAGTACTGTTTCCGGCAGTACCACTTTTTAAAATGAAATATTCGGTAATAATCAATGCAGAACAGCATCAAGACTGAAGATGGTCATACTAATATTAAAAAAGATCATGGTGGGAAAATAATAATCAAAAACACATGATGCAAATTTAATATTTTCAATGTATATATAACTTCAGTCAAATATCTATGATATTGTTCCATCATTATAAACTATCTTTAAAGAATTTTTTTCATCAAAACATAATAAAAGAAATACATTCATCAAAACAAATAACATTAAAGAATTAATAAGCATGGTAAAATTAAATAAAGACAATAAAACAGTTTGAGGCTCCATTCACTTGCTACGTCACTATAACGAACAGTTTGAGATAAATCACGTAGGTCTACACAAAATGAAAAAGATAATATAACAGTGTGAGGCGAAAAAAATCCTCTCTTCCATTTAATTGCAACTGAATATTGAAACTAACTGATTTTACTATAATATATACTTCCTCTAATAAAATTATACATACAAAAGTAGCAACATACAAACCAAAATGTTTACAATTAATAAATCTGATAGTAAAACATGACACAGTTGGGGAAATTACCAAAATAGGGAGAGCTGAGGCAACAAAACAATTAGTTACAATCAACTCATCAGTTGAAAGAGTTATATTTTAAGTTATCTATTGACATATTAATATATTTACCATTCCACAAGAGTAAGATATTGAAATTATAGTCTCTATTATAATAATATTATTTTGATATGTGTAAAAAAAATAATATAAATTATTTTAATAACCAAAAAAAGTAAGCTTGTTGAGCTTTTGGCTTGTTTGTAGCATGAATCTATTATGACCAAGTGGGAGTGAAATAGTCAGGACTGAGTATTTGCAGAATGAGAATGGATATCTTGCAATTAATTTGCTAATTTCTCTTCAAACTGTTGAGTATCAATATTTTACATCAATGTGCTTCTTTGAAGCAACACTTAACATCTTAGAGGTAATGAGTTATGTGGATTGTGTGGTTCTGTTACCAGTGTGAACTCTTTGATGTCTACTACGATTATAGGAAACAGAAAAAACCTTCTCACTAAACTCACACTTAAATGGCTTTTCACCTGTATGAACTCTTTGATGTCTTCTGCAATAAGAAGAATAAGAGAATGCCTTCTCACAATAATTACACTTGAATGGCTTTTCACCTGTATGAATTTTCTCGTGTATTATGAGACGATATGAATTGGAGAATGCCTTATCACAATACATGCACTTGAATGGCTTTTCACCTGTATGAATTCTCTCGTGTCTAATGAGAATAGATGAAATAGAAAATCCCATATCACAATGTTTGCATTTGAAGTACTTTCCACTTTTTTTCTGAGTTACTTTCTTCTCGGGGCTATTAGTACACCCAAATTTTCCATCAGATGGTGTTTCACATTGTTCCATATCCATTGTATTTTGATTATTCACTCTTCCTATGAGTGTTTGATTGATCTCAGTATTGGTGTCACTTTTGTCATAATCAAAATTTTCTTGTTTGATTGATAAACCAACATCACAAAGATCCTTAACATCATTAAGGCATGTTTTCTGGTATAGAAGTTCCCTCTTGATTTGCTTCTTTTATTAGACGGTCATGATCAACACCTTGAAATGTGAGATTTGAAACATCTGGCTTGATGACATCTTCTAACAAGTAGATCACATTGGATGAGTCAGCAATAACTCCCTCTACATCTGGTATTGCAGAACTTTCACCTACTGACTCCATCTGAAAAAATGTATGATTACAGTTTTCTCCTCCTGATCTGATATCAAAATAATAATAGTTAAAACAGACTTTTGAAGAGTAGGCAGTCATGACTGTTCTTTCACTAACAAAATCACTCCCCATCATTTGGTGACAATGTTCATGGAAAACCTAGTCCATGAATACAGTTACCAATGAGAGTGAATGTATAAATTTATATTAATACAGCACTGCTCTCATAATACTTTCTCTCTTACCTGTTTCTATCTCATTTTCAATAAAGCAGTTATCTATTAATCTATTTTTCTCTGATAATAGGAAGAAGAAAAATTAATAAGTTCACTATGACATTGTAGCGGGACCTGGCATTATCATAAATAGGTCAGTTACTCCTACAATTATTATTCGTTCATTTTTGTTTTATTAATAATTACTATAAGACATGTTGTATTTTCATTTATTTAATTTCAAAATAGTTTTCTCCAATGGAATTCATTGTCAATATTCAAACTAAGCATTATGTTTGTTTTACATAATAATATTGTATATTTGTTTAAATTTAGCTTAGTAGGAATTGTATAGCGTTTAAGAGTTTATGAATAAATTAATCTAGTATCTCTTATGGTTTTCATTCTCCTTGATATGTTGCTATAAGACATATTTGTAAGACGGTTACCACAGTCTGGGAAAACACCTTGCCTTAACGGACTAACTACGGCGTTCAAGTTTGGCACACAAGGTTACCCTAACGGACTAATAACGGCGATGGTAACGCCTAATGTCTTACAACTGGTGACCCTTTGGAGTAAGTGTCCTCTGCTTCTCGACAAGCTACCCAGCCAGGCTCTTCTCAGGCTTCCTCGCCCCGCCGCAGCTGACGCCTCACTCACCTCCTGAGGTGCTCACGCTTCCCTCTCTCCCTCCCCCACCGCTCGCTGCTGCCTCTTCCCCCCTGAGGTGAACTCCCCCCCCCCCCCTTCCTCACCGCTGTCTTCGTTCTCAAAGTCGGAAGTTGCCCAGAGCGGCACCTACGTCAATCGCACTACGTCGGCAATTAACCACCTAACGCTTGAAAAGTCAGAGAGCGGCGGTCAATATGATAAACGGAGAGGAAAACCCTCCACCACCACCTCCTCCAGTAGCAGCAGCTGTTTCCCTCAAACTATCACCCTCCTGGAGGCAGAACCCGTCAGTCTGGTTCACTTTTGCAGGATCGTCCTTTAACCTTCGCAACATCACAGTTAGCCACACCAAGTACGACTATGTCGTAACTTCATTGCCTTGTGAGCTGTTTTCAGAGAACAGCGACATTTTAGCGTCACCTGATGCTAAAGATCCTTACACATCCTTAAAGGATACTCTGATCTCGAGGACTTAAATATCTGAACGTGAGAGGCTGAGGCAGTTTCTCTCAAAAGAAGATCTGGGAGACAGGAAGCCTTCACAATTACTACGACATATGCAGAGTCTGCTGGGAGACACTGAAGCCAATTTTGATGTAAAGCTACTTAGAGAGCTCTTCACCCAACGACTTCCAGATAATGTACTAGTTTTGGCAGCAACATCAACTGAGACAACGATCGACTCACTTGCGTCGATAGCTGACCGAGTACTGGAAGTTAGCACTAACACAGTCTACGCTGTTAAACAGCCCGTGATTAAAGAGGCAAGCAACAATCATCTAGAAAAACAAATAGCCAAACTCACTGAGTTTGTTACTGATCTATCAGTAGAAGTGAAACAACTCAAACGCGATCGAAGCCGATCAAGCTCGTCATCCCGAATATACGACCGGGACAAGAACATAAGAATAATGACCTGTGTTTCTATCACCACCGTTTTGGTAAGAAAGCAAGGAGATGCGAGTCCCCTTGTGACTACAAGGGAAACGATCTACGCAAGTAATGATGACGGCCACTATTCGCAACAGAAAGGTACTGCCCCTAACAGATCGTCGAAAAAATATATCTTTTCTTATAGACACTGGCTCGGATGTCAGCATCATACCTGCGACATCAGCTGACAAACGGAAGCAATCAACAACATTTCTCATGCTGCAAATGGAACGGCCATACCTGTCTATGGTGAACGATCAGTAACTATTGTTTTCCATCTAAGACGCACTTTCCACTGGGTGTTCCTCGTCGCAGCCGTGCAACAACCAATCATCGGCGCTGATTTTCTTAAGCACTTCAACCTACTAGTGGATCTGCGCAAGCGTCGACTCATCGATACTGTCACTAGTTTGTCATCGGCTGGCAAATCTAGATCAACAACTTGCAACAACATTTAACTCATCCAGTGTCAAGGAAAATATGATGACCTGTTGCGTCAATATCCATCTCTACTCAAGCCCATTAATAGAGAAGTTCCTGTTAAGCATTCTATCACGCATCACATTAAAACTACGGGCCCACCTGTTTACACAAGAGCTCGAAGATTACATCCAGATCGTCTCCGACCTGCAAAAGCAGAATTCGAGCACATGTGCGAGCTTAGCATAGTCCGACGATCTCAAAGCAGCTGGTCATCAATTTTGCACATGGTCCCGAAGAAGAATGGAGACTGGCGTCTCTGCGGTGACTATCGCTCTCTCAATTCGTGCACTGTGCCTAACAGGTACCCACTTCCATTCATTCATGACACAGCCACTTCACTTGCTGGATGCAAGATTTTCAGCAAGATATATCTGATTAGAGCTTATAATCAAATTCCTATAAATGAAGATAACATTCCAAAAATGGCAATCACCACACCTTTTGGAATGTTTGAATTTCTTCGAATGCCATTTGGATTGCGTAATGCTGCACATACATTCCAAAAATTCATCGACGAGGATTTCCGGAATCTACCATTCACAGTTCCTTATTTATATGATGTCTTTATAGCGAGTGAATCAGAGGAAGAACATATACATCACCTTAAACAAGTTTTCACTAGTCTAGAAGAATATGGCATCTCTATAAATAAAGACAAGTGTCAATTCGGAAAAACCTCTATCAACTTTCTGGGTCACAACATTTTTCCAGAAGGAATCACTCCTCTTCAAGAAAGATGTGCAGTAATTCAAAATTATCTTCTTCCATAAGATCAAAAGAAACTGCGACGTTACTTGGGGATGATTAATTTCTATCGAAGATTCATTCCACGTTGCGCTGATATACTTGCACCATTGCACAGTATGATCAAACTTTCTGAAAAAGAAGTTCGCATCAAACTCAATTGGTCATCTAGCGAAATCAAAGCTTTCGAAAAATCCAAAAAAGCTCTCCAAGACTCTCGAGCACTATAACATCCACACCCCTCTGCAAAGTTGAACGTTTAGTTGGATGCATCTGATAATGCTGTAGGTGGAGTGCTTCAACAGAACGTGAATGGAGGATGGCAACCATATCATTCTTTTCGCACAAATTGACAAAACCAGATTCAAAGTACAGTGCTTTCGGCAGAGAACTACTCGCCATTTACATAACAATCAAGCATTTCCAGTTCTACCTAGAAGGCAGATCTTTTCATGTACTAATTGACCATAAGCCGTTAACCTTTGTTTTCAGCGCAAGCAAAGCAACCCACTCTCAAAGAGTCATACGCCAGCTTGATTTTATATCGCAATTCACCACGGATATTCGTTACATACATAGATGTGATAATGTTGCAGCTGATGCCCTCTCTCGCATCAATTCAGTGGCAGCACCACAGATTCTTCTAGACATTGCAGCAGCTCAACGTGACTGCCCTGAAATAGCAACGATAGAAGAATCTACTTCATAAAAGCTCCATAAAATTCAATTACATGGTCTACAAACACCTATTCTTTGTGATATCAATGATTATAAAACACCCCCTTTCGTCCCAAAGGACCTGCGATCACGCATATTTCAATCGTTACACTCTCTGTCGCACCCTGGAATCAAAGCCTCACAGAAACTTGTTACAGACCGGTACGTGTGGTCTTCCATGAACAAAGACGTTCGAACATGGGCCCGCACCTGTATCCATTGTCAGAAATCAAAAGTGCAGAGACACACGAAATCACCCCATCAAGAATTTAATCTACCAGCTGCTCGTTTTGATAGGGTGCACATAGACATCGTCTGTCCCCTACCTGTGTGCAACGGTTACCGCTACCTTCTAACATGCATCGATAGATTCACTCGCTGGACTGAAGCAATCCCCTTGGTAGACATCACCGCACATACAGTGGCGCAAGCTTTTCTTCTTGGGTGGATATCTCGATTCGGTGTCTCTACATCAGTCACCACAGACAGAGGACGGCAGTTTGAGTCTAGTATCTGGAGAGAATTACAGCGTACTCTTGGTACTCATCACATACACACAACTGCTTACCATCCTCAGTCCAATGGAATGATCGAACGATTCCACAGGCAGCTGTAAACATCATTTATGGCTTGTGAAGAACCTAAAACTGGCAAGCATCATTACCATTAGTCTTGCTCGGACATCGTGCTTCCCTCAAAACTGACCTTGAGACCTCATCAGCGGAGATGGTTTACGGTTCAACTCTGCGACTTCCTGGCGAGATGATTGCACCAACAACCGTCAACCATTGATTCTCTTCATTTCGTCGGTCAACTTCGACATAACATGAGTAAGCTCCGGCCAACTTCTCCAAAATCATCTTCTCAGGCCACTTTCATCTCTGAAGATCTAAAGACATGCACTCGTGTATTTATGAGACGCGGCATGGTTCGACCACCACTCACGCCCCCTTACGATGGCCCATTCGAAGTCATTAAAAGATTCAAGAAATCATTCACCATCCAGCTAAACCACGATAAAAAAGACACTATCTCCATTGATCGTCTTGAGCCCGCTTTTCTGGATGATGGCTATCTAACAAGATCAAGACGTCTAATCAAAAGAACTGTGTCGTTCCAAGGATAACCTTCTCTCTACCCGGAGGGTATATGTAGCGGGTCCTGGCAATATCATAAATAGGCCAGTTACTCCTACACTTCTTATTCGTTCATTTTGTTTTATTTATAATTAATATAAGACTTGTTGTATTTTCATTTATTTATTTAATTTCAAAATAGTTTTCTCCAATGGAATTCATTGTCAATATTCAAAATCATTATGTTTGTTTTACATAATAATATTGTATATTTGTTTAAATTTAGCTTAGTAGGAATTGTATAGCGTTTAAGATTTTATAAATAAATAATCTGGTATCTCTTATGGTTTTCATTCTCCTTGATATGTTGCTATAAGAGATATTTTATTTATCTTGTATGTAAATGAACTAGCCTACATCTCTCCAAACCTCAAAACTATTTTATTCGCAGATGATACTACTGTGTCAGCAGCTGGACCAAATTATCGACAACTGTGTAATTCCTTAAACACTGAAATTGAAGCTATCAATTCATGGTCCATATCAAATAGATTGGCTCTGAATGCTGATAAAACTGGCGCTGTTCTCTTTTCTAATAGACTCCATGATGTTGATCCAGAATGCGGGATAAGTTTGGGGGGTGCTAGAGTGAATTTCCTTGACCGTGTTCTGTTTTTGGGTGTCACTATTGATAGCAAACTAAAGTTCGGTGACCATATTAATGCTGTGTGTGGTAAACTTTCTAGGGTGGTTGGCATCATGTATAGGGTAAGAGAATACTTGTCTGTGAAATCTTTAACAAATTTATATTATAGCTTGTTCTATCCATACTTGATTTATGGTAATATTTTATGGTGCGGAACTTATAATGCTCACCTTCATACAGTTGAGATGCTGCAAAAGAGAGCATTGAGAATTATTACAGGTAGCACTTATTTAGCTCATACTGAGCCTCTTTTTTCTAGCACTGCTATTTTGAAGTTGAATGATCTCCACGACTTTCTATTGTTGTTGTATATGTTTAGGAATAGAAGCAAATTTGTCTCTTCCAACTTGAGATATGAAACTAGACATGGCAATGATCCTTCAATTAGTTCCCACAGATTGACTCTAACTGAGCACAGTGTACACTACTCGGCAGTAAAACTGTGGCGTTCTCTGCCTCCGCATATAAAATCTATAAACTCGTACAGTAGCTTCAAGACAACATTAAAAAAATATTATGTAGATAAATATGCTAGTGTAGTTGTGTAATTACTTTTTAACTTTTTCATCAGTTTGATAAATATATATTTTTTTCTTGTCGCTATAATTCATAGCTTAATTATTGTATTATAGTAAATAGGAACCATTTTTTACCGCCATGCTGTTTAAATATTTTAATCATTTTCTTTTAATTTTGCCCGAAAATTTCTTTTCTAGAAATTATATAGGGGCTTGTTGAATTGTAGATTTTTTTTTTTTCATACTTTTCTTCAATAAATATCCTTATCCTTATCCTTAAGAGATATTTGTAAGACGGTTACCACAGTCTGGGAATACACCTTGCCTTAACGGACTAACTACGGCGTTCAAGTTTGGCACACAAGCTTACCTTTAACGAACTAATAACGGTGATAGTAACGCCTAACGTCTTACAACATGAATTGAGTAATATAAATATAATGACTTCTTAAAAGAGTATAAACGTATCAGTGATAAGGACAAATAAATGATATCAATATGGCGAATGGAACTTATGTAAAATTTCATGTAATATGAATGATTAACGCCACATGATATCTATATTCAAGTTACTAATTAATTATATTACAGCATTATTTCCATAACCCAACCAACTGTGTAGTCTAAAAATAATTAACATAATATACTTTCATCACAATCAAAAATACTCCCGACATATTTCTTCCTTTGGGCTTAAAATTATGAACTCTGAAGTGAAGCCGATTGTTATTGAAATGAATTAATATTCATTACCATATTACAGCAAAATGGGAGAGAAATTAACTGAGTTCATTGGAAGAATAAAAATTAGCCTATTTTGGTCTATTCATAAAAAAATTACATGATAACTGATATACAATTAAACTTTGCTTAGAGGTGACCTTTGGAAGATTCCCTTCCAATTATAAACAATATATTATTTGTTTATTTACTGAACATTAAATTAAAGTTTCACATTCTAAAATTTATTACTGCTTCAAATATTGCAAACACTGAAATGATAGATTATTATTATGATCAGCATGACATTTACCACATCTAATAGGCATATTTCAGATAATTGATAGTGTCGGTGAGTTGATATTATTCTGAGCAATCTTCTAGTCACCAAGAGGAAAAAAACAAGTGGTATTCTCTAATGAATTATCTTCTCTGTTAAAGATGTACAGACTTGGAAGGTCTCCTCCAATCTACAATATTTGATACTCTATTCCATATATCCTAGTTACTGGTTATAAAACTGCTAAAGATTTCAAATTTTGTACTTTATATTTACTACAATATGTGATTTCAGTAGTTTCACTAGTTTGGATGGATTTGGCTCTACCCTCCTATTTTCTAAGCAGAGTGTAAACGAGCCCCACCGGTTTCAAAATCTCCCACCGACAACCCAGCGTTCTGAGAAAACCTAAGCGTTATTCACAAAAAACACAAAATCAGATTCTGCAAACTAGACCTGCGTTTCTCTTCCAAACATACGAAGCAAACTCAGCAGACTTGTGCCTACAGAATCAAGTTTGTCAAATTGCTAATCACACAAACACTCATGGATGGAAGAGGAAAATGAAGAGGTGATAAATTGAATCCAACGAGCCTACCTAAAACAAAAATCTAATACCTCGTAGTTGAGGAGCATAACTCTAGCGCTATCATCTAAAACTGCAAGTATAGTTTAAATAAATAATAAACATACATAGATATTAAGAATGAAAAAAGACAATACATAATTCAAATTGCAATAGTTCTGAGCCAAAAGATACGCCACCCCATTCTCTTCAATTTACCCCAGACAGTTTTAGGATAGAGCACCTGGGCTTTTCATCAGTATAAATTTTTTCGTGTGAAAGAAGAGTAGATGAATCGGAGAATGCTTTATCACCATGTTAGCATTGTAATGGCTTTTCACTTGTATGAAGACTCTCGTGTGAAAGAAGAGAAGATGAATCGGAGAATGCTTTATCACCATGTTTGCATTGGAATGGCTTTTCACCTGTATGAAGACTCTCGTGTGAAAGAAGAGAAGATGAATCGGAGAATGCTTTATCATCATGTTTGCATTGGAATGGCTTTTCACCAGTGTGAACTCTTTGATGTCTACTGCGATTAGATGAAACAGAGAATGTCCTATTACAATAATTACACTTGAATGGCTTTTCACCTGTGTGAATGTTCTCATGTCCAATGAGAGTAGATGAAGCAGGTTACCTCCCTTTGTAATCACTCGAACACGACTGAAATAACCCTCCGGTACATAAGAGAACCATACGATAAAAATAGCACACATGTACCATAAAATAATAAATATCACTATCCAAATCTTCACACACAGAGAATAAGAAATTCTATCAATTTATTCCAACAGAGCAATAACAAGGCTGATAGATATATCTTAGCTTTTTCATCGCAGCTTTTCCTGCTCGTCAACCTGTTCTTTGAATGGTATTAGATATTTATAGAATGATGAGTATTTTCTTTCTCAATCTATTACTTTAGGAAGGAGACACATATGTCATACATGTGGTAAAATAAAACCTTTAACACCTGCATAATAAAACTAGATTACGTGCACTCGGTAAAGCGCATACCTTCGCCGCCGTTTATTCGTTTTCTACCAAAATCTAATACACTGGTGTCTGGATAGTGACTAATCCTTCCACCAAGTTTCATGCAATATGGTTTTATACTTTTGAGTTACAAATGACCTTGACCTTTGAGAGAACAGCAGGGAGTTAGTTATCCTCACCAAATGCATTACATGTAACATATTTCGAATAGATTCGCTAATCCTCACTAAAAGTATATATCATTTTTAAACAATTTCTATAAACCACACAGCTTTTCCATTCCGTGGCGAATGAAAAATGTAATTGTAGAGAATTTGTTACTTTTTTCCCATGATTTATTCTGTAGAGGAATATGACACTGAGTAATAGTGAGCTTTTGGCTAGTCAACTGTAAATTAGATCACTTGGTTTAAAACAAGCTAAATAATTCTCCAACATGAACATTATATCAATAAATAAACAGAGCTATCAACCAATGAAAAACTTCACCTAGCTATCACAAATTACCAATAGAATGAAAATAAGAATACTAGAATGAAAATAAAAAGATTGAAAAACTTTTATCATCAAAGTTTTAGAAGGAAGAGCATTATAAAGTAGGTAGAGGAAAAGAAGATATAATTTACAGGAAAAAGTGTAATAGATTTTGTGGATTCCTGACACTGTACTAACTCATGAAATGAAACATATTGTAAGTTCATGTCAGCATGAATTGTGAACTTTACATTTACTATTTCTAATTTGACATAGCCAGCCAATGTAATAAAGGATAGAATATTTGATGAAAACTAGTTTACATGTGCCGTCAAATATGGCTGCCTACTTTAGAATATCAATACTAGGGACACTGATTGTAGTTCAATTTATGTTCTAATTACTATCCCTGGTCCCACAAGAAATTACTCACCAGTCTCCTGAGCTTGACATAACATGGCTTCAGTCTGTGAATTTGTTGCTGCTTTGAAGAGTCCTCCAATCTAAAAAAAATCATCTGTCCATTATTGATAATTTGAACTAAAGTTATAATTGCATGAATATTCAGGAAATTTACAACTAGCTACCATATTCAATTAGTATTTTTAAGTTATAGCTAAAGCAGATTCCTATTTGTGTTACGACTATCAGGTGTATTATATTACAGATAATAAAGTTTCATATCTAGAAGCTACCTGAAGAATTACTAACTAATTATTTCCCATGACTATATTTATAAACTATTTATTGGTTAATTTCCCTTCATTTTCCTCTGAATCAACTCACTCTACTCCGATTTTCCTCTCGAGTGTCACCCGTTTCTTCAAATCAGAAGAATTACCGAGATGTTCAAAAGGCTCCATCTTATCAGCATTTAATTCTCTTTCAACAGTTGCATCTGTGTCTTCATTCCCAACTATGAGACTCACTGCTACATGAAGCATAAGGCTGCACTGCTGGTTAGACTCACCACCTTCATATCAATAAAAAAATGTAAAGCAATGCCTATGCATCATAGTATATTTATTTTATTACTTTCATAGAGAAATTATCACATTTCCTTCTTTTCTCTAATTTAAATAAAATAACAAGCCTTGTAATTACATTCCTCTAAACATTCTTCCAAGACTTTGTAAGTTCAGCAAATTATTGACAAAATATATTTCATAAACACTATCCTTGGTCGATGACATAATTAAAATTTGACAAACTGGAGATGGTTAAAGAGTATAGATTTCAAACAAAAAGAGTTACAAAAAATATTTCAATTCATGTGTATTAATAACTACCCATTATAATGAGTGTTTGGGAAATGGAAACACTTGAAGTTCAAGGAAATTTCACTCTCGGAAAATTCGGTCTCAGGTTATGTGTTATTAAAGAACAATAATAGAAAAAGTTGAAATTATGAAAACTAAAATGTGTAGTTTACCACTATATCAAATATTCTGAAATTCAATTTTTTAATATCTGTTTAAAACTTATAGTTGATATTAGATACTAACCATCAAAAGTTAGTTTGTGAAGATATTTTGCAGCATTTATGTCATCTTCAGATTCATCTTCACTGCTGCTTGCATACCAAGAGTTAATGAAGTGACTGCAACATCTCTTGTTCTCCTTCCATTTGTATCTAAAATTTAGCAACAGTAATAAGCAACAGAATCAAAATATAAACAGGGGAACTAATTCAAAAGTGAATTTTTACACTCACGCAATCTGTAAAAGTGTTCCAGTTTTACATTTAATGGGATCTTTGGTGAGAAGTTGAATGTTTTGAACCTGTGAATTCACTCTCTCATACTCCGCTACTAGATCATCTAGCAAAAATCCAAGATCCTAGGAATAGGAGAGAAATTAATCAAATTATAAATGAAAATAACTTATAGCTAATAGCAACTATTGGTTAAATGATAAAGAGTAGATTGAAAATATCTCCTCAATAAGATTTTGATTTAAAATATTTATAAAAAAAATGAATAATGTACAGATAGGAACAAATATTGTAATTTTATAGTTAAATGTTCGAGGTAGATGCTTTTTATAGTTTTTATCTCCTATTATTCATACTAAAGAATTGTAATTCTAGAACTAATCACAAAAGTATTAGCTACTTTATTATAAAAGGCATGAGCAGATTAACAGCCGATATCTACAAGACAAACCTTCCAATGTTCCAGAGTCATCCATTTATCAGTTTTCTCATTTTCTGAGACTATGTCTGTTGTCAAAGCAGAGAGTCTTAGAGGTACGGGATGAACTTCTGTGACTAACAGACTGCCATCATTGACCTAACAAGAAAACAAATTGAACTACAGTGTTCCAGAAAAAAGTGTACCCAACTATAAAATTGGTATATTTCAACAACTACAGAAGATATACTTTTCTTTTTTAACATCTATTGAAATTTTCATGAAGTTGTAATGATTTTTGTGAATATTATAATGATTTTATTGATGAGTGGTGAAATTGGCTTTGCGCAGATGGTCAGAAAACGGAAAATGCGTTAAATTCAAGTATAAAAAATTTCTATTAGACTATAATCCTAAGGTAAAACAGGACATTAGCTATTGTGTATGTTTTTTCCACCTCCATTTCCAGGGAAGTGGAAGATGGAATTTTCCCCAAATTAAATCAGTTACAATGAAAGTAACACACACCACCACAATATCAAAAATATAAACATAGCAATTTCTTTATAGTATAGGAAATAAAGAGGAGGAGGCCTGTTTGGAATTAAATTATATAAAATTAATAACTAACCTTCAAATATTCTACATATTTTCCATTGATTCTCATAGCTCAGAAGATATAATTATACAATATTTAGCAGAGGCTTATTTAGTGTCTGTAGACAATTTAAGATGTAGTAATTACTAATGCAAAGGAAGAAACAATTGAAAGACGAAGTTACCATATTGGTAGCAGATACATGAATTAAATACAATTTTTCTCCAATTCTTCAAATATACGTAATATTATAAATGCCATTACACTGACAAATCTTCAGAAAGATGGATAGTGCGGTGTAAAATGATTCAATTATGGTTTATCAACTTAATTAAGTAATATAGCTTGTTTATATACAGTCGTGCATAGCGAACATTGATCAGCATGGAGGACACTTTTTCCGGTACATGTACTGTCAGTTGTACGAGCTTTACCTGTATAGATCTGTAACTCACTGATTTAGGATTCAGAAATGTGAAAGAAAATAATTTTGGTTGGTACACTTTTATATTAACAGACTCAAATAATATTTATTTGAATTGATCTGTACTTATATCTACCAATTCCTTCATAAGTTTGAAACATAATTATATAATTAACAGTAGCTAAATTAAGTCACTCTAGTCTTCATTATAATTATCACATCTTCATTGTTGAAGAAATAGATTATAGAATTGATTATAGAAATGATAGACCACATGTGTACGATATTGCTAACTTTGAACGATTAAAGTTGATGGGACGCTCCTAAGAGACAGTACTCAGGCTTACAAGTGGGCCCATGTGTACTAAATTCCCGCCTTAACCTAAACCCAGCCAGGTGACTCAAACCTGGCCAGTAACCACTCGTTCACACAGGGCATAAATCCCACTGAGTCAGTGCGGGACCCGAACGTACGACCTCACTAACGTGAGGCGAAAGCTCATACCACTGTGCTACCGAGCGGCTTGAACGATTTGATTGACTGTCTTTATTCATGTTCTAGTTTGAGTTATATATTAAATTCGAGTGTATAACATATTTAATCTTAATCTATTTCATGTATATAGACTCTTGTAAAGTTATTGTTTGAAACTTAGTAGAATTTATTTGCACTATTTGGTGCACAAAAATCCACCGACATTTTCAAAAAGCTGAAGAAATCTACAAACAATATCCAATAATTTGGCTGATGACGATCTTTTGATCAACCAATATTTTACTAATTTAGCCACAAAAAATTGATGGTAACATAAGAATAAATAGCAAAAAATCCACAAACATTACTAGAAATATATTTTCATGTGGAAAAAAATTTACAATGAAATATAGTCAGGACTCTGGAGTTTCACAGAGTTAAAAAGTATGGCTCATAAAATCTTCCATCTCTCTCCCAAAATAAGTTAAATAATTTTGTAGCATAGAAGAAAAATAGATATTTCTCTCCATTTGTAATTAAAGGGCTTCAAATAACTGTCACAAACTAACCATCAAAATGGCTAGTTTGGACATGCTTCATTTAATACCTGCAAGTTTCAGTTGAATGTTGAAAGACAGCTGATTATGTAGATACAGATTGCTCATGGCAGCACATTCCTTCCGGTGCATTGAGCATGTGATATGTCAGGCTTATAGGCTTGCAAAACATGCACAATCTGACTCCAGATATTTAAATTTTGGGGCGATTTGTTACATGTCAACATAGGAATTAATTAGGGAATTGTCATCGGGTAATGCAGGAGGCCAATTTAAAGGCCTGAACAGTCGCCAGATAAACCATGAAATAGTGCAAAAATACAGAATGACCGAGAGTAACTCTCTCTCAAATTAAAATCTCTGCAGGAGAAGATACACCTTCCATGTATAAGAGTATGTCAGTTAAAGCCAATTAATTGGCTTAGATTTGAAATAGTCTAGTCTCAGATAATACAGATATGTCTAATTGGCTTTAAATTTTGAATTAATTCCTATGTACCCATGTCAATTTTAGCTAGAAATTCAGACTGCAGGAACTGGTAAACTGTTCTCCAAGAAATAATCTATTTTGGCTTCCGTTCTCAGTAAAATAAATGTGAATATAGGAGGAAATTGAGGATTATTCGAACAGAAAAAGTCAAAAATGTCCTATGTTCTGCAGACTGGCTAAAAATCTCTACAAAATGAGCCATATTGGCTTGGCTCAGATTTTTTGTGAAATTTCGGCTCAAAAATTGGCTTACAATTTTCCAGCCTCTGAATAATGAGACACATTATGCAGACTGGATACATTTGCAGTTTATTTCAGATGTAACATCACAAATAAAATACATATATCGGGGCCAGATTATATTTGGTGCATGAAATCCAGACTGTATTTCATCGTAAATTTCACCAACTTGTCGTTGGAATAAGGAATTTTTCTCTTTTGAAAATAACATTCCATCAATGTTGGGTGTTTTTTTTTTAGCTATTTATTCCTATGTTAAGAAAAAAATGTTGGTGAATCAGCCAAATTACTGGAAATTTATGGTGGATTTTTCCAGCTTTTTCAAAAAGTCAGTGGGATTTTGTACACCAAATACAAACTGGCATGAAATCCCACTGACCTTTTCAAAAAGCTGAAAAAAATCCAGCATAAATGTCCAGTAATTTGGCTGATCCACCAACAACATTTTACCTATTTTTCCACCGCAAATTAATGGTAACAGGAATAAATAGCTAAAAATCCACAAACTTTCCATGTTATAAAGTGTGGCAGGAAAGCCAGTCTGAAAAGTACAGCAGGATTTGTGGATTAATCCTGCGCCCAAGTCCTATTTAATTCCTTTGTTCCCATGTTATTTGCTGCGCCTAAATCCATTTTTTGTGGAAAATCCTGGGTCTGAGGAGACCTTCTTTTCAGACTGGCAGGAAAGTCACCAGTTTACTGAGAAAATGGATTCAGGTCGCCACATTTAAGATACTTTAAAGGAGAAATTTGGCTTCTTAATGAAGATTTTACACTTGGAAACATCCTTAATGCTTCAGTCTGTATTTGGTGCACAAAATCCCACTGACTTTTAGGAAAAGCTAACAAATCCACCATAAATTTTAAAATTTACAGTAATTTAGCTGATCCACCAACATTTTACCCATTTTTCAACCGAAAATTAGTGGTAATATAGGAATATGTTAGGTTTGTGGAAGTCATGGTATCAAATATTATATGATGTGGGGATTAATTCAAACGAAGAGAGACATGAGTACAGTGCTGTATTTTAAGAGGTACACACTAACATAAAATAAAGCTTGATATTGATGTGACTGAGAGGAGCATGTCCGTAATTTAGTTTATATAATATCAAAGAGTAATCTCAACACTCCCCCTTAAACTAAAATACACAGCTAATTATTTTTAAATATAAATGTTCCTTTAGATTCAATCAACAGTTGTCTAAGCCTAAGTTAATTCTTTATTTAAGCATTTTTATACTTCACTTAATATAAATGAAAAATAGCCAATCAATAAGCAAAAATAATAATCATTCAAATATAATGAACACAAAATATAATATTCAAATACAGAACACATAATATAATATTCAAATAAAGAACACAAAATATAACCTTATGACTACTAAATAGCTACTTTTAGATTATAATAGCCTTGAAACAAATCAATAAGAAAGTTTACATGTTTATCAATAGCTACCTCTAATAACTTTGATGAAGTTATTTAGCTTTTGTTTGGGCAATGCTTTGGTAAACATATCAGCTACATTATTACCAGTTGGTACATATATCAGATCAACAGAGCCATCTTCTACTTGAGACCTTATGAAATGATATTTTATATCAATGTGCTTTGAACGTTGATGGTGCACAGGATTTTTGGCTAAAGCAATAGCTCCCTGATTATCAACATTCAAAGTCACAACAGTTCTATCTATATTTCGAATATCAGAAAACAGTTGGCTCAGAAAATTTCCCTCTTGAATAGCTGCTGTCATAGCTACATATTCTGCTTCACATGAAGACAGGGCAACAGTAGTTTGCTTTTTAGATTTCCATGAAATCAATGGACCCTGTTCAGATAATTGATAGCTATATCCTGTGATGCTACGCCTGTCTGAAGAGGCTCCCCAGTCAGAATCACAATAGCCAATTAACTTCAAAGGAGAAACACTTTTCCTAAATGTAATATCATAATGTTTAGTACCTTTCAAGTATTTCAAAACATGTCTGGCTAATCCAAGAACAGTTTTAGTGGGGTTAGACATATGCTGTGATAGCTTAGTCACAACATAAGATAGGTCTGGTCTGGTTCCTGTCATCACATAAATTAAACTGCCAACAATTTCCCTATACAAAGTTACATCACATTTCTCTTTAGTGTCATTCTCAATGATCTTATTTACACTTACATCACAAGGTATGGATTTTGGGTTACAATCCAGCATTTTAAATTTAGAAAGTATTTTCTCAATGTAGTTGTGTTGACTCATTTTAATACATTCATCATTAAATTTAAATTCCATTCCAAGAAACCATGATAGTTGACCTAAATCTTTCATTTTGAACTTATTACAAAGAGAAACCTTTACTGAATTCAAAGCATTTTCATTACTAGCTGCAACAATCATATCATCTACCCAAATTACTATGATAACTTTGACATTGTTAACAAATCTAGTATAGACACAATTATCAGCAAATGATTGTTCAAAACCTTCACCAATAAGGAAATCATGCAAAACATTATTCCAATTTCTTCCACTCTGCTTGAGGCCATAGAGGGATTTCTTAAGTTTACAAACAAGTTTATCATTGGCAGAATTTGTCACAGCATAGCCTTCAGGTTGTTCTACAAAAACATCACAATCAATTTTAGCATTTAAATAAGCTGTCTTTACATCTAATTGATGAACTACAAGGTTTTCCTGAATAGCTTGCTGTAACAACATTCTAATAGAAGTAACACGAGCAGTTGGTGAAAATGTATCAGTGTAATCAACATCTTTCACCTGAGAATAGCCTTTAGCAACATATCTAGCCTTATATTTCTCTTTGTCATCTGGACCAAGTTTTACTGCATATACCCATCTTCCCCCTATTACTGGTTTATCAGGTTCTGAAGGAACAAGATCAAAAGTATCATTATCATTTAAAGATTGAATTTCATCATTCATAGCTTTTCTCCATTTACTACTTTCATTTGAACTAATTGCTTCAGTATAACTTTTAGGAATGTCTGAGATTCTATAACAGTAATCTACACAACACTTAGAGTAATCATTTTGAACTGAACACTGAATTAATTTACTGCTTAGATCACTTTCATTATCATTAGAATCACTTTCACAAATAAATTCATCCAGATGTGCTGGTTTCCTTCGCTCTCTTGAGGGATTTCTTCTTTTCTGCTCAACTTCTTCCCGTACTCTGCAAACTGGGTTCTTCGCTTCAGTTGCAGGTGGTGAAGTCTTTTCTTCCTCATTATTGGTTGGGTTTCCTCTTGGTTGCTGTGACTTATATGGAATTAAGTCATCATCTTGTGCCTCAGCTTCTTGAATTAATTTTTGATGAAATTTCACAACTCTTACTCGTTTTACATCATTCTGTCCTGGGAAATAAACAAGATATGCAGGGCTTAGTGCATCATACCCTACAAATATTCCCTGTTCCCCACGAGGATCAAGTTTCTTCTTCATTTGAACATAAGCATGACACTTGCTGC
This sequence comes from Caprella mutica, assembly GCA_947561585.1. Lineage (NCBI taxonomy): Eukaryota > Metazoa > Arthropoda > Malacostraca > Amphipoda > Caprellidae > Caprella > Caprella mutica. The sequence continues at coordinate 287,155 of CANNZV010000423.1, forward strand.
CAAATTGCTCCATGTTGCTTAAATTCGGCTTTCTTCCTGTGAATGCTTCATATGGTGTTTTTCCTAATCTTTGATTGAAACACCTGTTTCTGATGTAAACAGCAGTCTTCAAAGCATAAGTCCACATTGACTTTGGTAATTCTGCATCCATTAATAAACATCTGGCCATATCAAAATTTGTCCTCCAAGTTCGCTCAACAGTGCCATTTTGATGGGGTGAATATGGAGCAGAAAATTCTTGCTTAATTCCTCTCTTGATGATGAAATTCTTGAATGCTTTAGAGGTAAATTCTCCACCGTTGTCACATCTTAGTCGTTTAATTTCTCCGAAAGGGGCAGAATCAGCTAAGAATTTTTCTGTAGCTGCTAATGTATCAGATTTATTTTTGAGAAGATAAATCATGTTGATACCTGAGAAGTCATCCACAAATGAAATGGCGTACCTAAAGCCATCTCTAGCTGCAGGTTCAATTGGACCTGCTAAGTCACAGTGCACTAGTTCTAAACTTGCCTTAGAACGTTCATCAGGGGCTCTGTTTCTAATTTGAGTCATTTTGCCAGCTGTACATACATCACAATTGAACTCATTTCTATCAGAAATTTTCATGCCTTCAACAACTGACTCTAACTTTAGAATATCTTTAACATTACAGTGTCCCATAATATCATGCCAATTTTTCAAGCTATTTGAACTGCACTGCTCTACTTTGGTTTTATTCAAATAATATAACCTGCCTTCTTTTTGAATATCAAATATTGTCCCATCAGTCGCTTGCATTTCACATGAAGATTTAGAAAATTTGACTTGGGCACCTTTTTCAGTTGCGGAGATAACTGAAAATATGTTTTGTTTGTATGATGGAATGCACAAACAGTTTTTAAGAAACACATTTTGCTCAACACCATTTTTGTCACTTATGGTCACTCTTGCAGTGCCTTTCCCCTTCACAACTCCAACTTGTCTGCTTCCGTCAGCCAGTTGAATAACATGTGAAGTTGAATTAAAGTTTTCATCAAATTTTATAAATTTGGCTTCATCACTAATGATATGCGAAGTAGCTCCACAGTCCACTAATAAACTCTCAGCTAACACATCACAATTTACACTTTGATTATCACTAATCCTAAATGCAAAATTATGGCTATTTGAAGAATTTTCTTCACAGTTTGCTGACTTTGCGGAGTTCGATTTCCTGCAGTAACTCGTGTCATGAGTTGGCGACTTGCAGTGCTCGCACCATCTTTTGCTGCTTCCACTAGAGTTAGGTTTGCTTCTACACTCTGATTTCTTGTGACCCATTTTATTACAGTTGTAACATTTAATTTTAATTTTGTTGTTGTTGTATTTTAAATGCATAATTTCATCACTAGCTTCAGATTGGTGACTCTTCTCCGTTTCTTCATAACTCTTGAGTGCAGTTTTGAACTCGCCAAAAGTTATTTCTTGATCTTTTTGAGTTATAACAGTAGAAAAAGTTTTATAGTCTGAAGGTAAACCTTTAAGTACCATTGCTACTAATAAAGTGTCATCCACTTCTTTCCCTGCTCTCTTCAGTGAAGTTGCTGCAGTTTCAGCTCGGATCATGTAGTCAGTGACACTTTCTTCATTGGATTTCTTCAAAGAAGTCAATTCTGTATATAGAGATATAATTCTAGGTTTGCTTGTTCCCTGGTAGTGACTCCTGAGAATCTGTAAAGCTTTCCTTCCATCATCCTTGGCATCTCTGATAACAAGGGATAGGCTGCGGTCATCCAGGTATTGGACTAATTCCGCAAATACTTCAGCTCTCTGATCTTCAGTAGATTCGTCGCCATCTTTAATGGCGGAGTGAAGTTTTTGAATTCTTAGATGTCCTAAAAACTTCACTTCCCACAGTTCATATTTACTTTGATCACCATTGAATACAAGACGGTGTCTGGGCCCATAACCTGTTAGGTTTGTGGAAGTCATGGTATCAAATATTATATGATGTGGGGATTAATTCAAACGAAGAGAGACATGAGTACAGTGCTGTATTTTAAGAGGTACACACTAACATAAAATAAAGCTTGATATTGATGTGACTGAGAGAGCATGTCCGTAATTTAGTTTATATAATATCAAAGAGTAATCTCAACAGAATAAATAGCTAAAAATCCAAAAACTTTTCTAGAATATTATTTATAAGGAGCCAGTCTGCAGAATGTGTCTCTTCTCCCGCAGAGATTTTAAATTGAGAGAAAGTTACTCTCTGACTCTCAGCAGTAGATTCAGAATCTCCCGCAGCTAAATTAATGGTAACATAGGAATTAATTCAAGATCTCCCGCAGAGATCTCCAATTTCTAAAAATTCAATCAAAAACTCCCGCAGAGAGTCTTGGAAAAATGTTCCATATTCAGCAGACTGGATAAGGAGAAAAAATACCACCAACATTTCGGTGAATTTAGCATGAATTGCAGACTGGCTTATGCTTCATGCCTGATCCATGTGTATCTCTTGACACCCAGTCTGTATTTAATGGTAAATTCCACCGACTTGAAATTTTTTTCTTCATTGAAATAATATTCCATCAAAGAGGGGGAATTTTAGATATTATTCCTATGTTACCATTAATTTTTGGTGGAAAAATAGATAGAATGTTGGTGGATCAGCCAAATTACTGGAAATTTCTGGTGGATTTTTTCAGCTTTTTTGAAAAGTCAGTGGAATTTTGTGCACCAAATACAGACTGGCTTCCTAGTTCCAAAGAAGGTCTTAGAAGTCGGCATAATAATTAACTGACGTTTCTATGGTCGGCATGGGTCCTACGAATAACCCAAATGAACCCAAATGAACCCAAATGAACCCAAATGAAACCCAAATGAACCCAAATGAACCCAAATGAAACCAAATGAAACCAAATGAACCCAAATGAAACCCAAATGAACCCAAATGAAGTCCAACGAATAACCCAAATGAACCCAAATGAACCCAAATGAAACCCAAATGAACCCAAATGAAACCCTAATGAACCAAAATGAAGTCCTACGAATAACCCAAATGAACCCAAATGAACCCAAATGAACCCAAATGAACCCAAATGAAACCAAATGAACCCAAATGAAACCAAATGAACCCAAATGAAACCAAATGAAACCAAATGAAACCCAAATGAACCCAAATAAAGTCCAACGAATAACCCAAATGAACCCAAATGAAACCAAATGAAACCCAAATGAACCCAAATGAAGTCCAACGAATAACCCAAATGAACCCAAATGAACCCAAATGAAAACCAAATGAACCCAAATGAACCCAAATGAACCCAAATGAAACCAAATGAACCCAAATGAAACCAAATGAAACCAAATGAACCCAAATGAACCCAAATGAACCCAAATGAACCCAAATGAAACCAAATGAACCCAAATGAAACCAAATGAAACCAAATGAAACCAAATGAAACCCAAATGAACCCAAATGAAGTCCAACGAATAACCCAAATGAACCCAAATGAAACCCAAATGAACCCAAATGAAACCCTAATGAACCAAAATGAAGTCCTACGAATAACCCAAATGAACCCAAATGAACCCAAATGAACCCAAATGAACCCAAATGAAACCAAATGAACCCAAATGAAACCAAATGAACCCAAATGAAACCAAATGAAACCAAATGAAACCCAAATGAACCCAAATGAAGTCCAACGAATAACCCAAATGAACCCAAATGAAACCAATTGAAACCCAAATGAACCCAAATGAAGTCCAACGAATAACCCAAATGAACCCAAATGAACCCAAATGAAACCCAAATGAACCCAAATGAACCCAAATGAACCCAAATGAAACCAAATGAACCCAAATGAAACCAAATGAAACCAAATGAACCCAAATTAAACCAAATGAAACCCAAATGAACCCAAATGAAGTCCAACGAATAACCCAAATGAACCCAAATGAAACCCAAATGAACCCAAATGAAACCCTAATGAACCAAAATGAAGTCCTACGAATAACCCAAATGAACCCAAATGAACCCAAATGAACCCAAATGAACCCAAATGAACCCAAATGAACCCAAATGAACCCAAATGAACCCAAATGAAACCAAATGAACCCAAATGAAACCAAATGAACCCAAATGAAACCAAATGAAACCAAATGAAACCCAAATGAACCCAAATGAAGTCCAACGAATAACCCAAATGAACCCAAATGAAACCAAATGAAACCCAAATGAACCCAAATGAAGTCCAACGAATAACCCAAATGAACCCAAATGAACCCAAATGAACCCAAATGAAACCCAAATGAACCCAAATGAAACCCTAATGAACCAAAATGAAGTCCTACGAATAACCCAAATGAACCCAAATGAACAAAAATGAACCCAAATGAAGTCCTACGAATAACCCAAATGAACCCAAATGAAACCCAAATGAAACCAAATGAAACCAAATGAAACCAAATGAAACCCAAATGAACACAAATGAAGTCCAACGAATAACCCAAATGAACCCAAATGAACCCAAATGAAACCAAATGAACCCAAATGAAACCCAAATAAAGTCCTACGAATAACCCAAATAACCTAATGAACCCAAATGAAACCCAAAAGAACCCAAATGAAGTCCAACGAATAACCCAAATGAACCCAAATGAAACCAAATGAAACCAAATGAAACCAAATGAACCCAAATGAACCCAAATGAAACCCAAATGAACCCAAATGAAACCCAAATGAATTCCTACGAATAACCCAAATGAACCCAAATGAACCCAAATGAAACCAAATGAACCCAAATGAACCCAAATGAAACTCAAATGAACCCAAATGAACCCAAATGAAACCCAAATGAATTCCTACGAATAACCCAAATGAACCCAAATGAACCCAAATGAACCCAAATGAACCCAAATGAACCCAAATGAAACCCAAATGAACCCAAATGAACCCAAATGAAACCAAATGAAACCAAATGAAACCAAATGAACCCAAATGAAACCAAATGAAACCAAATGAAACCCAAATGAACCCAAATGAAACCCTAATGAACCAAAATGAAGTCCAACGAATAACCCAAATGAACCCAAATGAACCCAAATGAAACCCAAATGAACCCAAATGAAACCCTAATGAACCAAAATGAAGTCCTACGAATAACCCAAATGAACCCAAATGAACCCAAATGAAACCCAAATGAACCCAAATGAACCCAAATGAAACCAAATGAACCCAAATGAACCCAAATGAAACCAAATGAACCCAAATGAAACCGAATGAACCCAAATGAAACCAAATGAAACCCAAATGAACCCAAATGAAGTCCAACGAATAACCCAAATGAACCCAAATGAACCCAAATGAACCCAAATGAAACCAAATGAAACCCAAATGAACCCAAATGAAGTCCAACGAATAACCCAAATGAACCCAAATGAACCCAAATGAAACCCAAATGAACCCAAATGAAGCCAAATGAAACCAAATGAAACCAAATGAACCCAAATGAAACCAAATGAAACCAAATGAAACCCAAATGAACCCAAATGAAGTCCAACGAATAACCCAAATGAACCCAAATGAAACCCAAATGAACCCAAATGAAACCCTAATGAACCAAAATGAAGTCCTACGAATAACCCAAATGAACCCAAATGAACCCAAATGAAACCCAAATGAAACCAAATGAAACCAAATGAAACCAAATGAACACAAATGAAGTCCAACGAATAACCCAAATGAACCCAAATGAAACCAAATGAACCCAAATGAAACCCAAATAAAGTCCTACGAATAACCCAAATAACCTAATGAACCCAAATGAAACCCAAAAGAACCCAAATGAAGTCCAACGAATAACCCAAATGAACCCAAATGAAACCAAATGAAACCAAATGAAACCAAATGAACCCAAATGAAACCCAAATGAACCCAAATGAAACCCAAATGAATTCCTACGAATAACCCAAATGAACCCAAATGAACCCAAATGAACCCAAATGAAACCAAATGAACCCAAATGAACCCAAATGAAACTCAAATGAACCCAAATGAAACCCAAATGAATTCCTACGAATAACCCAAATGAACCCAAATGAACCGAAATGAACCCAAATGAACCCAAATGAAACCCAATTGAACCCAAATGAACCCAAATGAAACCTAATGAAACCAAATGAAACCAAATGAACCCAAATGAAACCAAATGAAACCAAATGAAACCCAAATGAACCCAAATGAAGTCCAACGAATAACCCAAATGAACCCAAATGAAACCCAAATGAACCCAAATGAAACCCTAATGAACCCAAATGAAGTCCTACGAATAACCCAAATGAACCCAAATGAAACCCAAATGAACCCAAATGAAGTCCAACGAATAACCCAAATGAACCCAAATGAAACCAAATGAACCCAAATGAACCCAATTGAAACTCAAATGAACCCAAATGAAACCCAAATGAACCCAAATGAAACCCAAATGAATTCCTACGAATAACCCAAATGAACCCAAATGAAACCCAAATGAATTCCTACGAATAACCCAAATGAACCCAAATGAACCCAAATGAACCCAAATGAAACCCAAATGAACCCAAATGAACCCAAATGAAACAAAATGAAACCCAAATGAACCCAAATGAAGTCCAACGAATAACCCAAATGAACCCAAATGAACCCAAATGAAACTCAAATGAACCCAAATGAAACCCAAATGAACCCAAATGAAACCCAAATGAATTCCTACGAATAACCCAAATGAACCCAAATGAACCCAAATGAAACCAAATGAACCCAAATGAACCCAAATGAAACTCAAATGAACCCAAATGAACCCAAATGAAACCCAAATGAATTCCTACGAATAACCCAAATGAACCCAAATGAACCCAAATGAACCCAAATGAACCCAAATGAACCCAAATGAAACCCAAATGAACCCAAATGAACCCAAATGAAACCAAATGAAACCAAATGAAACCAAATGAACCCAAATGAAACCAAATGAAACCAAATGAAACCCAAATGAACCCAAATGAAACCCTAATGAACCAAAATGAAGTCCAACGAATAACCCAAATGAACCCAAATGAACCCAAATGAAACCCAAATGAACCCAAATGAAACCCTAATGAACCAAAATGAAGTCCTACGAATAACCCAAATGAACCCAAATGAACCCAAATGAAACCCAAATGAACCCAAATGAACCCAAATGAAACCAAATGAACCCAAATGAACCCAAATGAAACCAAATGAACCCAAATGAAACCGAATGAACCCAAATGAAACCAAATGAAACCCAAATGAACCCAAATGAAGTCCAACGAATAACCCAAATGAACCCAAATGAACCCAAATGAACCCAAATGAAACCAAATGAAACCCAAATGAACCCAAATGAAGTCCAACGAATAACCCAAATGAACCCAAATGAACCCAAATGAAACCCAAATGAACCCAAATGAAGCCAAATGAAACCAAATGAAACCAAATGAACCCAAATGAAACCAAATGAAACCAAATGAAACCCAAATGAACCCAAATGAAGTCCAACGAATAACCCAAATGAACCCAAATGAAACCCAAATGAACCCAAATGAAACCCTAATGAACCAAAATGAAGTCCTACGAATAACCCAAATGAACCCAAATGAACCCAAATGAAACCCAAATGAAACCAAATGAAACCAAATGAAACCAAATGAACACAAATGAAGTCCAACGAATAACCCAAATGAACCCAAATGAAACCAAATGAACCCAAATGAAACCCAAATAAAGTCCTACGAATAACCCAAATAACCTAATGAACCCAAATGAAACCCAAAAGAACCCAAATGAAGTCCAACGAATAACCCAAATGAACCCAAATGAAACCAAATGAAACCAAATGAAACCAAATGAACCCAAATGAAACCCAAATGAACCCAAATGAAACCCAAATGAATTCCTACGAATAACCCAAATGAACCCAAATGAACCCAAATGAACCCAAATGAAACCAAATGAACCCAAATGAACCCAAATGAAACTCAAATGAACCCAAATGAAACCCAAATGAATTCCTACGAATAACCCAAATGAACCCAAATGAACCGAAATGAACCCAAATGAACCCAAATGAAACCCAATTGAACCCAAATGAACCCAAATGAAACCTAATGAAACCAAATGAAACCAAATGAACCCAAATGAAACCAAATGAAACCAAATGAAACCCAAATGAACCCAAATGAAGTCCAACGAATAACCCAAATGAACCCAAATGAAACCCAAATGAACCCAAATGAAACCCTAATGAACCCAAATGAAGTCCTACGAATAACCCAAATGAACCCAAATGAAACCCAAATGAACCCAAATGAAGTCCAACGAATAACCCAAATGAACCCAAATGAAACCAAATGAACCCAAATGAACCCAATTGAAACTCAAATGAACCCAAATGAAACCCAAATGAACCCAAATGAAACCCAAATGAATTCCTACGAATAACCCAAATGAACCCAAATGAAACCCAAATGAATTCCTACGAATAACCCAAATGAACCCAAATGAACCCAAATGAACCCAAATGAAACCCAAATGAACCCAAATGAACCCAAATGAAACAAAATGAAACCCAAATGAACCCAAATGAAGTCCAACGAATAACCCAAATGAACCCAAATGAACCCAAATGAAACTCAAATGAACCCAAATGAAACCCAAATGAACCCAAATGAAACCCAAATGAATTCCTACGAATAACCCAAATGAACCCAAATGAACCCAAATGAAACCAAATGAACCCAAATGAACCCAAATGAAACCCAAATGAAACCAAATGAACCCAAATGAACCCAAATGAAACCAAATGAACCCAAATGAAACCAAATGAAACCCAAATGAACCTAAATGAAGTCCAACGAATAACCCAAATGAAACCAAATGAACCCAAATGAAACCAAATGAACCCAAATGAAACCCAAATGAAACCCAAAGTTTCATATATAAAGTGTTATATTAATAGTCACACTTAGTTATATATTTATATTGTGTATTTGTTGATGTGTTTAAACACATCAACATTATTGTGTTATGTTTACCATTTCCTGGTTCTTGCTTGCTTCTCAAGTTTTCGGTACAAAATGCACCAAATTTTTTTCTGCTTAGCTGTTATATAAAGCTGGTTTGAACAATCTATTTCAGTGTTGTGTTAATGTAGCCGTAGAGAATACACTCAATATTCTTGTTCACTCTGTTAATCACTGTAAATAAACTTATATAATTTATAATATTAACTTGAAACAACCACTGTTCTTTCTTTGTAGGCTTGTAACCTATGTTTAACATATAGTTCCAGTATCTAACTGTGTATTGTGTGATCATTTTTTTTTTTTTTGCTTAGTACCTCATAACTGAGTGAATATTTAGGATAATTCGACTATTTATATACAAATACTAATTGCATATGCTTACAGGATTATTTAATAACAATATGTTATATGAATTTAAAGACAAATGACAACAGCTTCAACAACCCCCCTGTATTCTTCTACCGGATACTAAGGGTAAATATTCTACTATCTGTATCTCTTATCTCTTTGCATGCAATAATAAATACACATATTATCTCTCCATATATCATCAGTAGTTATTTGATTAATCTACTATTATGGATTTATTCTAAGAAATATTAAATATCAATGCTAATCATTAATTTCCCATATATTATTATCAATATCAGTCAATATCAATCATATATAGTGTCTTATATTTATATATAATATATAAACATATGTAACCTTTCTCTTGAAACGTAGTGCAATGCCGTAAGTACGTAAAAGGTCTCACTGAGCAAATATTTCTGGAGTTTACATCAGTGTCCATCTCTTCTCGTTTTCTATACTGAAGAAAACCTTTCCTGATTATTTGAACCTAGACTACGTCATTATGCTTCCATGCTTAACTTACTAATTCAAAGAAGTTCTATTTTATTTCAAGTTATTCAATTAATACTTCATTACTAATTGTATTCGTCTGAGAGGTAGCTCAATTGAATTCATAACGAATGTTAATTAGGCAATTCATTTATAGCAGCATTATGTGTGTTTTATTAGCCAAGATATTTTGAACCCCAATTATTTCAAGCTATCTTTTTCAGGAGGTTTATGCTTTGATGATTTCTGATTAGACGATTTGTTTCCTACGTCTACTGATTTGATCCACTTGGTTGGATTATCATACCATGATACCGGGTTCTTACACATCCATTAATTGAACTGAAGAATTCCAGCTTCCAGAGAAACTCAGGTTGCTCTACCTATAGTCACGCAATCTTCTTGGAACTAACTTTCCTCGTGACTCCTGCACAATATTTGTGTGCACTATCTCTTACTACACGAAGCTGACGAACATCCTCAAGAGAATTCTATCTCATTTAGCTACCTAATTACCAGGTTATTGAACAATTGTTTTGATTATCTAACTCGGAATTTCATTTCAAACCTAAAAATTATTAGCTTAGCCAAAGATGATCTTGGGATATTGGACCCGAGCTTGGAATATGATCTTAAAAATAATAAAATTTTGGAATTTTAAATATTAGGGATTAAAGTTTAAATTGTGTCTATAATGAAATATGATAAAAAAAACCTTAGAAATTATTATAAAAAGTTCGTGGTGAATTGAACGATCTGAACATGTTAGAGTTTGCTTAGAACGTGTTCAGAATGCTATGCATCATGTTGCGTCATACACTAGTGATCATGAAGCTGACATGATCAGTCGTGATCAAGGAAGTGTCGTGAAAAAGAGAGCAACAACTAATGAAATGAATATTAAGCTTGTTAATCACTGTCTTGTGTACTACTGTGATTATTATGGGGTACGGACATAAAATTCCCATTACCCCTAACCCCCCGGATATCAGCCTCCCTTTTTTAAATAGGTAAACCAACTAACTAACTTATGAAGATAGTTAGTAACTGAATAACGTATCTAGATAGCCTAGCTTGGTGTTCGTAACTAACTACCTAGCCTAATTAGTTAGTACCAAACTACCTAGCAAAGTTAGTTACTAACCTAGTAACAAACTATATAGGTTAGTTACTAACAACCTAACTTAGTTATTTAATCGTTATAGAGTTATAAACGTGCGCGGAAAATTGCCACTGGAAAAATTACCACTGGGAAAGCTGCCACTCTGGACAAATTGCCACTAGGAAGATTGCCACTGGGAAAATTGGCACTGTGGGAAAACTGCCACTCGAAAAATTGCCACTGATGATAACTGCCACTATATTATATATTAACAAACTGAAAAAATATTTTACTCTATAAAAAAATACCGAACTGAATACGAAAGTATTCGACTTTTATGTAAAGAAATTTTTTACTGTTCGTTCATCTTTCATTGACAAGTTAAAAAAAATATTCAACCATCGAACGATCAATGAGCCTGAGAGGCACATTTCGGTTTGAAATAGTTTAGCATATTTTAATAACTAATTGATTTGAGTTACTGAAATTCTTTGACTTTTATTGTCTAAGACGTAACTATTTGTTGTGAAACTGATGCAATGTAACATGTTTTGTGGTTTATCATGATATTGATGTATAGCAAGTTTTAATTTATTATTGAAACTAATGCAACAAGATTTTATTCATTATTGGTTTAACCTCTTCAGGGAACAATTAAACACATATAAAGCTAAAAATTAATTATGTATCACAGTATCAGCACATTCACACCCACTGACGGAAGAATTCACTTAGATCGTATAACTTGTCGATATGAGATGTACACATTGTAAAAATTCTTATATATCAAATTCTGATCAACATTGCATTCATTACCTATGATATTTGTGATTTTCAAAAAAAAAAACTCAGTATAAATTTACATATGTACAGTGGCAATTGCCCGGGTGGCTGTTTTACCACAGTGGCAATTTTCCAGGTGGCAATTTTCCCAGTGGCAGTTTTTCCAGTGGCAGTTTCCCTGGTGGCAATTTTCCCAGTGGAAATTTTCCCAGTGACAATTTCCCTTGCACCAGTTATAAACTACCTAGGTTGGTTAGTTACCACATTCGACATTTCGTCGACAGAACGTACGTTATGTCGTCAAGGGGGATATTAACAGATTCAACATAAATGGTCGTTATGTAGTTTTTTGCATCCGCTAGTTTATTGTACTGCGCACTTCATGATGATTGTTTAATGACCTGGCACGGCCTGCCAGAGGGAGGGGGCGGCACGCCTCCTGTTACACATATACAGATTACTCTCGATTTGTCCCACATGTGCCATTAGTCCGATGCTCCATTAGTCCGACAGTTACATCTTTATGTGTTATTTCTCGTTTTATTTTTTGATTGAAATAAAAAATATGATTAAATAGGTAGACTCAATTAATAACTAATCTAAATAATAAAATAAATTTTCATTTTTTCAATTTTCAATTTCTCTTTCATTTTACTTTATTTCTAATATGTATCATAATTTAATGTAGTTTGTTGTATCCGCAACTTTGTTGTAATGCAAACCTCATGATTGTTTAATGACCTGACAGGGGGGCCCGGGTGGCGTCCTGCCCTTCGATATACATATATTTTATGTTAAATCAGTGATAAACTACGAAAGTGTTGGACTAATGAATAGTAACCGTCCCATATGATTGAACCGGATAAAAGGAGATGGTGGATAAATCGAGATAACATGTTTGGTTTAAATGAAAATGTGAACCTGTTATATTGGGAGAAACTTTAGAAAAAAAAATTATTTTCATGTTATTTTAGGAATAATAAATAAATTGTTCAAAGGGGCAGTAAACCTTTAGAAAAACCTTTTTCTATAATGTTGATAAATCAATAAAGGGACATTAATAATGGAGTAAGATATAGTTATTTTATTTTTTCAAATACTATTTAAAAAATTAATTTAAATATTTCACAAATGCAGCGCCATCTACTAATGCAATCACACGAACGTAATACGATCCGTAATTATTTAATTTTTCATTTGTTCTACCTAAAATTTTGCATTGGAAGTGGTTAAAACGAGCAATGCTAATAATAGACTTTTAGCAATAGTAAATAGTATTAATAGTAGAATAGATTGACTCTCATTTTAACAGCAGATCAGGAATGTAAATAATAACAATTTGCAGCGCCCTCCCGGCAAATGCGGTGAACGCTGGACTTAAAACCAAATTATTAATTGATACGTTTTTACTGGTGTTAGTTATATTTAACACGAATGAACTCTCTTATGTAGGTATACAACTAATTACTAACATCATTTCCCATTTTTTTATTGAGTTTACTACTCCTTTAATGCTCTTTACTTTACAAACATATATGTTTAAAATGTATTAAGAAAGTAAGCAGTTAAAGCAAAATGACCTTTTGATTTTTTTTCTTACAAGGAATGTTGCATACATAATACAGGACGACCGCGAAAGGTGGATAAATAATGATGGGTATAAATCGAGAGTTACCTGTATTAGTATGTGTTAATATCCCCTTTACGAAAAACACATTGACGATATATAATGGCTAACCTACAAAAGTTAATTTGTTATATAAAGTAAATAAAGGTATTAATAGGTAATATTTTGAAAAAAAATATAGGTAATGATATATATTACGTAATATGTTAGAATTAAGAAAAATGGGGGCTGATGTCCGGGGGGGGGGGGGGAGGTTGGGGGGAGGCAAGACTGACGGCCAAAAGAAAGTTTACAACTATTTCTATTGATCCATCGATTTCTTAAGGGATAACACACACTCACTCTTCATTTTTTCCTATGTTGATTTATTTGATCATAATTGGCTGACCAACTTTTGGAAAACACAAGATATGAATTTTAAACTTTCTTTTGGCCGTTAGTTTATGAACTGCAATATGACTGCCTTAATGTTTTATTTTTACAAATCTGTTTTAGATAAATTCCACCAAGGAAAGTTCCACCTTGGAATATTCCAACGCTGTAAAATTCCACTACCAAAAATCCCACCGCATAATACTGAGTAACATTAAATACAACTGATTTAAATAAAATGTGTTTTTTGTGGAAACAGGTCAATATTTTATTAATTAAAAAGTTCAGAAAAAAAAAGAGAATAGGGTATGTTACGTTAATGCCTTAAGTATTTGCTTATGCGAATGTACGAAAAAGTTTAAAATAATTGAATTTATAATAGAGTTTAATTATTGCAAATTCAACAATAATGTTCCGCTAACACAGCTGGTGGTCTACTAATTTGGATGTCGTTGATTCGCCTTTAAATTAACGATATGAATATGTTAAAACTAAAATTTAGTAGATTATTTGGTTAAATAAATACTATTTAGTTCACATATATTCATCAAGAGAAGAAAATATCATACATTTTACTTGATGTACCTATTTTTATAATTGATTATGATTGGTAAAAGTTGAAATTAAACTAGTAAAATTTAACACGTACTGGTATAAAATATCCAATTATCTCCCATTTTTCAAATTTACAACAAGAAAAAATTATCAGGCAGAAACTTCCAGAAAGTGTTACATAATATTTATTAAAACTAAAACCATTATTATTATAAAGTTTATATAAATGTATTTCAACTAAAGTTTAAACACGGGTTAAAGTTGAATAATTACGATGCACTAACTCACTTCGGCCTCAAATCACATAACACTATATATAATAGCAATAAAATGCCTCTACTAATTGATTATTTTTTTATATTAAAGAAAAATTAGCTTATTTAGTATATATCACTTCAGTAAACATTTGAAAATCATTCAACGGATCTCAAATAAAATTAATTATTTGAGTAACTTAATTTATATATTTTGTTTATATTTTTAGAATGGTGGAATCTTCCATGGTGGAATCTTTTCGGTGGATTTTTCCGCAGGGGAACTTTCCACGGGTGAATTTACCGGTCACGTTTTCACATCAATCAACTACAAAATAATTTCTGACTAAACTTGGTTCATTCGTTACTTCCACATATACTATGTTAATTACAGAATATATCTTGCGTCAACGATCTATGATAACCATTAGAGTATCATGGGCCGAAAACGTATGAATCAGTATCCATGTGGCGTCTGCCGGGATAACTGTAGTAGTGGGTCAGTGTTTTGCGATATATGTCAGTTCTGGTTCCACGCCCAATGTGAGCATTTGTCTCCCAGCGAAATGCAAGTTTTGGATGACATGGAGAACGAATATATTTGTAAAGCATGCACTCACATCGATGGGGAATTCGATTTTGAAGGAGCTAATGAGAGAATTGGCAGATGTGCAAAAATCGGATTCAATCAGCTGCGTTCGGCTGTTGAACTGGAGAAGATACTTTTGAGAAGTACCAATTGCACTCTACCAAGCTCTGATCAATTTTTTGGTACGCTGAAACTCGATAAGATAGCAAATAATCTGTTAGATAAGTTTGGAGGCACAGGTGAGGTAAAAGCAGCAGCAGTAAGTGCCGATGGAAACTGCTTCTTTAATGCCCTTTCTGTCTGTGTGTATGGAGACGAACGCTCGTCGACTATGTTACGGGTACTTACAACAATTGAAATGGTATTATTTGAAAAATTCTACGTTAGCCAATTGATCCCAAGAGACATTCCGCTTGTGTCGCCTGACTATGACCAAGCTTGTTTAGGTTGTGCGACATCAGGCAGCTACTCATCCGCCTGGACCATGCAGGCTGCAGCTTCAATTTTGGGCCGGGACGTGGTTTCCGTTTATCCCCAGGTTAACGGATTACTTGATCGGTGTGCCAAGATCCTGGACACGGTATTCAAACCTAGAAAACGTGCTGGTGGCTCGCCTATTTTCATTATGTGGACTTCAATGATTCCTCCATCGACCACATGCACCTGGACACCTAATCATTTTGTGCCACTTCTGAAATCGTCACCTGAAATGGAGCGCATTTATGTTAGTGTGTCTTCAACAGAGGTATGTACATTGTACATAATATATTAAGAATATTTTATACATTAAAATTCAACTCTCAAGTGCATTTTCAGTTTATCTGCTGGATTTAAAATTTTTTTTATTGATTTAAAAAAAATATCTTTCTTTTTCAGAGTGTATCATCAGATCCATTTATTGACATCCGGAATGTTTCAATCTCGCCCATTCCTCAGGTTGACCCATTGTTAGGCTACACAGGAAGTGATGCACCAGAAACATCTGAGGAGGTATGTACTTACTTAGTTTATCACATTTATACAAAAACCGTTTGAAAATTTCGTTTGCTTTAGTAATTTCTGTTCGTGAAAATATCTAATACAATTTTATGTGCTTTCATTACAGGATGTCCGAGCTTCAACTCCCAACTCCAAAAAGCGTAAACATTCCTCATCTGACTCGACACCAGAATCAACTACTGATGACTTTGACACCTTACCAATGAACGGCAAATTCCTGACATTAGACCAGCTCCTTAACATCGCAAAGCAAAACAACGACCTACGTATTAGGCGCTCGATACCTTATGGACCGAAAAACAATGTTTATTTTTTTATTGACAGTGCTGGTAATGCCGAAAACGTAACTACTGAAGCTAGACGTGATTTCGCCGACGATTGTGGTGTATGGGATACCAAAAAAGGTACCACTGTAAATTGCTTCATTGTAGTAATTGATGGTAAGTTTAAAAGTGTCTACTTGAAGAATAAAGTCTATTGTATTGAAAGTCGTGCCTCAGGAAAATCTTCGTATGTACCCATTGTACCACAACCTGGTGAGGGCACTGTTATCAAGTTACATCGATTTTATGCCACATTGAAGTCTGACACACTGTATAAAAAACGTGTCACATGTATTAATGGGTCTGATTATACCACAGCTTCGATAGTTGAGTACAGTGGGACAATGCCAAAGACTAAGACTTTTCATGGTAACGCAAAACATAAGAAGACAACTTACACTAGAACCGACCCGATTGTGATGAAAAATATTGGTGATGCTGTTAAATCTAAACCGCCAAGAGAAGCATACCAGCAGTTGGTACTGGATAATTCAACAGAGGCCCCTCAAGATTTCAAACAGGTGAGAGATAAAAAATTTAATGATCAGAAGAAACAACAAAAACATTATAGAAGTAATGTCGCCGACGAAGTTCTTTCTGTTTTAGCCATGTTAGACAGCAACTTATATGTTCAGGAGATTATACACAAGAAGAATAAGGCGCCAGGAGTAATTCTTTATGCAGATGAACAATTGCAAGATATGAAGAGAAGTTTAGTTTCTGGTAATATATTAGGTATAGATAGGACATTTAATTTGGGCAAATGCTTTGTTACTACTACTGTGTATAAAAATGTTTCTGTGACTCATAAAGAGTCTGGTGATAGTCCTTTGTTTCTGGGGCCAATGTATTTACATTGGGACGGAGAATATCGTACCTACCATTCGTTCTTTTCTCATTTGCAATGTATTTTAACTGATTGTGTGACAAATGTAGAGATTCAAGTAGGAAGTGACCAGGAATATGCCCTGATGAAAGCTATCAAAACTTGTTTCCCTGGCGCTACACATTTATTGTGCTCAAAACATCTTAAGGATAATATTACTAGATATTTAATCGACAAGGTTGGGTGTCCTACAGATGAAAGAAATGTTGTAATGAATGTAATATTTGGAGAAAAGGGGTTGTTGAAATGTGAGAATTTGTATGCATTTGAAGAAATGTATATTCAGGTTTTGAATATGACGGATAAATATCCTGTATTCAAGACATATTTTGATAAACTGAAACCCCTATTGTACAAATATGTTTGTGACCCACAACAACGAGGAGATTTTGCAAAGTTATGGACAAATAACAATAGCGAATCAATGAATAATATTTTGAAGCTCACCATAAATTGGAAGCCGCAAAAGTTGCCAGATTTGGTGGAGAAATTGTCCAGTGTTACTAAACTGCAAATGTTGGACCTGCGTAGGTCATTACATGGAGCTGGTAACTATGTCTTACCATGTAAATTGAAGAAATACTCTGTTAGTAGAGATGTATGGGCGAAAAAGACAGAAGAGGAAAAATGTAAATTATTTTTAGATTTTCTGTCTAGAAAGAAATGTTATAATGTAAAAAAGGTACATGCAACTAATGCAAATTTTTCCATTCCCGCTACTGGCGGTGTTGCTAAGAAGCCCTATCAGAGAAAAAGGAGTAAGAGTGAAAGGGCCAGGTAAAAAGCTATACACCACAAAAAGAGATAGTGAAGAGCAGTACATACTCCATACTGTCATTTTTTCCTTTACTTTCTTCTTAGCTTTGACATGATCATTAATATAATTAAGAAAGTGAATGAAAATAAGTTCTAAAAATTATCGTAAATTCAAATGTTTTCTTGTCTTACAATATTTGTCATTTCTCTGCACTTTTACCTTCATTTCTCTAATTACTTTGGATTTTAATGCAATTGCTTGAATACTCCGTTTCAGAATCTTATTGTTTGTGTGGCTTCAACTGCATTGACTTTGAAACAAAATGCTCCATATGAAAATGCATATTTTAGTTATTTACCTAAATTTACTAATTAGTCTTAATGATAATACATATCTTGCTTGAAACTGAGAACCCAAAATAGAAAGTAAAAAATCAATCAAATATTATGTAAAATCTCTCCATAGATATGTTGAATTTTTTACGATTGGATGAAAGTGGCTCTAATTATTACAATATATAATGTATATATTATGTGATGTACCTTATGTTTATCGTTATACTACTCCATTCTAAATAATTAAAATTAATAATTTTTAATTGTTTATTCTGAAAAACAATTATATTAAACTCTGAATAAATATTTCTTGCCTCTAATTACTTATTTTCTAATATAATTTCTTTATCAATAATATAATATATAATGGTATCAATTAATTCATGATGCGAAAATTTTACTGGAAGGTAACCCCAGTAGAATTTTACTCCGAATTAAATGATTAAAATGTACTTATGATCGGATTTATGATTTTTTGAAAATACAAAATGGAAATACAACTCTTCATTTTCATTATACCTTTTAAAAATGATAATTGCAATTAAAGAGGTTAGATTAAAATCTCTTTCCAAAATGTAACTAATAAATAATCATGAAAAGACCTACAATGACTGAGTGAATTTCATTCTGGTTACCAGTCTAGGGAAACTAAACTAAGTTATCTTAGTTAAAACATTCAATGGTCGGTTGATTTGTATTATAAAGTTATTATCTGTATTATATCTGTTTCATTTGGGATCATTTGGGTTATTCGTAGGACTTCCTTTGGGTTGATTTTGGTTTCATTTGGGTTATTCGTAGGACTTCTTTTGGGCTTCATTTGGGTTCATTTGGGTTCATTTGGTTTCATTTGGGTTCATTTGGATTATTCGTAGGACTTTATTTAGGTTTCATTTGGTTTCGTTTGGGTTCATTTGGTTTCATTTGGGTTCATTTGGTTTCATTTGGGTTCATTTAGGTTATTCGTTGGACTTCATTTGGGTTCATTTGGGTTTCATTTGGTTTCATTTGGGTTCATTTGGGTTATTCGTTGGACTTCATTTGGGTTTCATTTGGTTTCATTTGGGTTCATTTGGTTTCATTTGGGTTCATTTGGTTTCATTTGGGTTCATTTGGTTTCATTTGTGTTCATTTGGGTTATTCGTTGGATTTCATTTGGGTTCATTTGGGTTTCATTTGGTTTCATTTGGGTTCATTTGGGTTATTCGTAGGACTTTATTTGGGTTTCATTTGGATTCATTTGGGTACATTTGGTTTCATTTGGGTTCATTTGGGTTTCATTTGGGTTCATTTGGTTTCATTTGGGTTATTCGTAGGAATTCATTTGGGTTTCATTTGGGTTTCATTTGGTTTCATTTTGGTTCATTTGGGTTCATTTGGTTTCAGTTGGGTTATTCGTAGGACTTTATTTGGGTTTCATTTGTGTTTCATTTGGGTTCATTTGGTTTCATTTGGGTTCATTTGGGTTATTCGTTGGACTTCATTTGGGTTATTCGTTGGACTTCATTTGGGTTCATTAGGTTATTTGGGTTATTCGTAGGACTTTATTTGGGTTTCATTTGGGTTCTTTTGGTTTCATTTGGTTTCATTTGGGTTCATTTGGTTTCATTTGGGTTCATTTGGTTTCATTTGGGTTCATTTGGTTTCATTTGGGTTTCATTTGGGTTCATTTGGGTTCATTTGGTTTCATTTGGGTTCATTTGGGTTATTCGTTGGACTTTATTTGGGTTTCATTTGGTTTCATTTGGGTTCATTTGGTTTCATTTGGTTTCATTTGGGTTCATTTAGGTTTCATTTGGGTTCATTTGGGTTTCATTTGGGTTCATTTGGGTTCATTTAGGTTTCATTTGGGTTCATTTGGGTTCATTTGGTTTCATTTGGGTTCATTTGGGTTATTCGTTGGACTTCATTTGGGTTCATTTGGGTTTCATTTGGGTTCATTTGGTTTCATTTGGGTTCATTTGGGTTCATTTGGGTTCATTTGGTTTCATTTGGGTTCATTTAGGTTTCATTTGGGTTCATTTGGGTTTCATTTGGGTTCATTTGGTTTCATTTGGGTTCATTTAGGTTTCATTTGGGTTCATTTGGGGTTCATTTGGGTTCATTTAGGTTTCATTTGGGTTCATTTGGGTTCATTTGGTTTCATTTGGGTTATTCGTTGGACTTCATTTGGGTTCATTTGGGTTTCATTTGGTTTCATTTGGGTTCATTTGGTTTCATTTGGGTTCATTTGGGTTTCATTTGGGTTCATTTGGGTTCATTTGGTTTCATTTGGGTTCATTTAGGTTTCATTTGGGTTCATTTGGTTTCATTTGGGTTCATTTGGGTTATTCGTTGGACTTCATTTGGGTTCATTTGGGTTTCATTTGGGTTCATTTGGTTTCATTTGGTTTCATTTAGGTTCATTTGGGTTATTCGTAGGAATTCATTTGGGTTCATTTGGTTTCATTTGGGTTCATTTGGTTTCATTTGGGTTCATTTGGTTTCATTTGGGTTCATTTGGGTTATTCGTTGGACTTCATTTGGGTTCATTTGGGTTTCATTTGGTTTCATTTGGGTTCATTTGGGTTATTCGTTGGACTTCATTTGGGTTCATTTGGGTTTCATTTGGTTTCATTTGGTTTCATTTGGGTTCATTTGGTTTCATTTGGGTTCATTTGGTTTCATTTGGGTTCATTTGGGTTCATTTGGGTTCATTTGGGTTCATTTGGGTTCATTTGGGTTCATTTGGGTTCATTTGGGTTATTCGTAGGACTTCATTTTGGTTCATTAGGGTTTCATTTGGGTTCATTTGGGTTTCATTTGGGTTCATTTGGGTTATTCGTTGGACTTCATTTGGGTTCATTTGGGTTTCATTTGGTTTAATTTGGGTTCATTTGGTTTCATTTGGTTTCATTTGGGTTCATTTGGTTTCATTTGGGTTCATTTGGGTTCATTTGGGTTCATTTGGGTTTCATTTGGGTTCATTTGGGTTCATTTGGGTTATTCGTTGGACTTCATTTGGGTTCATTTGGGTTTCAATTGGTTTCATTTGGGTTCATTTGGGTTATTCGTTGGACTTCATTTGGGTTCATTTGGGTTTCATTTGGTTTCATTTGGTTTCATTTGGGTTCATTTGGTTTCATTTGGGTTCATTTGGTTTCATTTGGGTTCATTTGGGTTCATTTGGGTTCATTTGGGTTCATTTGGGTTATTCGTAGGACTTCATTTTGGTTCATTAGGGTTTCATTTGGGTTCATTTGGGTTTCATTTGGGTTCATTTGGGTTATTCGTTGGACTTCATTTGGGTTCATTTGGGTTTCATTTGGTTTCATTTGGTTTCATTTGGTTTCATTTGGGTTCATTTGGTTTCATTTGGGTTCATTTGGGTTCATTTGGGTTCATTTGGGTTCATTTGGTTTCATTTGGTTTCATTTGGGTTCATTTGGTTTCATTTGGGTTCATTTGGGTTCATTTGGGTTCATTTGGTTTTCATTTGGGTTCATTTGGGTTCATTTGGGTTATTCGTTGGACTTCATTTGGGTTCATTTGGGTTTCATTTGGTTTCATTTGGGTTCATTTGGGTTATTCGTTGGACTTTATTTGGGTTCATTTGGGTTTCATTTGGTTTCATTTGGTTTCATTTGGGTTCATTTGGTTTCATTTGGGTTCATTTGGTTTCATTTGGGTTCATTTGGGTTCATTTGGGTTCATTTGGGTTCATTTGGGTTCATTTGGGTTCATTTGGGTTATTCGTAGGACTTCATTTGGGTTCATTTGGGTTTCATTTGGGTTCATTTGGTTTCATTTGGTTTCATTTAGGTTCATTTGGGTTATTCGTAGGAATTCATTTGGGTTCATTTGGTTTCATTTGGGTTCATTTGGTTTCATTTGGGTTCATTTGGTTTCATTTGGGTTCATTTGGGTTATTCGTTGGACTTCATTTGGGTTCATTTGGGTTTCATTTGGTTTCATTTGGGTTCATTTGGGTTATTCGTTGGACTTCATTTGGGTTCATTTGGGTTTCATTTGGTTTCATTTGGTTTCATTTGGGTTCATTTGGTTTCATTTGGGTTCATTTGGTTTCATTTGGGTTCATTTGGGTTCATTTGGGTTCATTTGGGTTCATTTGGGTTCATTTGGGTTCATTTGGGTTCATTTGGGTTATTCGTAGGACTTCATTTTGGTTCATTAGGGTTTCATTTGGGTTCATTTGGGTTTCATTTGGGTTCATTTGGGTTATTCGTTGGACTTCATTTGGGTTCATTTGGGTTTCATTTGGTTTAATTTGGGTTCATTTGGTTTCATTTGGTTTCATTTGGGTTCATTTGGTTTCATTTGGGTTCATTTGGGTTCATTTGGGTTCATTTGGGTTTCATTTGGGTTCATTTGGGTTCATTTGGGTTATTCGTTGGACTTCATTTGGGTTCATTTGGGTTTCAATTGGTTTCATTTGGGTTCATTTGGGTTATTCGTTGGACTTCATTTGGGTTCATTTGGGTTTCATTTGGTTTCATTTGGTTTCATTTGGGTTCATTTGGTTTCATTTGGGTTCATTTGGTTTCATTTGGGTTCATTTGGGTTCATTTGGGTTCATTTGGGTTCATTTGGGTTATTCGTAGGACTTCATTTTGGTTCATTAGGGTTTCATTTGGGTTCATTTGGGTTTCATTTGGGTTCATTTGGGTTATTCGTTGGACTTCATTTGGGTTCATTTGGGTTTCATTTGGTTTCATTTGGTTTCATTTGGTTTCATTTGGGTTCATTTGGTTTCATTTGGGTTCATTTGGGTTCATTTGGGTTCATTTGGGTTCATTTGGTTTCATTTGGTTTCATTTGGGTTCATTTGGTTTCATTTGGGTTCATTTGGGTTCATTTGGGTTCATTTGGTTTTCATTTGGGTTCATTTGGGTTCATTTGGGTTATTCGTTGGACTTCATTTGGGTTCATTTGGGTTTCATTTGGTTTCATTTGGGTTCATTTGGGTTATTCGTTGGACTTTATTTGGGTTCATTTGGGTTTCATTTGGTTTCATTTGGTTTCATTTGGGTTCATTTGGTTTCATTTGGGTTCATTTGGTTTCATTTGGGTTCATTTGGGTTCATTTGGGTTCATTTGGGTTCATTTGGGTTCATTTGGGTTCATTTGGGTTATTCGTAGGACTTCATTTTGGTTCATTAGGGTTTCATTTGGGTTCATTTGGGTTTCATTTGGGTTCATTTGGGTTCATTTGGGTTATTCGTTGGACTTCATTTGGGTTCATTTGGGTTTCATTTGGTTTCATTTGGGTTCATTTGGTTTCATTTGGTTTCATTTGGGTTCATTTGGGTTCATTTGGGTTTCATTTGGGTTCATTTGGGTTCATTTGGGTTCATTTGGGTTATTCGTAGGACCCGCAAGAGGTTACTGTTGGTAGGTTGCAATTGCATAGGCAAGTTTTCAACTTTTCAAGCGAATTATTCAATATATATGAAGAAATATCCATAAAAACTCTATAGAATACATTCAATACAGTATTATATTAAACATTACTATGGAAATTACTGCATTATACCATCCATAACCAGACACAGATGGAATATTTAAAGAAAATATATGGCACGCAAGTATTCCATGTACATTAGGTATAGTGTTAATGTTGATTATAACTCAACTGATTTAACATGGATGTATTTTGTACAACGTACTTAAATATATAAAAGTTATCTAGGTACTGGAAGCTAACCAAACATATTGTTTATTGGCATATTCTATCGATTATTTTGCCGCACCTATACAATTCTCATTTTTTCAATTCCATATGTGACGTCATTTGTTTATTTACATCGTTTCTGAAGACTGGAACAACTTGAAAACTTGAATTCGAAACTTAGTATACTTTTTAACTATTTATTTACTATGGGTATACCTACCTATTTCAATTTAATATTATTCAGTTGAGCTGAGTACTGGTAGCATCATTATTTACAAATATTAACTACCAAAGTAAATACCAAAATTTAATAGGGCTATACGATTAAGTTTAACACTAGGGTAAGTTCCGAATTATCGGTCAGTTCCACATTTTCGATCATATAAGAGAAGACAATATAATATAATGATTATTTCACTAGGATAGGTTGAGTAAAATAATTTTTATTAGCCTATATGTTTTTTTCTTCTATGACCGATGATGTGGAACTGACCGATAATTTGGAACTTTCCTTAGCAGATAACAATAATTACATAGAACGTATTATGATAATGATGATTAAATAGGTGGGAATAATTTTGATTCTGGTTAAATTGTTAAAGTAGGAAATTATAATGTTTTAAAAACGTATGATTAAAATATTTAAATCAGAAGTTCACGTCCATGACGTAGGTACACAAGTTAGAAAACAAAATGGCTGTCAGGATGACGCTCTATGAGAAGGTAGGTATATCAGACATGTTTCGAAACAGTTTCAGACATGTATCAAACTTGTAAATATAGAAAAAGTGTTAGCTATTCAATGAATATAAGCAGATTATTAAAAATAATGGTTAATCAAGTAATACTGATACAGAATACCTAATTAACACAAAATACCTTCCTACTATAAGTATAGCTAAATGTTTGAATGTAAGTTTTTCTGTTCTAGACATGTCCAGACAACTGTCTGGAGTCTGGAATTGTACATGTTTAAAAGTATTCACAATTAGCCTAATATTTAAGAAATAATACGATCGGAAAATTTAGATTTAAATTTGATAAATTATAAAGCACTAGTTTATAAACATTACTGTTCGTTTAATTAGGTATTTTGAGTAAATATTTTAAACTGAATGAATGTAGGTACTCAATACTTATACATATGGGTGTAGGTCATAAGCCCCCCCGGTCATAAGCCCCCCGGGGCATAAGCCCCCCCGGGCATAAGCCCCCCCGGTCAAGAGCCCCCCATGTCATAAGCCCCCCCGGTCATGAGCCCCCCCGGTCACGAGCCCCCCCGGTTACGAGCCCCCCCGGTCACGAGCCCCCCCGGTCACGAGCCCCCCTGTTTTTAAATCCTTATTTACCTATATTATTTAATCCTTATTGACACTTTTGTAGTTCATTACTAATTAGACATATATGTATAACGGGGGGCGTGTCGCCCCCCGAACCCCCCTGCCAGGTCATTAAACAATCATGAAGTGTGCAGTACAACAATCTAGCGGATACAACAAACTACATTAGCAACTCTCAGTTATTTCTATCTAAGTAGTTCTTCATTTGTTTAACTAGGTAAATAAGGATTAAAAAAAACATGGAGGGGGGGCTCGTGACTGGGGGGGCTCTTGACCGGGGGGCTCTTGACCGGGGAGGCTCTTGACCGGGGGGGCTTTTGACCGTACCCCACTATATATAAGGCTATATAAACGTAGTAGCTAGGTAGTTTGTTTCTATAATTCTTTAGTGCATTGGGTAAGTTCCGAATTATCGAACGGTTCCACATTATCGAACGGTTCCACATTTTTGGTCATGTAAGATAAGAGTATACCTATAGGTAATAATTATTGAACTTTTATTTTAATGTGCATCCAAGATACCTGAAGGTTAGGTATAAATTATAATGAACTATGGATACCTAACAATTAGAATGAAAGTTAAATAATAATTATCAAGTAGGTTACTGTATGTAACATGAAGTGAATTTGAACCTTTAGCTTATAACAGGAATTAATTTAAAGACAAATAATATTTAGATTGTATTTTTAGATCTTTTTAGTGAATCCTCCTGTCAATGGCATCAGGTTGGAAGGTGAACCGGCAAACAGTTGCCTAGCACTAGATCCACGCTTATCACCCCAAGCAGCTGTAACAGATAGCTTAAATGAATATAGGAATATAATTAGGAAATAGTAATTAGGAAATATAGTAATTAGGAAATATAGTAATTAGGAAATATAGTAATTAGGAAATATAGTAATTAGGAAATATAGTAATTAGGAAATATAGTAATTAGGAAATATAGTAATGACAATTTAGAAAGTAAATTGTTTATAATATAATGTAAATTTGATTATAATTTAATTCTACGAATTAGTAGAATTAAAGATAAAAATAATTTAAATATTAGAGTTAATTAAGACCGAAGTCAATTTTATGATAATTGAAATTAGGGGCTATTGTTTAAAGTTGCTTTTATTTAAATTCAGAGATTTTAAGATCTTAAGGATAGTTGAAATGTTTTCAAATGATTTTAACAAACCAAGACCAGTAAGTAGAGCTAGAACAGACGAGCCTTACCGGTTTGTCAAAACTAATCCTCAGTGGCTGGTTGGAATCCCCTCGTGAGTCGAGCGCAGGTCCTAGTGACGACGGCTAACGGTTAACTCCTCTCCCCTCCCATTCGACTTCTTATCTCTCCATGTTTAGAGTAGAGACGTGAAGTAACGAGCTGTTCACACTGTGGTAGTTGGGTGTGAAATCTGCCTGGCTCTGCACATTTTTGACTGACATCTCCTCTGGTGACAAAATAGGAAGCCAGAAAAACGGATTCGAACACATGGGTTTAGGCTAGTCATCTCAAGCTGCATACTTACTGGTCGAACAATTAATGAATACCTACTCATATATGCAACTTGAAACAACCAGCCCAATATATTCAACACTCCCCGGCAAAAGATTCATTTTCTGTAAAACACTTTTCAGAAATTGAATCCGTATGAACCATGGAATGATATAAAACACATTTATATAAATATACAAACAATGAAAATTGGTAAAATTTTATATACTCAATCTCATAAACTACAAAATAGAAACTATTAACACAAACAAAGAACACAACAATTTTAAAACATAAATATTATATACATTGACGAGTCAGTTCTCGACTTTTAATAGCAGCCTTTCTTTTAGGCCGAAAGGTATCAGAAGGCTCGGGGGAATCACCTTCTCCTTTGGTATCAGTCTCATCACATTTAGAGACCTCGCACTCATCTGCTGACAGTAGAGGTACCAGTGATGTAACATGACGTTTTACGACTTCCTTTGTCTTCCCTTTTAGAACGGAAGCGCCGGTTACTTCGCCATTGATGTTGGTTATAACTGACTTTACAATACCCATTGGGTAATGGTGTATCTTCGTATATTGGTCCTTCAGTAATACGAGATCTCCAACCTTTAGCAATCTATGCTCAACCTTTTTATACCTGTCTTTCACAGAAACTGCCTGATCAATCAGGTTGCATAGAAAATCCTCGTGGTATATCTGTATCAACTTACCACGAACAGTTTTCAAAGATCTGTACAGCTTCTTTATTTCGGTAGCAGAATCATTTCGCTCACTCCATTCTTAAAGTGTTACGGACAGTTGACATGACTTTAAACGGTATTAATTCAACTCAGATTTATCAAAGCAAATTAGTTCAATTTCCTATTAAGATTGATCAGTCTTTCTTTACTATAGAGGCATTGTGCATTCCTAAAATTAACATCAATTTAGAAATCGCCTGTCTAGGTGATATAGTATGTGGATTCGAATCCAAGAATTTCAAGTTAGCCCACTCATTGCTCTCTCAATCGAGCAGTAGCATTAGAGGCATAGAACTTATTATAGGTACTAAGAGTAGCTACTGCTTACCCGAAAGGGAAATAGTTTTTGGTGAAGATGGTAAGTCTGTTTATTCTGTAACTCATGCTGGTGTTTTGTTGCGAGGTGATGCTGATCAGTTGCTGGTAGATTTGCCCACCTTAGATATGGATAATGTCTCGGTAGAAATTAATTCACATGTCTCTTTTCTATTGAATGAAACAAGTACTCTAACTGAATATTGCGGTACATCTAATATTCTCCCTGTATCCGATGATAAATGTTTTGAGGTTGTGTGTAAGGGTAAATTAAATGAAACTAAACTCAAATTAGCTACCGATGATATTTTGGATAAATATTGCAACGAATATATTAACTGTGATAGTGAAGTTAGTGAGAGTGAAAGTACCCTGAATAGAGAACTGATTAGAGATGCTTTACAGAATACTAAGCTTGACTCTGAAAATAGGATTGTTATACCTCTATTTTGGAATAGTTCGGTATCTCATTTATTAGGTAGAAATGAAAACCTATCTAAAACTATCCTGAAATCTTTACTTAAGAAATTAAAAAATAAACCCGAATTGTTACATTTAATGGATGATAATTTCAAGCAGCAAGAGGCTTCTGGAATCATTGAAAGGATTGTGGATTTTGAAGAATTCAGTAAGAATAATCCTAATATTAGTTTCTTACCGCATATGGGAGTGTTTAAACTTGATAGGGAAACCTCTAAATGCCGGACAGTATTTCTCTCAAATTTGAATGAAAAGATTCCCGGTCAGAAATTAACTTTGAGTCACAACCAAGCTATCCATAGCGGTCCTTCCTTGAACCAGAAGCTCTCCTCTGCATTAATTCATTTGAGATTTGACAAATATTTACTTTGTTTCGATATATCTAAGGCTTTCAATTGTATTGGTTTAACAGAGGAAGACCAGAATAGATTAATGTTTTATTGGGTAGAAAATGTAGACAATGATTGGACTCTTGTTCCCTACAAACATTTGAGATTGAATTTCGGTGTAAGATGCAGCCCTACCATACTTATGTTGTCACTATATTGGTTGCTTATATTACAAGCTAAAAATGATGAGCCAAAATTGAGAGATTTGAAATCTTTAATTTATCAATTGTCCTATATGGACAATCTAGCCTTCACCGCTAATACCGTAGATGATCTCCGATGGGCTTATAGTTCATTATTTGACATATTCTCTGCGGTAGGTTTTCCTTTGCAACAATTCCTGACCAATGAAGCTCAATTGCAGAATAAAATTGATGAAGATTTCACCTGCAAAACTGACGGTATAGTTAAATTGTTAGGATTACAATGGAGTAGAAATGATGACCTTTTGTCTACAAAACCTATAACTTTAGACAAGTTTGCCAAAACTAAACGTGCAATTCTATCATCAATTGCTTCACAATTTGATATCTACAACTTTAACGGTCCACTGCTAAACAGATCTAGAATTTTCTTACATAGATTACAATGCATGACTGATTTGACTTGGGACGAAGTTTTGTCCAAACCATTACTGAAGGAATGGAGTAATATCTGTAGACAGACTGACTCTGTACCTGTTGTTACTGTTGAGAGATTTGTAGGTACGAGAGACAGTTCGTATAGATTGCTTGCATTTTCAGATAGCAGTAAAGATATTTACGGTGTTGTCATTTACATACAAGATATTGAATCTGGTAGAATTTCCTTTCTATTTGCTAAAAATAGAATTGTAAATAGACAAATAGGAAATAAGACTATCCCATCTTTGGAATTGCAGGGTATTGTATTAGCTACCGAATGCCTTCAGGATTTGCATAGGGAATTGTCTGATGCTGAAATTTGTTCTGTACCAATTAATATTACAGAAATGATGGTATATTCTGACAGCTTGGTATGTTTGTCATGGATACAATCTCATGTAAACAAGTTTGATAAATTGCAGAAGCGGACGGTATACGTTCAGAATCGTTTAACTAGGATAATTGATTTGTGTACTAAATTTCCTGTAACATTTCGATTCATTTCAGGTACCGATAATCCCGCTGACTGTATGACTAGATGTCTATCATATAGACAATTAATGAAAACTAACTTCATATCAGGTCCTTTCCATGAACAAAATGACTACCTTAGTAGGGAAGACACTATAACCGTTACTGTTCCTAATCCATCTATTTCAGATTCTCGGTTTGACCATATCGAATCTGTAGTAGATTTTCAGGCTGCGGTTGAGGACGACGATTTGAATTATAATAGGAATATTAATAACCTTTCAGATTTTGAGAAACTAAGGGGTACCTATAGACTCGTTTTTGTGTTCATTAATAAGCTTAAATTGAGGTTGAATAGAAAGAATCCGGAGAAATTCAAATTTATTGTTAAACATGAATCTTATCAGTACTTCAATGAAGCTACTAATTTGTTGATCAAGCAAGATCAAAAGGAGAACTACCCGGAAATATTAAGCTATTTCAACTCTAGTAGTTCTCGACAGAAAGACATTCCTAATCTAATAAATCAATTGAATATTTATATAGACGGAGTGGGTATTCTTAGAGTTCGTAGTAAGTTTAACAGATTTAAGAACGGCAAGTTGGCGATCTTTCCAGTCTTACTTTCTAAAGAGGGAAGGTTAACTACTTTAATTGTTCAGTACCATCATAGTAAACAATCTCACTCTGGGTGTTACTCTGTTTTGAATGAATTAAGACGTAATTTTTGGATCCCGCATTGTTTTTCTGTAGTGAAGAAAATCATTCGTAAATGTGTTATTTGCCGGAGGTTCAGGAATAGAGCAGTCAAGGTAAATCAGAGTCCTTACACGGAGATCCGAATTAATCCATCCAAAATACCATATCGTAACGTGTTTGTAGATTTCATGGGTCCATTTTTTGCCAAAGTGAGTGGAATCAAAAGTAAAGTATACATACTTTGCATAACATGCATGTTTACGAGGGCAATAAATCTTTTGTTATGTTTGGATTTGTCAGTGGGAGAATTCATAAGAGCTTTACAAATTCATAGCTTTCAATTCGGTGTTCCTACTTACGTAGTTAGTGATTTAGGATCTCAATTGGTCGCAGGATCAGATTTGATTGCTAGATTCTTGAATGACGAAGAATCTGTTGCCTACTTTGAAAGTAACAATGTAACTCCTATAAAGTTCGATCAGTATTACATGGGTAGAAGCGAATTAGGATCTATGGTAGAAGTCTGTGTCAAGCTGACAAAACGTTTGCTGTACGGATCAATAGGAAACAATGTATTGGCGGTAAGAGACTTTGATTATATAGTTCATCAAACTGTTCATCTGGTGAATAAAAGACCCATAGCCTTTGTCAATAGTCTAAGAGACTGCTCATCAGAAGAATTTCCCTGTTCAATTACTCCTGAAAATTTGTTGCATGGACATGACCTATTGTCTATTAACTTAATCCCACAATTGCAAATGAAAGAGGACTACGAAGATCCAGAATGGAGTGAGCGAAATGATTCTGCTACCGAAATAAAGAAGCTGTACAGATCTTTGAAAACTGTTCGTGGTAAGTTGATACAGATATACCACGAGGATTTTCTATGCAACCTGATTGATCAGGCAGTTTCTGTGAAAGACAGGTATAAAAAGGTTGAGCATAGATTGCTAAAGGTTGGAGATCTCGTATTACTGAAGGACCAATATACGAAGATACACCATTACCCAATGGGTATTGTAAAGTCAGTTATAACCAACATCAATGGCGAAGTAACCGGCGCTTCCGTTCTAAAAGGGAAGACAAAGGAAGTCGTAAAACGTCATGTTACATCACTGGTACCTCTACTGTCAGCAGATGAGTGCGAGGTCTCTAAATGTGATGAGACTGATACCAAAGGAGAAGGTGATTCCCCCGAGCCTTCTGATACCTTTCGGCCTAAAAGAAAGGCTGCTATTAAAAGTCGAGAACTGACTCGTCAATGTATATAATATTTATGTTTTAAAATTGTTGTGTTCTTTGTTTGTGTTAATAGTTTCTATTTTGTAGTTTATGAGATTGAGTATATAAAATTTTACCAATTTTCATTGTTTGTATATTTATATAAATGTGTTTTATATCATTCCATGGTTCATACGGATTCAATTTCTGAAAAGTGTTTTACAGAAAATGAATCTTTTGCCGGGGAGTGTTGAATATATTGGGCTGGTTGTTTCAAGTTGCATATATGAGTAGGTATTCATTAATTGTTCGACCAGTAAGTATGCAGCTTGAGATGACTAGCCTAAACCCATGTGTTCGAATCCGTTTTTCTGGCTTCCTATTTTGTCACCAGAGGAGATGTCAGTCAAAAATGTGCAGAGCCAGGCAGATTTCACACCCAACTACCACAGTGTGAACAGCTCGTTACTTCACGTCTCTACTCTAAACATGGAGAGATAAGAAGTCGAATGGGAGGGGAGAGGAGTTAACCGTTAGCCGTCGTCACTAGGACCTGCGCTCGACTCACGAGGGGATTCCAACCAGCCACTGAGGATTAGTTTTGACAAACCGGTAAGGCTCGTCTGTTCTAGCTCTACTTACTGGTCTTGGTTTGTTAAAATCATTTGAAAACATTTCAACTATCCTTAAGATCTTAAAATCTCTGAATTTAAATAAAAGCAACTTTAAACAATAGCCCCTAATTTCAATTATCATAAAATTGACTTCGGTCTTAATTAACTCTAATATTTAAATTATTTTTATCTTTAATTCTACTAATTCGTAGAATTAAATTATAATCAAATTTACATTATATTATAAACAATTTACTTTCTAAATTGTCATTACTATATTTCCTAATTACTATATTTCCTAATTACTATATTTCCTAATTACTATATTTCCTAATTACTATATTTCCTAATTACTATATTTCCTAATTACTATATTTCCTAATTACTATTTCCTAATTATATTCCTATATTCATTTAAGCTATCTGTTACAGCTGCTTGGGGTGATAAGCGTGGATCTAGTGCTAGGCAACTGTTTGCCGGTTCACCTTCCAACCTGATGCCATTGACAGGAGGATTCACTAAAAAGATCTAAAAATACAATCTAAATATTATTTGTCTTTAAATTAATTCCTGTTATAAGCTAAAGGTTCAAATTCACTTCATGGCGACCTTGCCAGGACTAAAGATCTTTGGTTGGTAACAGTGAATCCTCTGGTCGGTACAGGTATTTTTGGTGTCGATGGCGGCATTTTTCTCTTCTCCTTTCCTTTCCTTATAAATTTATATTTGTATAATTTGTGTTGATTATTTGTATTCTATGATATAAAAGTTTATGCTTTAACCTTATCTATGCTTTTACGCTATAGTTTATGCTCTTAAGCTATTTAACTTAAATTTAGAAAATTCTCTAGATTACCATCATGTCCAGTTTAGATAACTTAAAAAACAAACGCAAATACATGCGAAAATTAGTTACTCAAACTGTGTCTAAGAAATCTGAATTCCCTAGTTTGACTAGCCTTGAAATAACTGAGTATATAGATTTGCATAATTCGTATCTATGTGACTTATCACAGTTAGATAATGAAATTCAAGATAAATTAGAAACCATTGAGGAGGCAGAGTTTAAATCCTGTCAGGAGTACAAAGATAGGTTAATCTGTTCCTTATCGCATCTCCGGACACTATTTAGCTCTCATAACGCTACCTCTAATAATGAAAACGCTAAGAGTATTTTGCGTAGTCCTATCGCACCTCTTCCTAAATTTAATAGTGAAGAAGATGAAGATTTATCTAGATTTCTGGTAGAATTTGAAGACACAATTAATAAGTTTTCTTATTCTGAATACGATAAACTTCTTCTTTTGAAGCAACAACTTAGCGGTAGAGCTTTGACCCTAGTAAAATCTCTGGAAGCTGATCGGTTAGGTTATACGCACGCTAAAAAATTATTAACAGATGCATTAGCCTCTCCTGACCTTCAAAGATCTAATGTTATTAAGCAATTGATTAACCTTAAATTAGATACAGATGCTGAACCCTTTGATTACATTTCTAAAGTTAGACTATTAATTGAGAGTAGTTCAAAACTAAACTTAACCACTAATCATTTTCTCCAACATTTCGTATGGAGTGGATTAAATTGTTCTTTCCAGGAACAAATAATTAATATTACTAATAATGTTAGACCTTCATTAGACAATATTGTTAACAATTTCTTCTTAGCTGCTGAGAGGTATGACAGAGCCCGAAAAACAGATTTGCTATCCAAATCTAACTCTGATGTAGGCGCTGTTGCTTCATTCGCAGCAAAAGTGGATAAAAGTCCTAATCATTTCAAATTTAAACCTTGTTCTCTTTGTGATTTACCTAGTTCTCCATCTGATCATCCAATATATAGATGTTTGAAGTTTGCTTCTCCTGAAGCTAAAATAAGTCGTTTGTTAGAGTTGGGTGGATGTACAAAGTGTGGTTATTTAAATCATAAAACTGATCAATGCAGATATAGATTTAATTCATCATGTAGAAATTGCAATAAAATGCATCAAACTTTCTTGTGTGATAACAAGTCTGTTATTGATACGAAGAAAAAATCTAAAAGTTTAACCACTTCTAGTAATACCATAACGGTATTTGATTCATTCCAGGGTACAACTTACAGTAATGTGTTGCTCCCTACATTCACCTGTACTATCGGGAAATCTAGTTTTGTTAGAGGTTTGAAAGACTGCGGTAGCCAGGCTAATTTCATTGATGAAAAGTTAGCTAATTCACTTAGTCTTAAAGTGTTACGGACAGTTGACATGACTTTAAACGGTATTAATTCAACTCAGATTTATCAAAGCAAATTAGTTCAATTTCCTATTAAGATTGATCAGTCTTTCTTTACTATAGAGGCATTGTGCATTCCTAAAATTAACATCAATTTAGAAATCGCCTGTCTAGGTGATATAGTATGTGGATTCGAATCCAAGAATTTCAAGTTAGCCGACTCATTGCTCTCTCAATCGAGCAGTAGCATTAGAGGCATAGAACTTATTATAGGTACTAAGAGTAGCTACTGCTTACCCGAAAGGGAAATAGTTTTTGGTGAAGATGGTAAGTCTGTTTATTCTGTAACTCTAGTGCTAACTACTCGCTTGTGAGTTACCTTTACCACTCACTGAGTCAAAATGACTCAAGTATGTGAGTCAGAATAGAATGTTCACTTCACTTACAAAGAGAGTCAAAGTGACTCACTAAGACAAAGAGGTTCTAGTCTGAGACAGGATGTCATTCGATAGCAGATAGGATGGAGTAGCAGATAGCAAGTTACAGAAAGATGTTCTGTTTCTGAAGAAAGTGCCTACAATGAAAGAAAATTGCGAGTCAGCCTGACTCATCGTTTGAGTCAAGGATAGAGAAACTCCAATAGTTGAGACTCTTTCTCTTGATTGACTCTCCCTTTGAGTAATATGATCCAACTGAGAGTCATGTTGACTCATCGTGAGTCAAATTACTAAATTGACTCAGCTATGAGTCATGATCCATTATTATTGTGTAATATGTTTACCTATATATACATAATTTAGTTCAAAGGTTTAGTTATTGTTATACCAAATAAATGTGTTTTTTGAAGATAACTAATTCAACTGACTTAGTAAAAAGTAATTGTCTTGTTATAGAAATAGGAATTTAAATAGTACATGGTACCTGCAGATTAAGTTGCCACACACTCTTTTTATATTTCTATAGCTACATCTATTATTATTGTAATATTGAATGGCAATTATATTAGCAAATGATGAACTATTTTAATTTAAGGTTTATTTAATTAGGTGTATGTACTGTTTTCACCTAATTGTTTAGTTCCATGGACATTTCAATTTGAGTGAAAGAAATTAGACCGAATTTGAATGAAAAATGGATGAAATCATTTGAATTTGTTCAGTTTTAAAAATTAATTGAGATCAAGATTGTAATTTTACAGCAATACTTATCTGAAATTGAAATTAATTGTTTTTCAACCTCGATCTATCAATTCACAAAGCTGTGTAAATACACCACAGAGGCAATTTATACTGCTCTAAAACCGGCTCAAAAATTTGTGTCAATTTTACTCAAAAACAGAGTTATATTGACTCCTAATTCATAGTCAGATTGACTCACGTAAGGTCAATCAAGAGAATAGACTCGAATTATGGAGTTTGCCAGTCTTGACTCAAGTGATGAGTCAGTCTGACTCGCAATTTTTCTCAGTGAAGCTCTTATAACGGACAGTCTTGTACCGGACAAAATGTCTGCTGTATGATCAATGGACGCTATGCGCGAGTGGGAAATTACTTCAGTTGGGTATTTAAACTTTGTAAGTTTTCTTTAACAGCATTTCAAAGAAACGATAATGAAGGTAAACAATCTCAGATTATTATTAAAAGAAAATGTTAATGAATATAACTTACTGATATAAATGTACGAAATAATGAGGTAGGTATTATTGTAACTTAAAGTACTATAAAATAGGATAAAAACGGTAGTCTTTTTTAACTTCACTTACATAAACATCTCTGTACCTACATGTAAACTGATATACATAGAATAATTAATAATCGTTAATTAAACGGAACACAACATACAAATTAATTATTTAATTTCCTGATTCTTATTTTTTTGTTCGGTATGAATAAATAAACTAACTATTTTAAAATTGTATAGAATAATCACACGATTTTCCAATTTCTATGGAACTTTTCTAATCAAAGGAAATGCGGTGGAAAGGGTAACAAGATCAAATAACTGAAAATAAGAAAAACAATACATTAAGTGTTGATTGTAAATTGTTATACCTCTGAATGTAATCAATGTTTGACTAGGTAGTTGGTAAACAAAATGAAATATTTGGTAAATCATATAATCTAAAGAGGTCGTTGTAGCGAGCTGCATGTCCGGTAAAACGGACAATTTTTGTGTTTTGTAGAGGCACTAGCTTTACCGGTAATTACTAATCCTGTATTAGTATTATTCCTAAATTATTGATATCACATATTCATTCTATGTAAGTTTGCTGTTAGCGGTAATCCTTAATGTTGAAAGGAAACCTAGTGTAAAACAAAGAATATGTTTGTCCTGTTCACCTAGTGTATAACACCTAGTGTATAACCTAGTGCATAACAAAGAGTATGTTTGTCCTGTTCACCTAGTGTATAACACCTAGTGTATAACCTAGTGTATAACAAAGAGTATGTTTGTCCTGTTCACCTAGTGTATAACACCTAGTGTATAACCTAGTGTATAACAAAGAGTATGTTTGTCCTGTTCACCTAGTGTATAACCTAATGTATAACCTAGTCTATAACAAAGAATATGTTTGTCCTGTTCACCTAGTGCATAACACCTAGTGTATAACCTAGTGTATAACAAAGAGTATGTTTGTCCTGTTCACCTAGTGTATAACCTAGTGCATAACAAAGAGTATGTTTGTCCTGTTCACCTAGTGTATAACACCTAGTGTATAACCTAGTGTATAAAAAAGAGTATGTTTGTCCTGTTCACCTAGTGTATAACACCTAGTGTATAACCTAGTGTATAACAAAGAGTATGTTTGTCCTGTTCACCTAGTGTATAACCTAGTGTATAACAAAGAGTATGTTTGTCCTGTTCACCTAGTGTATAACACCAAGTGTATAACCTAGTGTATAACAAAGATTATGTTTGTCCTGTTCACCTAGTGTATAACCTAGTGTACAACAAAGAATATGTTTGTCCTGTTCACCTAGTGTATAACACCTAGTGTATAACCTAGTGTATAACAAAGAGTATGTTTGTCCTGTTCACCTAGTGTATAACACCTAGTGTATTACCTAGTGTATAACAAAGAGTATGTTTGTCCTGTTCACCTAGTGTATAACACCTAGTGTATAACCTAGTGTACAACAAAGAGTATGTTTGTCCTGTTCACCTAGTGTATAACACCTAGTGTATAACAAAGAGTATGTTTGTCCTGTTCACCTAGTGTATAACACCTAGTGTACAACAAAGAGTATGTTTGTCCTGTTCACCTAGTGTATAACACCTAGTGTATAACCTATAGTGTATAACAAAGAATATGTTTGTCCTGTTCACCTAGTGTATAACACCTAGTGTACAACAAAGAGTATGTTTGTCCTGTTCACCTAGTGTATAACACCTAGTGTATAACAAAGAGTATGTTTGTCCTGTTCATCTAGTGTATAACACCTAGTGTACAACAAAGAGTATGTTTGTCCTGTTCACCTAGTGTATAACACCTAGTGTATAACCTAGTGTACAACAAAGAATATGTTTGTCCTGTTCACCTAGTGTATAACACCTAGTGTATAACCTAGTGTACAACAAAGAATATGTTTGTCCTGTTCACCTTCACAATTTCTATTC
Source organism: Caprella mutica (assembly GCA_947561585.1). Taxonomy (NCBI): domain Eukaryota; kingdom Metazoa; phylum Arthropoda; class Malacostraca; order Amphipoda; family Caprellidae; genus Caprella; species Caprella mutica. Next base: position 325,518 of record CANNZV010000423.1, read on the forward strand.
AATCTAAAATGTAACTTAAATTTAGGATAATTTTACATTCTGCTGAGGGTACTTGTGACGATAGGTTTGGAGTAAATTTCCCCGTACTGCTCATAACTCTTCATTCACATCTCTGTCCTTGTAACTATACTTTGGTGAATCCTATGTTTTATGCTGAATTTATTTTATTGTCAATACCTACCTTGTTTCTTGCCTCTTTCAATTAGTTAGAGAGCATTTTTCTATTTTTCAATCTCTGACTCCATCTGACCTAATTTGCCCATGGGTTACGACGGACGCTGATGTTCAGTGTCAGGCGCCAGAACTGCAGTCTTAAGGTATAAAATAATAACAGTTATAATTACCATTCTTTGAATTCCATTAATACTTCACCACAGTATGTGTTATTAGTTGTTCCGGTGCCACTATTTCTAGCTCTATTAAGTTAGTTGTGATATTTACAATATATTCCACTCGTATTGTTTCACAAACGTACTAACTTAGAAGTTATTATTTATATTTATTCAAACACAAAATTACCTTTACCAATTTAGTACTGAAGTCGGGCAATTTCAGTACGTTATAATATAACAATAGTACTTTTTAATGCAAGGCAATGGAGAGACAAATAAACTTTCGCTTCATAGGTAAAATGAAAAACAAAATGTATATGTACACATATAAAAGTAAATAAATGAAGGAGCATGCGGGATTCGAACCCTGGACCTATAAAGTATTGTGCCAGAGCTCTATCGACTACGCTGCTGGGTGTAGGGTAGAACCGGGGGGCGTTCGGACAGAGAGATAATTCGGACAACTCGTTTAAACATGTTTACAATTGTTGGAACTACTTCTTATTGCAACTAAATGTGTGCGAGGTGTTACCCATCAGCTATTTGAAAGATCCAGAGCGGAGATGCAGTGTGTCGCCCCCGAGGTGTAATTTACTGTTTTCTTCCTCATTGATGTAATCTTTCGTGATTCAATTAGATCGTGTGTGGACTACATGAATACGAAACTGATTCTCAATCTCAAAGGAATGAATTATATCAATATTTTGTGTTATGTTTTGTGTGTTAAAAAAATCATACAAATTAAATTAGAAAAATGGTGATGTTTTTAATTTTGAAATGTCTTTGGGATGGTTCTGACACTTCTGTTGAGGTTGTCTGAACCTTCCCTCTGTATCCACCATTACAATTTATTGAAGTAATTCTTTTTAAAAAGGACATTCTGAACTATTTTTGACATAGCATTCGTTTATAAGATTAGTTGCAACTTTTAATATTAGTGTCTTTATTTGACAGTTTGGCGATCGTTTTCAAGCTTTTCATTATAAAAAGAAAACTGTTATAGAGTCAGTAATAAAGAAGGTATTCAAAAAACATTTGATGAATTTCAAAAAAGTTTATCTGTCAGAAAAGCTGCTGAAATCGGATGTGTAACAAGATGTACACTTACGAACTACACTTTAAACATTCGATGAAATATTTAAGATGTAATTTACTATTTATTTGTGAATTCCAAGAAAAAGGAAATAGTTATACCCAAAGTAGAAGGATATAGTTATACCATTTGTTTTTGATATTTAGCTATTAAATATAAGGATAATTTCACAGTGATTACTCATGGGCTATCTATATTTTGTTGGAGAAAATGTTCAATCATTACAATAATATTATTATGATAAAATTTCAAATACGATGAATTATTACTGTGAATAACAAGTCATTATGGTTTATTTTAATTAAATTAGTAGTTCCGAATTCAATCCTATCGTTTAATTACCCAAATTTACAATGTTTTAACCATTTTTATGGTGTCCGAGACTCCGAATCATCCTAGGAAGGAGCATTCGGACACATGAACCTCTCTTACATTTTGTCTTATTAGTTTCGAACGAAGGTTTTAAACTGTAAAACAGTCTTAATAAAATTGAAGTAAATGATTTGTCTACAAATAAAAATATTTATATAGTTAAATTCGAATTAGTTTAAGAATTATTCATTTTTCCCCAACAGTGTCCGAATGCTCCCGGTATATGAATTATGGATTTCAACATTTTCTTCAATGTTGAATAAGAAACTAACAAATTAGGTTTTATAACCTTTTAAAACAAATGAAATTACTTGAGTTTTTGATATTAATTTCCAGCTCATTACAACATTTGGTAAACTCCTAGTTTAGTTGACACTTGGATAGGGTCAACTAAACTAAGAAGCGGGTATATAATATATAGGGGTTATTGGTATTTAAATCAAATATTACATATATTTATTGAGATTAAGGATCCGTTTACGAGACTATTCTTATTTAAAAAAATTTGGTATCTTTTTTAAATTGAAAACATTTTCTTGAATAGTTGATCGGTAGTATAGATACACATTACATTAAAATAATATTTATTTTCATTTGAATTTCCATTGTAAAAATCATGATAGTTATTTAGTTATTTTACAACTGTCATAACATCATAAAATAATTTGAGCTTATTTTTATTGTTGAATGCTATAAAATAGGATTTGGACCGCTTCCTAGTTTAGTTGACCCTATTCAAGGGTCAACTAAACTAGGAGTTTACCTGACATTTAAATGTGGTGTAAAACTGTACATACAGATGAATAATGCCATTCTGTAGAAAGGAATAGAAAACATTCCCACAAACCTACTATGAAGATAACTATGTACTATCTATGTTCATTATGTACCATCAAATGTAGGTACATAGATAACTATGTACATCTATGTTCATTATGTACCATCAAATGTAGGTACATAGATAACTATGTACATCTATGTTCATTATAAATCATCAAATGTAGGTACATAGATAACTATGTACCATCTATGTTCATTATGTACCATCAAATGTAGGTACATAGATAACTATGTAC